>QLNU02015360.1:224600353-224610925 GCA_006491805.2 Dysdera silvatica
AAAATTTTCAATCGAAATGCACACAGAGATATACTATCGTTGGACACAAAGACATCAACTGCACCGTAGATAAATAATCTTGCACCTCTGGCAGAACCTTCCAGATTATGCCCCTGGCAGAACCTTCCAGATTGCGCCCATGGTAGAACCTTCCAGATTGTGTACATGGCAGAACTTTGCAGATTGTGTACCTGGCAGAACTTTCCAGGTTGTGCCCTTGGCAGAACCTTCCAGATTGTGCCCTGTAGCCACGGACATATTCGCCCCTGTGAATTATTTCAGAAGATTCCACACCCTTCCTCGCCTGCGCCCCTGGCTTGAGCCTTCCACACCACCCCCTAGCTAAGGTCCTGGTCATCAACATATCAAAATATGCGTGTGTTCACTTCATTCGTTCATTCATTCATTCATTAGGTGAATCTACAGAACGCTGGTGTGTATATATATATCGGAAATAGGGATTTTCAGTATGCAAAGTGTAGGGATTTCTGCCCATTGTTTGATGTTGATGGAAAGATCTTCGTCATCGTCAACTTTTCACCTTTTTTTTTTTTTTATTAATTTCAGTGTCCTGGAGCGGATCTACTCCAGTGCAAACGCCCATATAACAGATCACGAGAGTGAAGAACCGTAGCAGGGGAAAAAGTAGGGAGAAAGTCTATCGTTTTCGGAAAAACCGGAAAAGAAACATTTCTCTTGCCAAACTTCCCATCTCACTTAAAATTTTAGTGGAGGCGTTCTTTATTGAAGAGGAATAATCGTTCGGGAGGGGAAGCCTATTGAAAAGATAGGGGGGTAAAGGCAGGGGGAGAGAAGGAATATTTTGTAGAGAAATATATGACGTGGTCCCCCACAATTTGTGGATCCATGATTTATGGAACTCGAAGGGAAAAACCTCAGCTAGGAACTTTGGAACTACCGAAGTTCAAATTCTTTTTATTTTAGATAACAAATGGCCTGAGCTTCATAAAATAAATTCTGAGTTTTTTCGACTTTTAATTTTTCCCGAGTTCAGTTTCCGTTGATTGATATAATTTTTATCTCTTCTGTGGTATAACGTGAGTTGTTGACCCATGCCTCCCTCCCTCCCTCTCTCTCTTTCCTCCCTCACGCACCCGAATAAAAGAATACGTAGTACATTATTCTTTATATTTGGAAAGGTTCTTGATATCGAAAAATGTATAAAACTACTAATCGAAAAAAAGAAGTCACATATTCTTGAAATGATGAATAATGATAAATAATGGCAGTGGATATATATATATATATATGGCCTGCAAAAGGGTTGCTGGTATCTAACTGGAAGGAGACCCACACGCTGAACGTATGTGACGATGTGTGGAACCGGCCAGGCCAGTAACCTAGTGTCCTACCCCGCCTTCAAGTGGTGCAGGCTGAGCTTTCTATTTATGTGGCAAATTAATATTTGCTACACGGATAGAAAGGCGGAAGGGGAGGGCTAATTCACCAACCCGTCTAGCCAGCGTGGTGAAATTATGGCTAATTCCTCCATTATGTTGACACACCAGAAACCATGGCCCCTAGTCTCCAGGTGCTGGAGTGCTCCTGATCAAGGCAGCGGTCAGTGTGGCATGAAAGCAGGGGGTGCTAAGAATCACTGGAATGGCCCAGGCTGCCGTTTGTTATTGACCTTGGCTACGTTTAATGGACGATCCCTTGCTTCTGAAGCAAAACTTCAGGAATTGGAAGAAGAACTTGACAAGATCAAATGGGACATTGTAGGACTCAGTGAAGTTAGAAGAAAAGGTGAAGAGTTGGTGGAACTTAAAAGTGGACATTTGTTTTATTATAGAGGAACGGAAACTGGAAGAACAAGTGGTGTTGGCTTCTTAATCAACAAAAGAATTAAAGACTACCTTCTTGAAGTCGAAAGCACGTCAGATCGAGCAGCGAGGCTTGTTGTTCAACTAACCCAGCGATACCAACTTCAAATAGTACAGGTATATGCACCAACATCAAGCCATACCGACGAAGAGGTTGAAGAATTTTATGAAGAAATCAAAGAGTTACACACCAAAGGGAAACAACATATCAAGCTCATCATGGGGGATTTCAATGCAAGAATTGGACAACAGGAACAAGGAGAGACATCGGTTGGTAAATACGGATATGGGGAAAGGAATGAACGTGGCGATCAACTCATCGAATTTGCAGAAGCTGAAAATCTTAGCATCATGAATTCATTTTTTAAGAAGAAACCGCAAAGAAAATGGACATGGAAACACCCAAATGGGGGAACTAGTGAAATTGACTATATCCTGGCAAACAAGAAATCAATTATTGAAGATTGCAGTGTACTGAACAGATTTAATACTGGAAGTGATCATCGAATGGTGAGATGTAAAGTGCACTTAAATACTAAATTAGAACGACAGAAGCTCATTAGGAAACAAGTAAGTAAGAGGGTGGATTTAAAGAAATTAAAAGAAAATACCGAGGCATTCAAGTTGGAATTAAAAAATCGCTTTTCTGCACTGGAAGGACTTATTGATGAAAGTGATATCTCAGAAGCAAATGAAAACATTGTTAAGACAATAGTTGAAACTGCTGGGGAAATTGGTGGTGTAACCTGTAAAAAGCACAATAGCAAATTATCTGAGAAGACGAAACAGCTCATGAAAAGGCGAAGAGATATGAAGGTGGACAATCAAAATACCAGTTCCAGGATTGAGTACATAGAACTTTGTAAAACTCTGCGCAAAAGCATGAAAGAAGACATAAGAAAATTCAACTGTGAGCTAGTAAGGAAAGCCATTGAAAATAACAAGAGCCTTAGGGTTGTTAAAGGAAGTTTATCTGTTGGGAAGAAACACATCATTGCATTAAAAGGAGAGGATGGCACCGTAACAAGAAATAGGGAAGAAATACTTAGAAGAGTTGAAGAATTCTACAAAAATCTATACGAAAGTAACAGTGGATTAAACGAAGACATTGAAATAGTCGAAGGAACAGCTCCTAAAATCTTAAAAGAAGAAGTTTCATTTGCAATAAAAAGTATGAAGAAAGGAAGAGCCCCTGGTGATGATGGTATTACATTAGATATCCTAAAAGAAGCTGGAGAATATGTAGAAGACATACTTGCAAAATTCTTTACCAAATGTCTTAACAGCGGTAACATACCAAACCAATGGGATTCTGCAACAGTAATTCTTTTGCATAAAAAAGGTGATAAAGAGGATTTGAAAAATTACCGACCAATTAGCTTGTTACCTGCTATTTATAAAATCTTCACAAAAGTGCTAACACATCGCCTGCAGAAAAAATTAGATGCAGCTCAACCAAGAGAACAAGCTGGATTTCGAAGTGGATTCAGTACAGTGGACCATATTCAAGTATTAAGAGAATTAATTGAAAGAACACATGAATATGAACTTCCATTGTGTGTGGCATTTATTGACTATGAGAAGGCCTTTGACTCTATTAAAACATCAGCAGTCATCAACTCTTTAAGATCAACAGACATTGAGGATGTGTACATTGACATGGTGAAACGTGTGTATAAAAATGCAAGTGCAAAATTTCGGTTACATAAAGATACCAAAACTATCAAACTTGGCAAAGGGGTGAGGCAGGGAGATACCATTTCTCCAAAACTTTTTACTTCAGCTTTACAGATGATTTTTCAGCAGATAAATTGGAATAACAAGGGAATAAAAATAAATGGTGAATATTTAAATCATTTGCGGTTTGCTGATGACATTGTTATTTTTTCAACGAACCCATTAGAACTCCAAGACATGGTACAGGAGCTCTCAACTAGAAGTAAAGAAGTTGGACTCAAGATGAACCTACAAAAAACTAAGATCATGTTCAATAATTTCGTAGAGGAAACAAAAATACAAGTTGACAACATTGAGCTAGAAATTGCTGATTCATATATTTACCTTGGCCAGCTGATTTCAATGGATGGCAACATTATGAAAGAACTCAACAGACGTATTAAACTTGGCTGGAGTGCATTTGGAAGAAACAGTTTTATCCTGAAGGGGAAATTGCCTTTGTGTCTAAAAAGAAAGGTCTTCAACCAGTGTGTATTGCCAGTCCTCTCTTATGGATCAGAGACATGGAGTCTAACAGTTGGAGCAATACGAAAGTTACAGACAACGCAAAGGAGCATGGAGAGGTGCATGCTTGGAATAACTAGGAGAGATCGAAAAAGAAACACTTGGGTGAGAGAGCAAACTAGAGTAGAGGACATCATTGTTAAAGTAAAAGGGCTGAAATGGCGATGGGCTGGGCATATTGCAAGAAGAACTGATCAACGATGGACAACAGAAATTCTGAACTGGATTCCAAGAGACCACCGAAGACCTAGAAAACGTCCTCAAACTAGATGGGTGGATGAAATAAGAAAACAGGTTGGGGTGACGTGGAAGCGAATTGCTCAGGATAGACTTGTGTGGAAAGCATTTGGAGAGACCTTCATCCAGCAGTGGATAGATAATGGTTGAATATGATGATGATGATATATATATATATATATATATATATCTCATCATCATCATTTCAGCCGTTGTCAATCCACTGCAGGATAAAGGCCTCCTCTGCATCTTTCCAACGAAGTCGATCTTGTGCATTTTGCTGCCACTTGTGCCCAATATATTTAATTATTTCATCCACCCATCTCGTCTTTGGCCTTTTCCTTGGGCGTGTGGTGTCCATTGGGATCCATTCTAGGATGTTTTTGGTCCATCTGTTGTCAGTTCTTCTAGCAATATGGGCTGCCCACTTCCATTTCAAACTTTTTACCTTCGCAATGATATCACAAACTTTTGTTTGATCTCTTATCCAACTGAAGGTCTTTCGATCTCGTCGCGTGATACCAAGCATCTGCCGTTCCATGTTCCTTTGTACCACTCGTAACTTTTGGATACCTTTGGCAGTCAATGTCCATGTCTCACAACCATAAGTCAAGACAGGTAGGATGCATTGATCGAAAACTTTCCTCTTTAAAGAAATAGGGAGCTTGTTTTTAAAAATTATTACATTGACGAAATATACGCCGCCGTCTTAATTTACTTAATATGTAATAAACCATATGCTGATCCACCAATAGGGAACTGGATAAAGTGTTTTTCTCTAACGAGTAGGCTCACGAGAACTGTACCCGTTATGAAGGCATAGGAGAATATTCGTATCTTAAATGCACTATGTGAAAACGTTTCTGGTAATTTTTTTTTCTGCCGAATGCATTTTATGTGCACGTTACAATTTTTTTACGACAGAGTTTTCTATTTCAAAAACAACCCATCCGCTTTTCCCCAGGGTTGGGGCAAAGTGGATAATTTGACCTTTCTCCTTCAAACATTTTTGTTTTAAATTCAGTAATAAATAATGTCGTTAATGATACGTACTATGTTTCTTTGATGTCCACAGCAGTAAACAATGAAGTTTCAACCTTCATATATTTATTTATCGTACTTTATTATTAAGATGAAATTAACCCTCTGACTGCTTATCCCGCGATTTCCACGGGCAACATGAAAGTAACAAAATTTGCTCATCCCGCGATTTCCGCGTGTATGCAATTTTTCCATCTATTTAAAAGCGCATCCCGCTTCTCCACCGTTTAACTGTCGGTAATGCATTTTCTACAATATTTAGACTTCTAGTCGTAGTTTGGTCAACAAATGGCGTTATTGTCGCCTAAATTTTCGTATTTGCATAGAGTTCACTAACTGATTTTGCAAGCGCTCCCTTTGTTATCGGTTTTTGTATTCAGAATATGGCTTGTAGGAAACGTTCAGCGAGTGATTTTTATTAGTATACATGCTTTATATTTGTATTCTATAAAGTAAACCGTAATTTAATCAAAATTCATTTTCAGAATTTTTGAATTTAAACGATTACTCTTAAAATTGATTTTTATGAAAGCCTGTTCTTATGCACGAAATTTATATTAAAAAAATCTTGTTTACAAAAATGTGCTACATATTTTAACTCTCAAATGCATATAGATTTGAAATATGTAATAAAAAAATATGCAATTTTTGAAGCGACTTTGATAAAAAAATTAAGCAGTCAGAGGGTTAAGTGATCCGCTTTGCACTACTTTCCTCTACCCCTTCCTTTAAGGTCAATTTTTTCTGCTCGGTGAGTGTCGGCCAATGAAGAGTTTTGTTGTATTAATAATCTATACTCTGAAAATATTAACAAAAGCGCGTGTCTCTATAAAATTCTAAAGCCTCAAATTGAAGGCATATTTAAAAAAATTTACTTATATATAACCTAGAGCCCCTAGAATTATAGGCCGACGAATCAGCCGCCATTTTCCTTCATATTTCCGGTTTCATTTACCTTGACGATAAAGGTTTTCCGCTTTGGCGCAACTATCGCTATTTTGGCATAAACATAATCAACAATTATCCAATGAATGTAAATATTGGCGCCATTTTTAAAATTTCGCCAATAAATGAAATTTGCAACTCTAACTTGGTTTTCTATTAATGTAAAATTATATTATAAATAATCAAAACAAACTTACATTGTACATGATAGTTGTACACGACGGCCAGGTATTCAAACATTCTATGTTTATTCCTCGAATGATTAGAAACATTCCCAGCGGAACACTCACCCATTTCACCTTATTTTATTAAAAATTACACACTTGTAAATCACTCAACTTTAACACAGCAGTGAATAGGATCACGTGACACGATGGTAAGAAAATGGCGAATATATGCCAGCTCTCTTTTCTAGGAGCCTTAATATAACCTATTTCTTATAGCCGGTGACGTCGATAATTAAGTGTAGACTTTTCCAGTTTTGTAGTGGTTGCTAAGTGGGTGCAAAATATGCTAAGATAGAAGCTTCTATCTTAGCATATTTTGCGTTCAACTTCCCGCCTTGGGATTTACGTAGGTCATATGTACGCTATGATTCATTCATTAATAGAAATAAGCTAAAAGGAATTTCGTTCTAAAATGTAAAATCCGTGGACTTTATATATCACTATGAAAATCCAAACTTCACTTTCTAGAAATGAAAACTTTCTGCGGTTTGGAACAAAAAAGCTTTATTTTGGATTCCAACATTTCAAAAATTACTATTACACATGACTTTTGTTCATGCGTATAAACCTTTTCAGAAGCACAAAAATGTGACTGAAATATTGTATATTAAATCACGCTTCAAATATAATATATTACTTAATCTTGCCTTTTTAGCAAGTTCAGCTTGCCTGCAGATATGCGAGGATTCTCTGGAAGCTACTCTGTCCGAAGGTAAATTATTTATATGAAGTATATTCTGCCGTCTGATGTTATATTGGTATTCAGAGCAATAAAATCTGTTTGTGGAATAAAAAACTACAAGTTTAAAATCGAATCAGAATATCAGTAATATACTTATAAACAATTGTTATTTGAATTAAATTATGGTCCCCCTATATATATTGGAAAGTGGAAGAAATAAAATAATTAAATTGGAAAAATAACAAGAAAGCACAAACTGTGCACAATTGTGACTGCAATATTGCATATAAATTCATGTGTCATGTAATATATAGATCTTGTCTTTATAGCAAGTCCGCCGTGCCCGCAGATATCCGAGGATTCTCTGGATACTATTCTATCCGAAGGCAAATGCTTATTTAAATTTCATTCGGTAGGCTGATGCTATATTAGCTAGCATTCAGTTTAATAGAAATTAAGTGTTCGTGAAATAAGAGAACCGCAAAATTAAAAACAAATCAGAATATCCGTAATATGCGTATAAACAACTGTTATTCCAAATACATTATTGTTTCCCTTTTATATATTGTAAGGCAAGGAGAAATAAATCAATTCAAATTGGAAAAACAACAAAAACGCACAACAAACTCAACTGAAGTACAGAATATGGAATCATGCGACATGCAATATATAAAATTTAATCTTGCTTTTTTAGCGAATTCACCGTGCCCACAGATATGCGAAGATTCTCTGGATACTATTCTATCCGAAGGTAAGTTATTTATATAATTTTTATTCGGTAGTTTAATGCTTTATAAGCTAGTATTCAGGTTAATATAAATTAATTAATGTGAAATAAAAAACCGCAAGTCTAAACACAAACCAGAATATCGGTAACATACATACAAATAATTATTTCAAATTCATTACGATTTTTCTCCTATATGTTGACAGGTGGAAAGAAATAAATAAATTTAAATTGGGGGGAAAAAACCTGCAACTGCATGTCAATTCACGCATAGTGTACGCAGACGAGGCAAAACATTAAAACCCCTTACCTAATAAAGTGTAGATCCACCTTCAGAGCGTAAAAGAGCCTGAACGCAGCGTGGTATGCCTTCAACTAGATGTTGATAGGTTGCACAGGGGATATCACACCATAACTGCAGCAAAAGTTGGCCAAATTTTTGTAAATTCTGTGGTTCTGATGTTAATGTTCGGATGCGTTGTTCTAAGTGAAACTCCAGGTGATCAATAGGATTCATGTCCGGAGAATTTGGGGGCCATGGTAATAAAGACAACTCATTCTCATGTTCCTCGAATTATTCCAGAACCGTACGAGCTTTGTGACAGGTAGCATTATCCTGTTATACGATGCCATTGCCGTCTGGAAAAACGGTGGACATGAAGGGGTGTAACTGATCCCCCCCCCCCGGATGTTTAACTGTTTAGAGACCGAATTAAGTATCTGAAAGAATATATATATATTTGTTTCCTTGCATAAATTAAGGCCCCTTCAAAGTATTCAAGAAGTATTTTCCCTGAAAAAAATTTTCTTCATCAATTTTTAAGGTGTTCCCAAATGAGAACATTGGGCTCAGCCGAGTTTTTTTTTACATAATTTACAAAGAAGCTTTTGACAAAAAATAGAGAATAAAAATACATTTAAATGAAAAACTATGACAATATTTAAATAATTTTATAACTTTTACGCCTAAAACTTGCTCCTACTTACCTTTATAATGAATTGACATTTCTGTATACAGGGTGTCTCAGCACCAATGTTATTATTAAGTTAATAATAATGTGCCAAATTGCTTAACTTGGATAAATGCACCTATCATTACGCTTATCATTGCTTAATAACCTGTCGGTTTCTTTGCGAAACATATGATTGTCAAATGGCCGTGAAATCAGTATAGGGATGCAAAACACAAAAAAGGAGAGAACTAATTCAAACAAACGTAACAAATTTAATTAGGACTAATTACTACTCTAAAAATTCTATGCAGTTATATAAATGGCGAAAGTTTCCACATGGAAAGAAACATAAATGTCTAGCTGATATTCTTGCTATGGTGCTGTGATTTATCAATACAGGTTGTTATCAAATCAACGGCTCAGCAACAATATCTATCTAAATTGCAATATGACAATACAATAAATTACACCAATACTGAGAACGTATGCCAGATATTAAATTAAAACAATGCAAGAAATACTGCCTGAGTAAGCAAGGGCAAATGGGAAAAATAGAATAAGTTCCGTAACCTAATTTTCAAATTAAACCTAAATAATGGTACACCTCGTACAAATGGGAATAAATGGATATTGACTCACGTGCGACTGTTATGATGGGGTGTTGCAGTCACGTGACCGTTGTTTTGTTGCAGGTGCATTACGCTGTGGCTCGTCGTGCACTTCAAAATCCAATTTCTGATGAGAAAACATTTACGGGGCTGCGGGGATGTTGCTGCTCCACTCCTGCCGGACTTGGCGTATTTTAAGGAAAACGTCAGGCTTTGCTGATGCGAAAAATAACAATGAACAGCCGGGATGCCCCTGCGTCAGTTCAGTAGGACTCGGCGTATTTTACGGACAAACGTCAAGCTCTGCAGGTGCGGGAAAACAACGATGAATAGTTGGCATGGTGCTGCGTCGGTTCAGTAGGACTAGGTGTATTTTATGGACAAACGTCAGGCTCTGCTGGTGCTGAAAACAACGATGAACAGCCGGGATTCTTCGGCGTCAGTTCAGCAGGACTCGGCGTATTTATGAATAAACGTCAGCTCTGCTGATGCGAAAATCAACGATGAATAATTATAGTCAGCCGGAATTCTTCACTCTGCAGTGGCGATGAATATGACTCTACGCAGCTGATGCGTATGATTTTGTAGCTCGTGAGCGAATCGAGAATTTTTGGAGCTTTAATAAAAACTTTCCAAGTGGAGCCCGTGCGATACTTTCAAGTAGGAAGGTTGTGAGTCTTCCCACCTGCGACTTTGCTTGCCTTGAAGTCTCCGACCGAACTCCAAGTTCACGTCAAATTGAGACGTCCTTTTCCGTACGCTGCTCCCGCTCTTCTCTTCTATTTTCTTCTCTTTCCATCCCCAGTACGACCCGCACGTCAATCAAATTAAATTACCCCATCAACTCACAGCGACGTACATTTTCTCTTGCTATCTATGCAAACCATACTGCTGATCTCTGATAGGTTTCCTTTCGCGGGGCGGTCTACTGTTTTTGAGTTTAACTACGCCCTGAGTTTACGATAGTAGAATTGACAAACAAGCCCCTAATCAAAGTTGACATTTTATGGGATTTTCACTGTTTATTTTAGCCTTGCTCTGGCGCCTAAACCCATAAAACGTCGTCT
>QLNU02015360.1:224627199-224655778 GCA_006491805.2 Dysdera silvatica
TAAAATATTAAAGGTTAATTTCCGACAAAAATAAAGCGTAACAGGGATAAAGATTCATATCAAATCTTATTTTAGTCAGAGATAATAAATTTATTTCAGAATTATCTGATTCCAGATTAAGTGAACACGTGAACTATGGTAAGTACACTATGGAGAGCTGCTGAACTAAAAATAAAAGGAGTAATTGACAAGGAGGAGGGGGGTTAAATTCAGGATTTTTATTGTTAACGTTTCCCTCTTAATTCCCTCTTTTAAATAAGTATTATCAGTATTTAACATATAGAAATATCAGTTTGATCACAATGACATGAATCTTCGCCACTGCAAGAAACACTCCGTAAAAATTCCAGTTCCTCATCCATTTAAAACATACGAGTTGGAAACATCGGTAGCAAATATAATGGTTAACACACAAAGCCACCAAGGAAAGTTTTTTGTGAGTTTTCGTGGGGGAATTTATTTTTTACTTAATAATTTTCGACACCCACTTAGGTATACGCTCAAACTAGAGCTGTTTTCGTTTAGGAGAAAAAGAAATGCCGTTCTCATCCTGGGTTCGAACCCAGGTCCCTCCGTTTAGCCCGGAGTTCAAAGTTGTTATCAAATTGATAATATAGGAAGAATATAGCAGCGATGGGTAGCGAAAGTTCTTAAACATATGCCAAAGAAAAAAGTTGTTAAACGAATTTTCATAAAACAATAATTCTAGAAGTTAAATTTAAAAATAATTAAAGTAAAATCCGGAATCACATGTAAACACAAGTAATTGACAAAAAAAAAATAATACACAAGCTTGCACTTAGCAGAGAATGAGGATATTAACCAGATGCTCAAATGCATACACACTGGATAGTACAAAATGAAAAGACTTCAAATTCTGCTAAATGCTCACATGTAGGCCTACTACAAAAAATATTATGATTATACTTATATTATGATTATATAAATATTATCTAATAAACAAGTTGCTTGATTCTTGAAAATGGTCCATAATTTTGAGGAAATACTTACCAACGCAGAATTTTCCTATATGTTAGTTAGATGAGTTCGTTTTAAATTTTAGTTGGTATTTGTTAATCAAGTCCAAACAACCTTCATAACTAACCTTTTAAAGCGAATATAACTAATTAATGTGTAGAAAAATTCTGTATTGGCAATAGGAAAAGAAAATTCACCCTTATTTTTGCCTAAAAACTTAAAAATGTAAAAAAATCAATATAGATAACCGAGTAGAGTATATCAGTCCCTTTATGTGTAATTAAGCTTACATTAATGATTTTTTATGGGATTGGTAATTTAATTGGCTAAGCAAAATTATGCTTTCTGCTGTTCTTTACCCTTCGTAGTGAATAAAACATGCACGACACAAAAATAAACCCACGTTTCCTGTACTTGTATAGTTGACCGTGGTATTGTTCAAAAGCATACTGACAATAGCGATGGAGAACTATGTGCGTCTGGTATTAGAGTTGAGACCCTGCTGGGGAATCTTCTTTCTTAAAATATTTATCTAGGTATTAATAACATACATATATATATTATTTTATATTTAAACACTGTGTATTTGAATTACTTTAGCAACATCGATGTGTCGTCCAATTCATTACACAACATCTCTGCCACCTCCGCCTCCATCTTGGATATCTTCAGATAATCCTTGTCATCTTCCACCACCTCCAACATGGTACTCATCGACTCCGTCATCTTACTCCTACAGAAATCCTCCAAAATCTTACCCACACTCTCACCATTATCAAAGTCATCATTTTGGTTTTCCTCCCACACCACCAAACGATTTACCCACAGAAATGGCATCTGGACCAATGGCTCATCATTTCGTAGAAGACAGACACCATGGGATGAATATTGGACCACAACAACTGCCGATGGCTCCCAGAAATGAGATGCCTGCAGGTATAAGTGGCGTCTATATTGATGACCTTACTGATACAATTATAGAAATCATTTGAATGCATAAATTCGAATAATTTTAATGTTACTATTGTAACTGTATCGAAATGGAAAATTGAAATATTTTTTGTATTTTAGGAGTGAATAATACGTGTTCCTGTGGCAACCCTCATTACAGTTCAAATACCGAAACACTCGGACAATCCTATCAAAATTATGCAACTGCACCAGCTACATCATCTCATTTTCTACATTACAACGCACCTCCTCGTCAACCATCAAATTATGCTTTACCAAGCGGGGAAGCTAAAACAACGGACACTAAAATCCAACCACACATTAAACAAGCCAATGAAGAAATTGTATGCAAGCGGAAGGCGGACGGTAACAAACACACTGTGAAGGTCCGGACCAAAGGACGGTCACATCAGCGTAAGTTTACGAACCTTATAAAAGTTAAAAATATTTTAAAATTTAAAAAATAGCTTTTATAAAGAAACAGGCAAACTTCAAAACGATATATTAACTTCTCTCAAAAGCTAAATAAAAGATAATACAGCAAAACCTCCTTTAACGATCACCTCTAAACAACGGTAACCTCCGAAGTCCGGCCACATATCAATGGAACTGAATACGTCCATAGGATTAACATTTGTACTAACCTCCAAACAACGAATTCCTAACAACGGTCACCCTGTAGGCGTCACGAAACATTTTTTTATTCAAATTTTCAAATATGTCTGTAACTAAAATTGTCAAAAATGAAAATGAAAATTTACTTGGCGGTGCTTTCTTTCAAAGTACTCCATTGAAACGTATGTTCACACATTCCGTAGCTTTATAGGTACACCATTTTCTCTGAATTTGGTGCCGTTATTTATGACTAATCATCCTAACGTTTTGTTCATGCAAATAACCATTGTCTACTAGAAATTGGTTTTTGACAGTGCCGGTTCTATATGTGTTGTTACCATTGAGTAGTGTAGTATCAACGTAACTTCGTCATTTTAATGCTAGTTTATAATCACAATGAGCTTTTGATGAAAATTTTTAAGTTTAAAGGAGAAAATGTTATCTAAGACAGTAAAAAAATTGTAAGCGTTCGAAAATTAGCAACGCTTTACGGTTGAGAGAGGTTATAGAAAAATTAGATTTTAAATAAATGGTGATTATGTGCAACAGTCCTTCCGGGGCGGAACTTAGATAGTAAAACGAAGCATTGAAAGACCTGAAATGAAGAACTTGACCAAGTGCTATTAGAGTGGCTTTCCAACTGTCGATCAAAAATCCCCTGCGATTAAAATATTTTTATTTGCAGAAATTATCCTGACCTGATGAACCATAAAATATAGACAGAAATGATGATGGGAAAGGCAAGGGCGGACACGGGGGGAGGCCACAGGGGTCATGACCCCCAAAATATATTTTTTCACTGTAAAAAATTCCAACTTTCATGATAAATGAAGGGTGTTATTCCAAGACCATGGCAAATTCTGTCCTTGACTCCCCCCAAAATGAAAGCCTGTGTCCGCCCCTGGGAGAAGGTTTGGATGACATTCTCAGATCAGTACAAATGACAAATATGAAAGACAGTGAGTGTTTGCGTAGACGAAGATTTAGAAGTTTCTTATACATTTAATACCATTCAGGAATTATTTGAAAGATGATGGAAGGGGGAAAAAAGCAAAGGCGAATCCTGAGAGGCATTTTGGAAGGGGGTGTAAAATACAATAGAACCTGCTTAAAATGAACTGGCATTTAGCGAGGAAAATATGGATTTTGTTTGGTATAATGATTAAGCGCAATACAATTTAACTGCTTTTAGCGAAAACCTTCTTTGGGCCCCGGCTTTAACGAGCAATTTAGAAAAAAATAGTAAATCAAACTTTTTGTCAAAATTCACTCGCTATATGCGGTTGGTCGTCATAATCGGCCATCATTATAACCGATTTCCATCGCATTTTTATAGATTTGGGAGGGGAAATTTCGTTCATTCTCCCTCCCATGGGTCCGACACTGGCAAACGGATTCAGAGGAGGTTTTTTTTGGAGAGGTGGGGGTTATAAAAAGCAATAGAACCTACTTATGACGACCCCGTAAGTAATGGGTTTCTAGATATAGCAACGAAAATATGGATTTTATTTGGTATAATGATTAAGCGCTTTTAGAGAACGTCTTTTTGGACCCCGGATTTAACGAGCAATTTAAAAAATAAAATAGGAAATCAAACTTTTTGTAAAAATTCCTTCGTTATATGAAGGTGGTCGTTATAAAAGGCGCTCGTTATAACCGATTTCCACCGCATTTTTATGGATATGGGAGGGGAAATTTCCTTAATTACCTCTTCAGTGGACCCGCCACTGGAAAGAGTGATGAGGGAATGGAAGCGAAAGAGAGTGTACAACTGCCACACAAAATTCTAACATCAAAACATATTCGAATGTTTTGGCAGATTTTCGGGCGATCCAAGATATTGTTCAAAACAAAAATGATGACAAGTTATACAAAAGGATTACGAATATTATTTCCATAGAAAACAATATTTGTCATAAAAAAGTAAAACAACTAAGAGTCACTGATTTTTAATATTAATAGAATTATTAAATAGATGAGGTTTAATGTATTCGAAATGTTTAATTTTTTTTTATTCTTAAATTTACTAATTTCGATTTTTTTTTATACTGAACCCACAAGTAACAGCCACCTCCGAAGGACAGTCACCTTTGTAGAGTCCCGTGGGTGACCGTTATTCGCAGATTTTACTGTATATCTATCAAAAAGCTCAGTTGATAAGAAAATTGGAATATTAATCCTGAGGTCAGGATGAAGTTCATCCTTTTAAATATAAACCATTTCCCTTAATAGTTCCTTTCATTTTAACTAAAATAACCATGATGTTTTCTTTTAAATATTTAATTGGAGTGAAAAACAATTAATTAGTGTAATATCCTCTGCTTTTGTTTATCGTCGCTTTTATGTTTTAAGTTAGACTCTTCGTAAGTTAGCCTGAGATGAGATGGACGACCTAATATTGTTTCTCCCATCCATCACACATTTACTAATACACTACATGCCCAAAAGTATCCGGACACTTTGGATTTTTTTTTTTTTTTCGAATTTCTAAAAAACTACTCGGCCAATTGTTCTCTAACTTTGGAGATATATAGAAGGTGCTTGAATGCACACTTTCCAATAAAGTTTCGGTGACTTGTGCATTTAGGGGACCACCCACATATTGACAAAGTGAAAAAATATATTTGATCACCCTGTATCATAAAAAGCTGGAAATTATTTGTAACTTTCAGAAAATATTTAACCAGCTATGCTTAATGCCAGTGTGCATTTTCGTAAAACAAACATGTATATTCATGAAGATAGAAACGTTTTACAATAATTTTTGCCACCCACGTATTAATTAGCTCAAACTAGAGCTTATGTAATTTTGGAGAAAAAGAGACGCTTTCCCCATCCTGGATTCGAACCAGGGTCCCTCCGTTTAGCCCGGAGTGTCTTGGACCGCTAGACGAATGAGGACAGGAAACAACGCTCTCTTTCTCCGTATGTAAAGATGTTAAGGTATTATTACCCTCCGCAGGGATAACACAATTGCCAAATATGGTCAACACAAGAAAGCCTCCGGGGCGAGAATTTTGTGAGTTTTCGTGGGGGAATTTATTATACTATAATTTTTGCCACCCACGTATTAATTACAGCTCAAACTAGAGCTTATGTAATTTTGGAGAAAAAGAGACGCTTTCCCCATCCTGGATTCGAACCAGGGTCCCTCCGTTTCTTTAAGAAAACCCAAATTTTGTCACATGTTTTTTGGTATAACAAACAGTTATTTCGACACTGGCGTAAGGTTTAAAAACACAACGTTTCGGCCAAGTGAAGGCAGAATGAAGAGTTCATGAAAGTCCTAAGCTTATATACCCGCATGTTGGGAATCCCCATCTGACGCCATTTGGTGCGGAGCATTTCCAGCTGGGGAAACCCCAATCGGGGAAACCCTCGCCGGGAAAGCCCCCGCACCCGACGATGTCAGATGAACACCCCCAACTCGAGGTTTTGCAAAAATCCTGTAAGGTTCTGGTAGAGGTTTTGCGATGTTTATTGCACGACTCCTCAAACCGTAGGTTTCCCATGATTCCAGAAAAAGTCTACTCCCCAGATTCGTCACATTCTGATGTAATACTTTTATCGAATGCCAATCTGGTTAAAGCTTAGGACTTTCACTAATTCTTCATTCTGCCTTCACTTGACAAAGGGAGCAGTTGGCTCCCGAAACGTCGTGTTTTTAAACCTTACGCCAGTGTCGAAATAACTGTTTGTTATGGAATCTCCTGGTGAAACTCTGTAACGTTTTTGCTTATAATATCCACAATTTTCAGTCAAATTTCACGAAACTTACAGAACATTTGTCAACGTACAAAAAAAGAAATAAATAAATAAATAAAAAAATTAGAAATTAATATATTGAATGCACGATGAGATATGAGCATTTGAAAAAAATAATTTTTTACTACGCATGCACGAAAGATATAAATAACGTTCATTCATAATTTTGTAGTCAATAGTATAAGGCAACTTAAAAAAAAACTTACAATAATTAATATAATGATAAAGATCGATTTGGTGTCCTGTGGAATTTCTTGCCAAATTGTCTCCAACTGTCGGGCTAAATCGTCAACATTCCTGGATGGTTGCAATCGCCTTCCCATAGCGTCCCAAATGTGCTCTATGGGAGAGAGATCAGGAGATCTAGCTTGCCAAGGAAGTGTTGGGCAAGCTTGAAGACAATTCATAGCAACACGTGCCGTGTGCGGCCGGGCATTGTCTTGTTGAAACGTAAGTCCAGGGTGTCGCAAAAGGAACGGTAACACAACCGGTCGTAGAATGTCGTCTACGTACCGCTGTGCTGTAAGTGTGCCAGAAATGACCACCAAAGGGGTCCGGCTATCAAAGGAGATAACACCCTAGACCGCATAATTCTAACTTTAAAATAAAGACTGATTCACTTTTAATGTCAATTGAACTTGTTCAAGTAAATAAGATAGCATCTGATTTAATAAAAAATACTATCCCAGGTTTACAATACCACAACTGCTCATGATATGACATTTTTGGTCCATCGTCACCTTTGTCATTCAGAAATTAAAATACGGGAACATACTATGATGAAATATTAAATTTGTATACCAATGGTAGAACTGCTTCCACAAATTCAAGCTTAGAAGCCTACACACTGTATTATTAGAAGAATTATTTGCCTGAATTACATTAATGTAATCTTGGAGCAATATTCTATACTTTGAAGTTTGCTATTCCGATTAGGTTATAAATCTTCTTAATGGTGCTTTCTTCATTTTTCTTCTAAATCCCCCTGTTTTTTCTGACTCAAGATGGCTCTCTTAGCGTAACGAAATCTCAGAATGATCCCATTTTTTGGAAAAAACACTTAGAAATCCTTGTCTAATTTTGACTTGAAATAAAATGTGATTGATACATTTTTTAAGTCTACTGAAAATGGAAAAGAAGGTAAAAAATTCTATTCCAGTATTTTTGTGGAAAATGGAGCTTAATTTTCTTCTTCCTCTTTAGAAGGGAGAGAATGCATAAACTGTGGAGCAACCTCAACTCCGTTGTGGCGAAGAGATGGAAAAGGACATTATTTGTGCAATGCCTGCGGCTTGTATCTCAAGATGAACGGACACAGCCGACCCCTAGTCAAACCTAAGAAAAGATTGGTAAGTTCTAACATTTATTTCTCATTCAATTGCAGTAATATCCCTTCCTCCATTAGTTTCACAATGCTGCAGAAAACTAACTAAATTTAGTGAAAAATCATGTAATATCCATACGCTTGCTCGAGTATGGTCGAATGTTCTTTGCTCCATATACTTCTTATTTTTGCAGAATACGGTGAATCCCTGAATATCCAAACCTCGATATTTCGAAATTTTTGATAATCTGAAGTGGTTGAAAAAAGCACATTTGCTTAGAGTGTTTATATTTATTCGTCACTTTAGTATAGAGTATTTCTATGTAGTTCAGGTATCTAAAAATGCATGGTTATGAAAATGATTTTATGTGCACATAATCTGTTCTGTTCTTTAAAGCTGTCCATTTGTATTTCAAACTCTCTTCATGAGACGAAACAACAGGAAAAGCTTTGTTTGTACGTCAGTAGATAATGGTGAGGAGAGAAAACTCACCATTAATTTTATTCGTGTACCTATTGATGACTGGGGAGGAGATGGGAAAGAGAATGAACCATGTCATGGCCAAGGGCGGACACAGGGGGTGGTTACGAAGGTCATGACCCCCAAAAACATATTTTTTCACTGTAAAAAATTCAAACTTGCATGATAAATGAAGGGTGTTATTCCAAGACCATGGCAAATTCTCTCCTTGACTCCCCCTCCCCCAAATAAAAGTCTGTGTCCGCCCTTGGTCATGCCAGATGTATATTAATACTCGCGAGAATTCGAAAACCTCGAAAGTTCGAATATTTCACTAATACTAGTTCAATTAGTTCAGATTAGCCGAGTTTTACTATATCTGAGTATATGCTTAAAACGTTTCGTTAATGTTTTCGATGCTGCTGAAATAAAAGCGTATGCTAACTCTTAAATCTCGAAAATAACACTCCACAACTAAAGTGTAAAGAAATGCCTGATCAATCAGTAAATTATACTTTGAAACGTCATTTCTCTTAATTAATGAAACAATAAATCATACACTGAGGATCTCTGCATTGGTTATTTATAGGTCCAACATCTAAATTGGCGTTTTTAATAGCCTCTGCTCTTGAAGTGTGGCTCTAGGGCGGCATTCAACGCCCGCATAACCCCACCGTGTTTTAAAGATATCCATCTATGATGGATTTTTTAGAAACTGACTGATTTGAAAGATACGAGATCAAGGAAAAGATAAGCTATGTCACTTAGTGCACTAAGAGTTTTTTTTTTTGCACTACAACAAACAAATCATTGACCCATCTAGAAAGAAAAAAAGTAGTTTTAAAAACACCACTTTATAACTCTGAAATCAAAACCGATTCTTATCCTTGTGATGTGTTTATTTTTCAGTTGAGACTACTGATGGCTTATATTTTTAAATATTAATTTTTACATTTTATACACTCTTTGGGAAAAAAATAGAAATAAAGTAAACGTATCTGTTTCAGGTCATTTGATTTTATTACTTTCTTGTAAAAGGGACAGAAATATGGTAAACATTTTTAGTCATTTCCAATAACACCGTAATTGACATAGCCCTCTAAATCATCAGATGATAGTCATAAGCAATAACAAAATAAAATAAAATAAATAAATTCAATAGTTATAAATAATATATATACTGAAATACCGGTGAGTTAAAGATACCCTTACCAACTATATCTAATTCAACGTTGCTTTAATATATCTATCTATTATATATTTGAAGGTATATAATAGATATTAATAAGATAAAATATATTTATACCAATATTCTGAAATAATAAATTTTGTTCCCCTGCGGTGGCGCAGTGTGGTAACGCGTTCTCCTAGTGCGCGGCTAATCCGGGTTCGACTCCCAGCAGTGCAAAAAGAACGCTTACTCAGAGATCTCATAAAGATCGCACTGCTCACTGTAGTCCGGGGTTTGGTTCCCCAGGCCTCAAGAAAGTGTTTCTCAAACTTTGGTCACTCACAAACAACTTCAAGTACCCCTTCATTTATCTCGGACCACTGTGGGGGGATTTGTCCCACCATTAAAAAAGTATATTGCCTGAAATTAAGTTTGCCAACTATGGTTAATAATATTAAGCCCTACTTAGCCACCATCATAATGATCACCGCCCTCCCCCTCCCCCCGCCTCTCCCAAGGAAAGACATAACCAAAAGGACTCTCTATGTAAGATATTATTACCCTTCACAGGGATAACACAATTGCCAAATAATGGTCAACACAGAAAATCCTCCGGGGCGAGATTTTTGTGAGTTTTGTCGTGGGGAATTTATTATACAATAATTTTTGCCACCCACGTATATGTAGCTCAAACTAGAGCTTTTCTGGAGAAAAAGAGACGCCGTCCCCATCCTGGATTCGAACCAGGGTCTCTGCGTTTAGACGGGAGTGTCTTAGACCGCTAGATGACCGAGGAGAGGAAACAACGCTCTCTTTGTATATAAGGCTGTATGATATTATCACCCTTCACAGGGGTAACATGATTGCCAAATATGGTCAACACAGAAACAAAAATAAAAAGCTCTAGTTTGAGCAACTTATACATGGGTGGCAAAAAATTATTGTATAATAAATTCCCCCACGAAAAACTCACAAAAATCTCGCCCCGGAGGCTTTTCTGTGTTGACCATTATTTGGCAATTGTGTTATCCCTGTGAAGGGTAATAATATCTTACATCCTTATATACGGAGAAAGAGAGCGTTGTTTCCTGTCCTCGTTCATTTAGCGGTCTAAGACACTCCGGGCTAAATGGAGGGACCCTAGTTCGAATCCAGGATGGGGAAGGCGTCTCTTTTTCTCCAAAAACAAGGAACTCTAGTTTGAGCTACATATACGTGGGTGGGGAAAAAAATCACTGTAGAACCCTCTATTTACGTGATTTACAGGCTTATATATGCATATAAGAGCTTCGGCAGGAGAGATTTGTTCATTCCTTTAAATATAATTTGTATTTGTAAGTAAAGACAACGTTATAAACGTAAGTAAGTTTATTAAAACGTTTTATTTCGACGTACATTTCTGACAGATTTGTCAATCTTTCGTCAGGAATACAAAATGAGAAAATAAATACTAGAAAACTGGAGATGATATTGGCTGGCTATAGTCACGCAATAACAACATCTCCAGTTTTCTAATATTTATTTTCTCATTTTGTATTCCTGACGAAATTACTATTAATTTTATCGCGGCGTAAAATTGCACAGCGTTTTTCGCGAAGTTTTGGACTTTTCAACCACTTCGTAAATTTTAGTATTTTTCAATAATTTTTCGAATTTTATATTTTTTCCTATTATTGCCTACTTTCTATCACAGATTTTTGATTAATTTTCATATTTAAATGAACTTAATATTGCCATCAATAGCAAACCTTTTGAATGAAATTTGGCAAAAAAATTTATTTATATATACACCACGTATGCGCAAGATATTTAGCATTACCTCAGCTTTACCTTAAGGATTAAGCTAAAACCTTATGATCCCATTCATTCGAGAGAAAAAAAAAACCATTAGTATAATAATGTAATGGAAAAGTCTCAATAAATTTTCTTTATGGGGAATGTTTTTCTATCTAAAAAATAAGAACAGCTTTCTTTAAAAACTTCGATGTAATTTTGCTTGTTTTCGGTGTCGAGAGATGGCAACATAATTTCATATTTCATCCTTTTCATGCCGACAAACAAATGACCGTATAATTTTGCACAACTTTCTTGAACAATCAAATATATGGTTATTTCTTTTAATCTAATAATGGCTTCTTATGCGTAATTTATCAAAAGCAAATAACTAAACGAAAATATTAGGAATAGGAAGCAGAAATATCCCTTAAAAAGTCCGTATACCCACACTCGTATTCAGAGTAAGATCTTAGGGACCATTCCCCACACCCCCGAAACTAAATTGTTGATGGGACTCGGCTACAGCCTTGCATGCTGTGATTTCATTAATACATGCTGTATAAATTTTGACCCCCGAAATTAAGGCCTTGCCTATACCATTAATTTAATTCGTACTGTTTCCTAAAGTGTCGGTTGCTATATTTTATAAATCATATACTGATAATAATTTGACGAATGTTTGCATTGGGGTGCTTTTAAATAAATAAAAACTGAGTCATGCAAAATTTAATAAAATTGAAAATGTAAAGACACTTTCTTTATAAAGCCATTTTTTAACTAACTTCACTAGAAATGAGGGAAAAATTCCATAGATTATAATTACGTTCGTCACCATCAAACTATTTTCATTATTTGCAAAACTGCTGTTCAAATTCTAGTGAAAAAAAATAATCCCACGAACTTATCTAGCATTGCATGGAAGTATCTGTAATTAAAAGTTTATAATCTGCTTTAATTTCTGCTTTAAAGAACTTCTGGAAGCATATAACGAAATCAGAGGGAAAAAATAAAAAAAAAAGTCTAAAAAAAATAACACTAGTGAGAAATAGTAGAAAAAAGAAAGCCTCTAATGTGTGTAAATAGGTAAGAAAATCGCTTTATTGGCAACGTCGTTCGCCATTAAGCCTCACTAAACGGATATCTAAAGAGTAATTAACTATTAAATGAGTCCGTAAATCTTTGACACTACTGTATTTTGGTTCCAACGCGATAGCTCCGACGATAGACGGGACAGGATACTCGTAGTGACGGTGCTAGTGATTTTTAGTACCATTCTGATACCAGATTTAGTGATAGATAATAATGGCGATTTGAAATAGAGCCACAGCTGGGTTCCTTGTTTGACGATGATGAACGTAAGTTTGTACATCAGACGCATTAATTAATGGGTACATGAGACTGACTTGATGTTATAACATGCACATATACCAACAATCGGATTCTTATACATCCACAAAAAACCCATTTAGCTCCCATTACTTTACACTAAAATCCCATGTTTGATTCCCATTACCTAACATTAAAACCTCCACGTTTTTGACTCCCATTACTTTAACTAAACCATTCATGATTAATTCCCATTATTTTGCACTAATACCCCATGTTTGATTCCCATTACTTTACACTAAATGGCTCCTTCACCTCCCACATGCACGTTTGACTTCATCTTTATGTATAATGTTTTGAGTTCAAACAAAAATCGAATCCACATTTGGATTCTGCATGAAAAGTATTTATAGAAAACACTGAGAGCTTGACTTTGTATTTTTTGGAACATGTCGATTATGACATACTCCCCACTGCTACCTCACGTGGCCAGCAACTTGGGAAAATCATCGAATAAAGCGACTTGTATCTGATACATGTGGCTAACGACGCCGCACGTGCAAATTGAATAGTTTCTAAGTTACTGCTCAGACTTTCTATGTAATTGATCTAACGATAGCCAATTGAAACGCCAGTTACCTCGTTGCCGCAGTCTCTGGGATTTGGAACGTAACGTCCAACACGTGTGGACCCGTCTAATGCAGAACAACATCAGGCGGCTGTTCCACAACAGATTGGACCGTGTTGCTGCTTGTATCGCAGCATGAGGCGGTTTGACGATTGACGATAACAGGACAGTGTACCACAATTTCCAATATAATTGTTCGGCTGCTCTGTTCATGTTTATCATTCATCCGTATCCTTCCGTCAATGAAATTTCAGATTCATCCTATGCTTCCTTCTTGGTGCACAACTTTCATTGTCGGTGAGTGTGTAATCTTTGTTTCATAGGCAGAAACCTTTCAGTCTACACAAATTTGGAGAAATGGCTAGATAGTAGGCCCAATCTGCAGGACCGAGAGCATTGGATGATACACAGGGGCTAGCAGATTCTGTCCCCAGCTCTACCATCTGGTTTTACACACCTTCACTAACGCTCAGAGTGTCAGTCTACTTCCAGATAAATATCAGCACTTACAGATTAAAAAAAAAAAGCAAATATGAATTATAACTAAAATTTAATGAAATCCGTAATTTTAGAAAGCAAGAACTTCAGAAGGAAATATGTGGAGTAAATCGCATTTAACAGAAAAAATCTGCTACAAAATTTGGACTTGCACTTTTCAGATGGGAAGTTAGACGTCTTATTTGTTAGACAGCAGGACGCTGAATTTTTGCAATAATTCTTAATAAAAAAGATTTAACACATTTTGTTTCACTTTTTACTGAATGTTTTATGAAACATTTTTTAAACGATTTCCTGAAATTTTGTTATTCATCATTACAAATTGTGTGAGCAGATGTTGTACGAATGGTGTTGTATGTTTGGAGCGGTGATGAAGAAAAGAATTCGGCCGGAAGTGAACGGTCAAGATTTCGAGAAACTCAATAAGTGAAGTTATATGCGTGTTACCTTAACACTACACATTTGTCGGCAAAGCTACAACTTTAGTCCCAGTTTTAGCTGTTTTAATTTTTCATTCTTGATCAATGCTCTCTCTCACCCCCACTCCTTCATTTTTCTCAGCTCCTTACGATATAAGAAAATTTACTTACACCTTTCCCCCTTTTTATTATTATTACCTCGTTTCGACTTCTCGACATTGAATAAGGAAAATCATTATATTTTTTTATGTCAAGACTTGGGGGGGGGGGACATGGTATATTCATTTAGAATCTGATTATTTGTGAACAAATCGATGACGTCTTCCTGAGAGTTGTTACATTAGTGGAACCCTAAATTCAACACGCTGCTTCCGCTTTGTCGAATACTAAAATTCGAGCAAACAAATAAATGCTAATAAAGTGATAAATATGCCAGGCTACTAATTTTTCATTTTAAAAGAATATAGGGCACCAATTTTCCTGTAATTCCCTGACAGCATAGTGTACGTGAAACTTTTTATAACCAATGCTAAGTTTTATGAACGGATCAGCTTTTAAATGTTTGTTTGGATTTTTTTATGGCGCAAGAGCATCTAGGCTTACGGAATACGAGTACCCTCTTGCTCTTCTGAATGGAAAGAGAGCCCCGTTACTAGCATCGCTACTGCTCTCTTTCCGTTTCCCAACTGAATAGCCTTTAAAGTCTCCCTGTGTATAAAACAAGGAATAAAATACAGTGAAACTCCTCATTAGCGGTCACTCGCCGAACAGAAAAATTTGGCCGTGAAAGAGGGGTGACCGTAAAAGAGGGGAGTCATTCTGAAGTAGATGAAATATTACATTTAAATACTTCATTTCGAATTTCGTGTATTTTTGAGCATGTAAGACAAGTTTAAGACAACGAACGTAAGCATTTGTTGAATATAACAAGTAAATTTACAACAAAACGTTAAATATTAAAATGTATTTACCTTGGAAAAAAAAATTGACTGATAGCTGTTTGGCGGCTTTTACTCACCAGTCCTCCTCCTTAGAAATGTATTTTTAATTGATAGATTAAATTCACCGTTTTTCGATCGTTACGCTTATAGGAGGTGTGTGCTAGTTACGTAAACGATAATAAATTTGAACTGCGATAATTTTGTGTTGATAATTGTTTATTAGTTTCGAGCAGTGTATCACTATATGATTTGTTTATTATCAATGTCTTTATTAAGCATTAGTCATTTGAATTGGCGACTCCGAGTCAATTATCACTCTTTGTTAATGGAGGGAAAATTCTCCTTAGCTCTTATCCTTAGTTTCCTGTTGTGAAAAATTCCGTGAAGGACGAATTTTGTCCTTCGAAGTTGGTAGCATTTTGTCGGTACAGGGATTCTGGTCTAATGGAATGAATTGTGGGTGTAACTAATTGCAGTTTTAACTCTCCCACGTATTTTAAATTGCGGCTTGGAAATAATCAACGTACTCGACTATTTTAAAACACACACGTTTATTAGAAAGTGAAAGGGTACGTAGTGATATACAAGATGCGTACGCCATTTTATGGCGGAGCCTCTGATTGAACGTGCACGCTGGTTGATGGAAAACCAGAGACTGATTTATTTTTAAGAATCCAGAATACATTTATAAAATTTTGTTGCCAAACATTGAAATATAAAATGAATAAATCTATAATCAGATTCCTATTGTTGTTGATTATCAAAAATGCAAAAACAAAAGTTATGGAGTCATGGCAATCTAGTGGCAAGAGTATTAAAGTCTGTAAAGTGGAGTTCATCACATAGCTCCCCTACCAGTCCAAAGGACAATTTTAAATTGATTTAACACTGGAAAACTTGGATTACTGGAGAACATGAGTACTGTGACGAAAGGCTTGTTTACAATGAAGGCGTAGAGAAAGGCAAGGATTCGTTTCATTGAGAGTGAATTTGCTTATGTAGTTTGTTTTGTTTTATATGTCAACAGCCTATATGGAGTTTTTTAGACAGGTTATAGCGAAAGTTCGAGTGTTTTGCAGAGATGAGAGTATTTTGCGGCCTTACGTCAAGGGCTTGCGTGTCGCACAAAATAGTGTCTCAAGGTGGTGCAAAAGAAAAGATGCGTCTCGGTGACGATTTTGCGTGCACACATGTTGTGCGGCTTTGTGTGTGCACATGTTGTGCGCTCATGGTGTGCGGCTTTATGTTGCAACTGTGGGCGCATGTTCATTTGTTTGTGGGGTTGTTGTGCAGAGTCGTCTTGTCACGGGTCGTGCACGATGAAAAATGTTTCGTTAGTCTGGCTTCATACAAACTACATTAGCTTTTGATTATTTTAGACCGAAACAAAACTAATTGCCATACTGTACATGATTATAGTCTAGGAGCGCGCGTAGCATAAATGCGCGTTAAAGCACGTGCAATGCAAAATTTTTATTGCACATGTTGCGGGTTTGCATGCGCATTAGGCATACGTTCGAGTGCCTGAAAAAAATTATGGGCGCCCTGAGGAAGTGCACTTGGCTTATGAACTTTGGCTACAACTGGGGAAAGGACTGAATCCTGAAACTATGGTCCAACAACATTATTCAATTGGAATTTTTCCCGTATGCCCCACCTGCATATAATTCTGGAGGCCTCCATGCTGCGATGTGGTATAGTGATAAGGTGTTTGTTGCTAGCGCGCTCTTATCCCAAATTCAGCACGGCGGGAACAAGGACGAAAGAGTCACGCTATTAACTGGAACCTACAGTTTTCTGAGGAATTCTGAACCTCGTATGATCTAGGAACCAATCCACGGACTATAGTGAACAGTTGGTTGGTAAGCGTTCTATCCCTACCCGTAAACGTTACCAAACAAAACATTCAAAATTGATGAAGTTGGTGGTGAGAGTGTCCTTACCACCCGCCATATAAAGGGAGTTAAAGCAAAGCCAAACTTATGCAACAACCATGTTCTATCCCGCGTAGGCGTACGCAGAAGTTTATAAGGGGTTATAGGCTCAATAGGGGGTGCACAGGCTACAACTAACATATTTCTATATATTAAATATACAAAATTTCATTGCAATGGGGGTTACAACCCCATCAACACCCCCTGCGTACGCCCGTGTCTCCACAGCTGATGAGTTTTCTAATTTTCAGTTATGTACAAACAATTGCATTTTTCCTCCTTCCAAAAAAGAAAAATTATCCGAACATTTAATTCGGATTATATCATCTATTTAACCTTGTACTTTTCTATATTGCCCTGCGGTGGCGCAGTGTGGTAACGCGTTCGCCTAGTACGCCGTTAATCCTGTAGTCCGGGGTTTGGTTCCCCAGGCCTTAAGAGGTTCGGATTCCTCGGAAAACTGTAGGTCCCGGCGCAGCATGACCACTGTAGTCTTTGAGCCGTAAAACCCAAAACCAAACAAACAAACAAACTTTTGTATATCAGACATATTCAAGTTTCAAAACGATACGTCTCGATAGAGAGAATACATATTTCTTAACAGAACATTTCTTCAAGTTAGAAGCTCTTTAAAAAAGGCGCAGAAAATGTTCGTCAATTCAGGAACTCGTGGTTTGCCATGTGAAAAAAAAAAAAAACATTTTGAGAATCACTCATTCAGATTATTTTACTTGATCACTTCCGATTTTATGAACTAGTAAGACCCCAAAAGAGTTCGTAAATAGGAATTAACTTTTGTTTTACGGGATGCTTTTCGGAGCCAACACAACAGTTTGTAGAAACATATATTTCGCACATTGGAGTAAGAACGCGAGAATAAAATATGAAAAATAATCGATGTTTAATTTACACATAAATTCAAATTGAGTTTTGAATTATAAAATTTATAGCCAAAAGACGTAATTTTACATACTTCGAAGGGGAAACTGAGCTCCTCTGGTCTCATCCTGGCTACGATCCTGATACTAATACGCCAAAAAAATACACTGCACTTGATATGAAGCTGCAACCAAAATAAAATATGCGAACAAGACGACGATAAGTGCACTTAACTTACGGGATCTGAAAAATTTAATACCACTCTTTCCCTTCTATTACCCTCTCACTCCGATAAGGAATGCATGTAGTCAGGGCCGGACTTAGAGTACGAGGCGCCCTGGGCACAACGACTTCTGGCGCCCATTTCCGTAACTAGGGGGCGACCCCTGAACTCAACAAGTTTCGCCCATACTTACTCCGCCGTACTAGTAGAAATAAATAAAACTCTGTCCTTCCGCCCCCTCAAATTCGACGAAAAATCGCAGACGATAGGGAAGGAGCGACATTTATGGTTAGCCTACCTTATGTGCATTATTATAAGATATAATAACGATATTTTTATAAATAAATTTAGTTTATTTCACGACGATTTTTTGATTTTTTTTTTATATTTGGGGAGGGAGCAAGGACGGATGCGGAACAAAATTTCAAGGAGGTGCAAAAGTACGAAAATTTATTTTTGCGTACCGGTGGAGAAGTGTAGAAAATGGCCAAAATATTGCTTACGTAATACTTGAACTCTCCCATAACCGCTGTCATGGGGGGAGGCAGGGTTAATTTCTTTATGGAAAGTGAGCAGAAATAGAGCAATAAGGAAGGGGAATAGCCATTTTGAAGCCATCTGCCCCTTTTCCCGGCATTTAATCCTGTTGTTTTTGTATTCATATATCATGAGACAGCAGTAGCGTGCTGATAACCTCCACAGTAGGGAAAGCCCGAGAGGAAAAGGACCCAGTTCGTCATTGTTCATTTTCCACAAAACTTATAGTAAGTACTTTGAGAAAAAAAAAAATATCTATTATTTTACAATTAATGAGGCAAAAATTAATCATATGAAATTTTCTTTAAAAAATGAAATAGCGATCATCAGTTTCCAAATGGAAGGAAATAGCCTATGGCAAACTCAGAAGCAGCATGAACCTACACCAAATGTAGTAGTGGGTGAGTCATTAATAACTTGGTACCGCCAATGAACTTGGTAAACCAAATGACTTCCAACTTTTTTAAGTGAACAGGTGATTTTAATAGGAAATTGATTCTATTCAGATAAGATTTCCCAAACCCACAACATCTGCCTTGTGCAAATCTTTCACAGTTATGAACATCGAGCTAAAATACTACTATTAAAGCCGAATCCACAAGAATCTGCTTTAACTCGTTTCATTTCCTTCGAAACTGAATACCCAAGATGGTAAATTATGAACTAGTTTCGAAGTTATATGATGATATGCAATTTGTACTAAGGCCCTGCCGTTGGACCATTTTATGGAAAACGTTATCTTATAGATATACTATGTTATGTTTAAAATATTGGAATGCGTTCCGTCGCTGGCAGTAGCGGATTATGTATTTCAAGGGCAGAGGCGCGGGTCTGGAGTTCACTTTACTATACCGTGGATAGCAAATACGTCGCAAGCCTGCCAGACGGGCACAGGACGGAATGTCCCTGGGACACGACTGCTTATAAAATAAGAGAAAAATACCGTTAATTATAATATTTTTCCCACAACAACGAAGAAAAAAGGTTGAACCTAGTGGCAAACAGCACATTCCGATCCGTATACTTCCCGTCAGTGGTATGATTGATTTGGCACGAGAAATCACCAAATTTGGTGTTTACTGTTGATTATGACGTAACGTGGGTGTGAGTTTCAATATTCTGAAATTCAAGTAACACGTGACCTTAGCAAGTTTTTAAAAACCAGTGAAATCTTAGCTTCTCATCTTTCTTCGTAGAAGGGCCGTACATGCGCAAACGCATGTGTCGTTGTATTAAAGCGATGTTAAATGGGCTGGCTTTGCCTTGTTATTGGTTTAACTATGATTTGAAATAACTTATTAAATAAGGATTTTAAGCAAAAATTGTACTGGACATTTTTTATTCCTTTTTTCACAAGGAATCGTGTAGTGAACTTTTCCGCCATTTTGTATACACCCTGTATATATAGTAAACGAAGAGGTGCAGCGCGTTCTTTTAGAGTAAGATGGTTGAGGAATTTTTTAAAGAAAAAACAGGTAGGCGAGGAAACAGACATTTTAGAAAAATTGCTAGCTCAACTTAATTTTGAAGGATGCTGTTCAAGACATCAACGCTGCAATTAGATCACTTTCCAAAGTTTGTTCCTTCATTTCTCTAAGCTTAAACATTCATTGTGATATACACATTTAGAATGTTGTAGTATTTATGAAATCGTAAAATGAATTTTTCAATTAATCAACACAAAATTACCTTGTTATATAGCGGAAAAAGTTCAAAAATCTATCTTGATACTTTTATACCAAATAAAAAATACAAGAGATATATCAATATCGTAAAATAATAAAATAGCATAGCTAATAAATATGAAGAATAGAAAATTGATGCTTATCACAGAAATGTGAGAACCAGAAATATTGCGTTTTTAAATAAAATATATAATACTGTTATTATTAAATCGCAAAATTTACAAACTCCCGTAGATAATAATGACTAAAATTTAAAGCCAAGCATTTTTTCAAAGCAAAAACTTTATAAAAATTTTACTCTTCTGTTTTGCCGCTATCTCATTATAGTTAAAAAATATTTATTTTTTTTAAATTTTATTAAATTTTAAAAATTGTCTGAAGGGTTGCCACTCATCTCCACATCTTGGCGAGTAAGACTGAGTTTGAAAGGTTTTGTCCCGTTCTATGCAAATGTGTGCATTGTGTAAAGTAGAGTCAAATTGATTAGTTATTCTTAAAAATATATCGCCAATTTTCGATATCTTTTTCATATTCATTATATTCACTATTTTCTTCTTCTTCTTCTTGACTTTAAGATAAAATGAAAGTAGTAAAAAGATGGAGAGAGATTTTGTGTGCACCATTTCTCGGAAATTGTTCGCCAATCTCCGCCAAAACCGAAACCAAACGAAAGGAATTTTAAGAGTTAAACAAACTCCAGTAACTCTCTACAGAAACAAACCTCCATGTGATTCTGCGAAGATGATTAAGTCAAAACAATTCTTAGGATTTGATAAATAATTCCTTCCCTGGCGTCACATGTCTGGTTAGAACTGGAACTAAGACCGAGGCACATACGCTGGTACCTAGAATACCTAAAAATATGCGAGTCGGAAAAAGAAGGAACGAGAGTCAAAAGAAATTCAAGCCTTGAGCGGTCGAACACCATTCGACATCATTTTAAAAGAAGGAGATAGTGAAACTCGGTGACACCAAAGCTCAACTAAAAAATCTCCATGTGAGAGGGAAGGACCGATGCCAGATCCCTACGAGATAAAGATCCTCCCAGATGCTATCTGATCGTTTGGGCCAAAAAAGACTTTTGTTAGTTGCACCTGTCTCGACTAATGACTTCGTAGTGTAGCATAAACTTCGTAGAAAACGTGGTCGGTAGATCAACGAATGTTCTCCCTTATTGCGAGTATATGACGCATGCATTGAGCGGGGAAATAAAATTTGGAATATTTAAACGGGACTTCAACTTTTCCACAGTGATGGTACTTTCTAAAACAATGAAGCATGGGTACGAAACGTACGGAAACTAAACTGAAAATAAATGGGGTTAAAAGTGAAACGGGAGTCGCAAGTTCATTACTAGCTAAATTAAGTTGATTTTAAATGCAAATAAATCCATGAAAATAAATTGAACACCATGCTTCGTATATGTAAAATCTGAAATGAAATTGTGTTTCTATTTTACAAAACCATACGGATACCCTCCGCAAAAAAAAAAAAAAAAATGTTCGTAAATGGGCATTAACATTTTTTCTATGGAATACTTTTCAAGACTAATGTAATAGCGCGTAAAACATGGTGTAGTTCGTAATTTGTAGGTTCGTGACAAGGTGCGCTTCCTATATCTTCATATTTAAAGTAAATTTTAATTCACTGCGAATTTACATCAATAAACGAAACTTGTATCATCGACCGTGCTTGATATTTAATAAATTATATACTATTGGGCTGTATAAAATAATTAACATTAGTGTCTTTAAGATTTTTAAACACTTGCGGCATCTTTAATGGGTTACACTGTGTGCGTATTAGGTCACCAACTTACTGGTTTTTTTTTGTAAACGTAAATAATTTTATTAGGCCTAGTAACTGATGATTAGGTGATAGGTGTACGAAGACGTTACGTGTGTAATTTGCTTCTCTTACAAAGAACTATTCTTTAAGACACGTGCATAGATGTGAAGGGAAAGCGTTAATAAAGTGACGCCCGGCAGTAACTACTCCTCTGCCTCTACTTTAATATGTGCCGGGTTATTCTTCAGTGTACCATTAAAGAGTAACATTAAAAGGTATTCTTTAGTGTGACGAAAGAATTAAAACCATATTTAGTTGCTAAATTTTTTAATACATTCAATAAATATCGTTACTGTCACTGAGCATTTAAACTCAACTTGTTTTATAATTTAATTATTTAATTATTTTAAACATTATTTCGGAAAATTTCTCAATTTGCGCGATATTTTTAAGGATTTTCATTTAACCATTAAACTACTTTAATAAAGGTAATACAAACGTTTAAAGACCGCAGTTAATAACCTCATATTTAATTGCACGAAAGGGCAATTACTTGTATATTATCAAAAATCAAACAACAGAATAGGTTGAATGATTTAACCACTTAGGACGAAATATTATTGGTGATGCCAAATGTGATAACGAAATTAGGCTTAGGATAAAAATGGAAATCACTACATTCATAGATTATAAAATAATTTAGAGAGAAACAAAAACACAGTAACAGCATAAATTAATTAAAAAAACACGCATCTTGCAAATGTATATGTTCTGTCAATATTGTTAAATAAATTTGTAATATGGATTCCCAATAACGTGGATGGGAAGAGATTGGAGATGTTTGAAATATGGTGAATGATAATTAAAATGATAATGAAAATGACGAAGTAGAGTGAAAATAAAGAACAACAATGAAAAAATGAAGTAGAACGATAATAAAGAACGATAATGAAAATGTTAAAGTGGAATGATAATAAAAATGATAAAGTGAAATGATAATGAGCAATGAGAAAGTAAAATGATAATGAACAATGATAAAGTAGAATAATAATGAATAATAGTAAGGAAGAATGATAATGAAGAACGATGATGAAGAGAAATAAAATGGAATGATGAGGAGGAACGATAAAGTGGAATGATGATGAAGAACGATGCAGTAGAATAACAATGAAGAATTATAAAGTAGAATGATAACAAAGAATGATGAAATAGAGTGATGATGAAGAATGAGAAGGACGAAAATAGGTGAGAAAGAAGCGAAAACAAATAGATTTTAAAAGGAGTGAATAAAATGTGAAGTGCTGAAGAATATCAACAAAGGAAGATTTTCTTAACCGCGTATTCTACGATTCGATCGGCTGATTTCCAGTGTGCTGGAAGGCAGACCATAGGCTACATAAAGACCAGAGAGACCAAAGAACATATTTGTTCCACAGATTTGCAGAGATTTATGTCCAAATTAAGATATACGATTTTCATGAAAGCTGGGACAGGCAAAAAAGGCCTGGAGGAAAGTGATTATGTTGTGATAAAACCATCCAGGGGGCGGGACAACTAAATAATGACATATAATTGATATACGGGAGTTTCATGTTCGCGATCTGTATTTGACTAGTTATGAGCATTTATTTATAAAATTTGCAATTTTATAAATAAAATTAGTTATTTATATGTGTCTGGTAAATCATTATCGGCTTTAAATACATTGAAATGCAAACATTCGTTCTCTTTCAGCATTATAATCTAAAAATGTTTCGATAAAAATTATAATATATAAAGATACTTTTATGTCATTTGACTTTCTAAAAGACAGACCATTTGCTCTAAACTAAAGGTGTACAGGCATTTTCCCTCGATCTCTTTCCTTAAATGGAAATATTTTTAAAAAAGTTGGTGGGTCGACTTTTTTTTTTTTTTTTCTTGGCTTGTATATCTTCGGCATGACACCCAAGCTACTATCTTTGCTTAATTAATTAGACCAATATTAGGATTAGATACGAGTATAATTGCCTTTAATTAAGTAAGGTTTATTATTATTACATCTTAGAACACATTACAATGAATAACAAATGTGTTTACTTAATTCACAATGAAAATATAATTTGTGACATTTTTAATTTTCCCGTTCCGTACAATTTCCTGAATATTTAGGTGTACTTTTAAACAAGCAAGCAAGATTAAACCACTTAGAGGTGGACGTTAGTTTATTTTGAACTTCAGCTAATTTTCAATGTCAGTTAATTTTATAATAAGTTTAATCGCATTCATTACGTAAAACGATTATTCACACACGTAAGTCCTGAAACGGGTCCCCAGACCAGAATTTTTGGCGGGCCCCCTATCTACAGCTAAGGTTTAGAGTAGCGCGATGCTCTACATGATTTAAGATAAAATAAGTTAGTATGTAAGTGATGACACAAAAGTGATACTTACATTTATTAAATAAATCTATATAAATTTACATATAAAAACTTAAAATAATATCCAACGTTATCTCCAAGTATATTTTCTAACTTTTATTGACGCAAAATTTTCACTGACATTACTAAAATCAACTTGCTTAGCTAAATCATTTCTGACGCACAAAATTGCTGCATAACTAAGACGTTTTTAATTATTTTGTTGTCATTTTTTAATGAATTTGTCAGTCTTCTGAGCGCCTTTTCAGCTGAAGAAATATTGACTTGCAGGAACACTAACGCATTGGGTTCTAGGTTACTTCAGCCCTTCAAAACTATTTGTCGAAAGCCAGGCCAAAATTAATGAGCAAAAAATAAAGAAATGCATAGTTGAGGCTAAAAGACATAACGTATGAAATCTCTTCTTGTTGGTTATGCTTTGTCCGTCACTATAAAGATGAAACTAAAATTTATTTAAAAGGGAACATACAGGCCCATATTTTTTACACCAATATAGGCCTACAGTGTTATAATAATTGTCAAGCATTTAAAACGAATAGATTTTTTAAAAAAAAAATTCTATGGAAGTCTTTGGGTGTTTTTTTTTTTTAATATAATTATGCTAGTGAGGGCGAAAACACACCTCCACACTGAAACTCAGCCCTCCCCGCGAAAAAACAAGGTTGAGACTTTTACCCTGGTCCTACGATATTTTTTCAAGTTAACGTCCTTCGTAGCTGGTGCAGTGTATAACAATTTAATGACGAGGCAGGCATTGGCAAATATACCTTGCAGCTTTTTGCAGCAAAATACGTTCAAAAGTCTAATCAGGCTTCATTCAATGCCGAAAACTGTCTTGTGAATACTTTTGTGGTGAAGAATTTCGTGTAGTAAGTCATCTGACAAATCTTTTTTGATCTGTATTTACGGGTCTTGCTATCAGAGGTGGCCCGGCCTTAGGGTAAGTCAAGTCAAGCGATCGCCTAGGACAGGATGGTCCAACTTTTCATGCCAAATGGGCCGCACGAGTACTTTGACACACAACCCGCGGACCACACCTCGAATTAAATTTCAATATCGTAAATTGAAGTGTTCGCAATGTATTTAATAAACACAATTGTTATATTAAATTAAACGCGTAATCAGATACACAATTAAAAGATTTAATTATTAAATATATTTAATACAAAAACAGATGTATATGCCTTCGTATTAACAGATATTGCTTTTAATATCCGTACTCAAAAGTTATTTCAAAATTATCATATTTATATTTTCTATAATTGTTGATTTCGGCATTTGTTTTCGTGAATACATGCGTACAGGTACAATGAGACCGTTAGTTCGATAAAAAATTATGTAAATAATTAAATATATGTTAAAAAAACAACTTAAATTTTTAAAGCTTTAGGATAGTTTATCTTCGATGTATCCGAGGGCTGCCAAAAACGTCCTCGCGGACGACCGCATGCGGCTCGCGGGCCACAAACTAGATTACCCTGGCCTAGGGCCTCGCACAATACTGTATTAATCGCATTAGTTTTCGTAATTTCAAAAACTACATGAAAATTCAAGCATTTTTCATATAAAAATAAATAAAAAAATTAACGTTACCGATAACGATTTCAAATAGTGTAAAATTTCTCTATTTAAAAGAAGGCAAGTAATTGCTACAAAATATTATGTCTTTACGTCTAGAAATGAAGTATGTATATATAATTTATGGTCTATAAATCATAAAAAGGGAGTCTAATAGCTAATATGAAAATTGAGAGGAAATTGCAAGTAAGGTGAGCGTGTGGCTGTAAAGGAGATGATTACCTCGGAGATAGTTTTCATACTATCACTAAAGTGAGCCTTAGCAGTTATCACACTTGAAGTAATTTAGTAATTACAGTGTCACCTCCAGTAAGGGACACCTCCGAATAAGTGGCACCCCTATTATGGGACGATTTCTCTGGTCCTCGTTATATGTACGTATCAACACACGTACTGAAACTGTATTCATGTTTTTTCAAACACTGTTTCTTTACAGACGTCTTCAAAACGAGCGGGAACGAGCTGTGTAAATTGTAGAACAACTTCAACGACGTTATGGCGAAGAAATAACCACGGAGAACCAGTCTGCAATGCTTGCGGCTTATATTTTAAACTTCACAATGTGAGTATACTATTGAATTCTAGTATTCATATTAATCAAAATCTAGTATTAAACTTAATTAAATTCTAGTATTAGAAGTAATTAAATTCTGGTATTAGAATTAATTAAATTCTGGTATTAGAGAATTAAATAAATAAAATAAATTCAAGAATTGATCGGTACTAGTATTAATTAAATTCAAGTATTAGTGTATTAATTTTCATTACAGTATTAATCTAGTACTAGTATTAATTAAATTCAAGTATTAGTGTATTAATTTTCATTACAGTATTAATCTAGAACTAGTATTAATTAAGTTATAGTATTTGTCAAGTATTAGTATTAATTAAATTATAGTATTAGTCCAGTATTAGTATTAATTAAATTTTAATACGCGTTACCTGTCCTGTACAATTCATCACGCAACAAAGAAAGAAATTGGTTATTTTTCAATTGAATAAATATGGTTATAATAACGAAAACTAATCACATTATTAATATAAATACAACCGCATTAAAAAATATAGAGCTTTCTTTTAATGTAACAAACAAAAATGTTCCATTAAGAGGAAGGTGTAATTCAATAATACGTATAAATGTAAAAGTGAATAAAGGGAAACGTGGTTCTCGAAATGGTGTAGAATTTTTCTTATACGTTGGATTATTGACAACCTTTCACTAGTTAAAACTAGATAATTGTAGTTAAATTTTTACTTTTAATTTACATAAACGGCTGATGCAGCTAAAGGAATATTTAATACGAATAGTAGATACGTGGTTGGTATCTCCCAAGTCCCAATTTTGCGCGTACACTACTAGAAATCATTCAATATAAAATATTTTCAAATTAAATATGAATTTAGAAATGCAAAATGTTTACATGATTAATATTTATAATACATTATTCATTTTTAACACCATGGCTTCCAAATTAGAAAAAAAAAAAGACTCTTGGGCCATATAGTGTTACTGTTGATTTGTTTTGACATTGTACTAAATTTATCAGTTTTTAATAATATTTTAAAATTTTTTTACATCTTGCTCCATGTTGAGTTAAACTTAACTCACGGAGGGTCAAAACCAATATAACGTCTCTGGGCTATGTAATCGAATCCATGGTTAGAGTTATATTTAAGTCACGCAACCCCTAAATCAAACACAGCATGAGTTAAATATTACTCACATGGCATTCGACATGCTAAGTTTTAATTGTGAATGCTTGACTATTTTTTAAAGTTTAAAAGAAGGATAAAATGCGCCAACACTTAAACGCTTCGTAAGTTTCTAATGCTGCATTGTAAATATTGATTTAATAAATGGGAGGATATTATTATAAGCATGAAATACAAAGGTAGCTTTAGGCTTATAGTTCCACGTATTTTAAAATTTCGGAAAAAATTATGTGAGGAATGTTTTCTTCGCTGTGATTTTCCGTAAATTACTATAACTTTTGGCGATAGTTGTCCCGTTTGGCGTAAAATAAAATGGCGTTTATGTGCCTATTTGTGCAATAAGCTCGCGCTTGCGCTGTTAGACAAAAGTTAATGACCCAAAACGCTTCTCTTCCCTCATACAAAGAGTCATTTTCAACGGTGCGTGGAACATCCCTTTTATCAGCAAAAATCGCCAAGCTCCTCAATCGGGATTACTTCACCAAGATTCTAGCCGAGATTTTTAAATGGTACCAAGAAGCCATCATTACTGCAGTATTTCAAAGAATTCAATTTGACTTAGCTGTAAGGGTGAAATAATTGTGAATGAACTGTAGTTCCATAAGAGCGTGTTTATATATGTGTATATGCAGGAATGGACTGGGGACATGGTTAGACCCGTAAAATGCTTAAGATGCAAGCCTGCTGATGCAAAAAATCGTTATTTCAAACTTATCAATTTACTTACACAAAACATGTAAAATATGTCGATAAAATTTTCATGGCATTTTACATTCTTGAATTTAAACGGAACACAGGAATATTTAATTAACTAATACTTAGGTTCGAGTTCTTTAAATTAAAGTAATAAATACTGCATATTTTTTATATGTCCATAATGCTGTTCTTAATTATGTTTTCCTGCGTGACATGAGCAGCATGAACTGTGTTTGCTTAAATGTTATGCTTACTTTCCAAACAATGGAGTTCT
>QLNU02015360.1:224655878-224678228 GCA_006491805.2 Dysdera silvatica
TGAAAATTGGTGAACAAGAACAAAAATAGAGCCAATATATGCATGAAATAACTGTGCATTAGTGTGTTTTTAATGCTTCTAATATATTAATCATTTATTCTTCTACGCAGGTATCATAGATAACATTTGAGTTGAGACACTAAAAAGTTTTCATCTTAAGCAAAATCCACCCGCTAATTTTTTTTCATGTGTAATAGCAAAAAATTCTGTCCTTTTTAACTTATACGTTAAAACGAAAGTTCACGAATGAATAAAATTAAGATAGAAAGGTAGTACTTTGGAGATACTGAGGTTTAGGTTCCGATCCATAATAATATTTGTTTGTTTGGCTTTTTTATGGCGCAAGAGCATCTGGGCTATACTGCGCCAATCCATAATAATAAAACGAGTCCTGTGAAGTTTTTGTGATCCCAGTGACATAAATGTTATAATTACACTACAGTATAGTTAATTAAGCGTGCAACAGTATTATTAGTTACCAAAATGTGACACAGGGACACGAAACGAAGCCATGAAGTTAGGAAAATGGCGCATGTAGACTTATACGACAAAGTTGCCATAAACCTACAATTTCTGAAAAATGCAATTTCTGCAGGTCGTAATAAAACAAGGTATGTCTGTAGATGATTAGATTCTAATACCCACAGGTTGTTTTTTTCGGTGGGGGGGCTCATATTTTAGGAGAAAAGTCACCTTCAGGTTTAAATTTTAACATTCTGCTCACTGAATCACTGCAACACACGTGATACAGCCTTGATGTCGTACTTGCTTTGTCACTTTTAACTCACGCATCAAAGCTGGGTTCGCTGAGGAATTTTCTTCTGTTCAACTTCCATGGATCACAGAACTTTAGTCAAAAAACGTGAGTGTCAGAACCAAATTATATGGCTTAATTAATTCCCCGCTAACATTCTCTTTGATACGTAAGTTAAAGGTGACACCGTAAGTATGAAGTTCAAGTTACGCCAGCTGTATTTCAGTAGTTCGACGGACAACGCTTCAGAACCTAAACCTCAAAATATATGTGCATGCCGCTGAATCGGGACCAGTCTGAGATGTAGCACTTTACCTTCTGCTACTGTTGCTATGTGATTCTTATAGATTAAAGCGAAGGTTCCCAAAGTGTGTGCCATGGCTTTCTCCGCGGCTATCCATCCTGGAAAGCTGCGGAGAAAGATTAGAGGTGCCGCGAGGCGCCCCTGACCTCTCTATTAAAAATAAAATGTTACATAAATATACATATTTTATGGAACGGAAAATAACCCGCGTGGCTGAGCAGCGCTCTGGGCACGGGTTGGGAGAGCAGCGCCACAAAGGAGGGGATGCGGAAGTACGCTTATACTGCGGCAAGAAACTTACACCTCCCTGGAAGAGGATGATCAGATGAATGCCAAAAATTTCGCAGAACCAGTTTTTCTATAGAAACTGGCATACTTGTGAAACATATTTGAAAAACTAAATGTCTTGAATCTGTCTGTACAAGGCCATAATACGCATATATTGAACCTTGTAGAAAAGATTTCAGCGTTCAGGAAAAAACTACAGATGTGGAACAGAAAAATGAGTGATGACGCAGGCAATGACTGTTTTCCTATATTGCGACTGCACATGGCCCATGGTGGAGTTAAGGTTTCACATAACTTGCTGACCATTTTCACAGAACATCTATCACAGCTAACTGATTCGTTCGCAAAATATTTCGCAGAAGACCAAGCGGAGAAATTTGTATGGATCAAAGATCCATTCCGTGCTCAAGCTGGACAAAAATTCACTTCGCAAGAAGAAGAAAATCTAATTGAGTTGTCATGCGGCAATAACCTGAAAACAAAATTGGCTTATTCGGATTTGACGGAGCTTTGGATATTAGTCAAAAATGAGTATCCGAATGTAAGTGTAAAAGCTGAAAGTGTCCTCATTCCCTATCCGACTTCATATCTATGCGAAGCTGAATTTTCAGTGGTTGCTGTTATAAAGAGAAAATGTCGTTCGAAAATCAACATGTAAAAAAGAAATGAAAGTAGCTGTATTAATACTTATTCCGCGATTCGAAAAATTGTGCAGTGAGTAGCAGGCTAACCCATCGCACTAAACATACACGCACCTGAAGAGCAGGTAGAAGGTTTTTGTAATATTATTTGTAATTCCTTTGTATTTTCACCTATGTTTTCCTGCCAATTATTGTACTTGTATGAATTTTAAATACGAGTTGTATTAATTTCTTACATTTACCTGAGTACTTCTTCATATTCGTATAAATATGAAGTATAGCTGCCACGATTAGATTTCATATGACTAGGGTGCCGTGAAAAATTATAATTTCCTAAGAGTGCCATGATTTGGAAAAGTTTGGGAACCTCTGGGTTAAAGAGTTCTAGTCTCAGCCGAAAAGATGTAGATATAACAGCCGAATTATATGCCATGAAATCTCACATGTGGGTAATTTAGTATACTTCTCATTTGCTATATATATCTTGGGGCGCATGGGAAAATAGTTGATTGTGTTGTAATTCACCCGCCAAAAGTGAACAAATAAATGGGCAACAAGGTTTGCATATTTAATTTAATGTATAACGATTAGCATACTATATCAAGTTTGCTTTCACAATAGGATATCATAGTGTTTTATATCATTCTTATCGATACGGTGGTAACGCGTTCCCCCAGAGCGCCGTTTATCCCAGGTTCGACTCCCAACAGTGCCAAAAAAGAATGCTTACAAACTAACTGCTCATTGTTGTCCGGGGGTTGGTTCCCTAGACCACAAGAGGTTCGGATTCTTCGGACAACTGTAGGTCCCAGCGCAGCAGGACCGATGTTGTTCTTGTGCCATAAAACCCATAAAGAAACATTCTTATCGAAGAATCTCAGAACCATGTCAAAGACAACGCTGATCGATGAAGAGAACATTGAAAGACGTTTCACATTTTTTACATCATTTACCTCCTCATTATTATTGTGTTGTCACCCGCGTCACAGTTAATAACACAAACAAAAAATTACTGAAGGACTGGAATAAATATTCGCCTTAGTGAAGTATTTTTTTAAAAATTAAGGGCAATTTACCAAGACAAGGGCCATCTTTTCATAACGAAGTTACGTACTGGACTAACTATGGAATAAGACCATAAATAGGGCGGTAATTTTACCGTGGCGCGAATTTCCGTGACGATTTTGAGCGAATTTTAGGGGTTTCACGACAATTTTGGCATTTTTTTTCACAATTTCACGAATTTTTAAATTTTTATTATTTTTATTATTACCCAATTTCAATTATGATTTTTTAATTCCCATGTTCAAATATATAATTTTAATACTGCCATCAGAAAATATTTGAGTAAAATTTGGTAGGAAAGTATATTTAAAAAAGTATATTTAAACTATGTTACACAAGATATTTTGTATTGTCCCACCCAGGGTTTAAGCTGGCTCGAAACATGCTGTCGCAAAAATGCTAAAATGGGAAAAAAGTTGTAGCAAAATGCTAAAAAATATTAGTAGCTTTCGTTGCTCGAAAAACCCTATCCATGAAATTATTTATATCAACGATGCTTAACAGGTGCTGTTAAGAATTTTGAAGAGGAAACAAAAAGGAACAAGAAAAGATCGCTGAAGTGCAAAACGGATATTCTGGAATCGAGAAATCCTGTTTTCAGAGAATAAACTGTGGTTAAAAATGCCTGTCGCATTTTCGCGATGGGCAATAATTTTTTCTTCGCATTTTCGAGCAACTCGTCGCATTTTGCGAAAAATGCGACTGCAGCTTAAACCCTGGCCCCACCGTAACCTGGAAGATTAAGCTAAAACATTAAGATCCCGTTCATTTGAGGGAAAAGGCATTAGTAAAATAATGCAAAGCAAAGACATAGCAAATGATATTTATGGAGATACTTTTCTGTCTGTATGAATATTGAGAAAAACTCTTTTTTAAAACTTCTACACAATATTACTCCATTTGGTGTCGATAGATGGCGATATAATTTTATATTACTTCCTTTTCTTGCCGACAGATGAAAATATAATTTTTCGAATACAATAAAATATATTATGTATATTGTTATTACTTAATGTTGGTACTGGCTTATTGTGTGTAATTTATCAATTGAACTTTATCATAAGCATATATATGTTAACAAAAACAACTACACTGGAGTGCAAAAATAAAAGATAATTGATAAAAAGGAGCATGACTCACGTTTGTTTGGGTTTTTTTTGGTTTTTTTTATAAAGGCATGTAATTTTCACAAAATCTTTACCTTTCTCATGAAATATAAAGAAATTATTATATAATTTTTAAATTAACATTTTTTTAAATACCAGAACAAGAAGAATAAAAAAATAACGTAAATGCCACCCTTCCTAATCTCCCCCCCCCCACTGCCCAATCTACTACGTGATGCGTAAAGCTGGCTGGTCCTACCGAGCAATGGGCTGCCATTAGCCACCTTTACCATACGGACACTGTTGTGCGAAGGCGTTGGTAGCAATGGTTGCTGCGAGGAACTCATCGGCAGAATAAAGGCTCTGGAAGGCCAACGTGCACGAATGCAAGGCAAAATCGGTTGGTTGTGCGACAAGCCCCAATTGATCCAACAGCATCATTGTCCGCCATCCAACGTGCTACAGTCTCTTCCATACCACCCGTGGCACCTTCTACCATCTTACAACACTTGGCTGAGGTGGGGTTACGCTCACAACTGCCTTTAAGACATCTGCTTTTAACCCCACACCATCGACAGAGTCGTCTGGAGTGGTGTCGTAGCCGATCATCATTGCTGCCAGCAGATTAGTATCGCATAGTGTTCAACGATGAATCCCGCTTCAGTCTTGGAGCAGATGACCATCGGATCCATGTGTGTAGGCGCCAGGGCCAGCGGTCCCAACCACCCTTTGTTTTACAAAGGCACACAGCCATTACCCCTAGTGTGATGGTGTAAGGTGCTATCTCATACGACAGCAGGATAACCCTACAACTTCAACAACTCAACGATATGTTGATGACATCCTGCGGCCGTTTGCGTTACCCTTCATGACACGACAGCATGGGGGCATTTTCCAACAAGCTAATGCCAGGCCCCTTACGGCTCGCATATCTATGAGCTGCCTCCGTGCTGCTAATACTTGTGGGAGACGCATCCACAGATCGACACAAAAGCACTTCACACTAGAGATCAAAGGCAAATCCTCAGTCATTGACATTGACCGCCTAAAACCGGCATTCATCGCAGATGACTCTAACGAAGCCGAGCCAACCACTTTGATCATAACCCCAGCCACTTCTAACTGTCCAACAACCACCTCCAGTCAAAACAACGAACCTACAACCACCCAAACACCCATCACCACACGTTCGGGACGGCGGGTACGATTTAACACTCGATACCACTGAACCTCATACCTTTGGTACTTGGGGGATACTGTGGAGACGCGCCCACAGATCGACAGAAAAACTTTAGTGAACGAACTGGCAACGGACTCGAAAAGAGATTGATTTTGTTTCATCCTCATTTCGAAAGCACATGTAAAAAATGCTCTCGCGCTGTACTTAATGTTAATTAAATTATGTTGATGTTTCTCAATTTCGCATTTAATTCTTCACGATTATAGGCGGTAGTAACCTCCTATGTACTCTTCCTTGGCCAGCAAAGTCAACAAATCCTTCGCCAATCGAACATGTATGGGACATGGTAGGCTGCTGGATTTGGGCACCGCAAAATGTCGCAGAGCTGGTGCAACAAGTAAGGACTGCCCGGAAGAATATGTCGCAGGATGACATTAGGAACTTTTATCAATCCTTATCTAGACGCGAAGCATGCATCGCCGCCAGGGGAGTGGGGTCACCAACTATTGATTTGAACATTCAATGTGCAATTCCTAGCCATTGATGGGTCCTACGGCCTTGAATATTTTTATCATTTCCTTACCTGCGTATGTGCTGGATATATATTTAATTTTAATAAAAACAGATAATTTCTTCATGGTGTTCTTTTTTTTTTTTTCAAAAGAGTGTATATTATATAATAATGTATATAATATATAATAACATTAAAATTTTAATTTAGGAACTAAAATACACTGCCGGAAAATAAAAAAAGAACACCAAGAAGGAATTGCTGAATGGTTATGAAATTTACATATGTTAATGGGATGGAGCACATGTAGGCGTGACCTTAAATTCAGGATCAATTGGTTATCGCTTACGCCAAAATATGCTAAAATATGCAAATTTTGGTCGATGGTATTTAAGGAGAAGGGCAAAGTGGACGTGATCAGTCGTCGAATTATAGACACTTGCGAAGACTCTAAAGAAGTTACAATGCCTGGACGTGGAAGACGTGTACAATTTCAGCAGTTAACGAAATTTGAGGGAGGTGGTCTAATGGGACTCCGTGAGGCCGGTTGGTCGTTGTCCCATACAATTCCACACGTGCTCAATGGCGGCAAGTCCGGTGAACGTGCAGGCCATGAATGTTGTCTCACACCTTGAAGTGCACGTTGCGTTGCAGGTGCCGTGTGTGGGCGGGCATTGTCATGCTGGAAGACGCCATTATGGACTAGCCTTACAAATGGCACAACAATTGGCTGAATGATACTTCGGATATACCGACTGCTGTTTAACGTGCCCGGTACAAACACTAATTCTCTATGGGAGTGATAGCTGATCGCTCCCCATACGAGAAGACCAGGTGTAGGCCCTGTGTGTCGATGGCGGATGCAAGAAGGGTGGAGAGGCTCCCCTGTGCGTCTGCGAATAAGCATACGGCCATCTGAGGCTCCCAAACAGAATCGCTTTCATCGCTGAAAACGACAGATCGCTGGTGTGCTCTCCAGTGCAGACGTTGTCGGCACCACTGCAGCTGGTCCCGACCTTGGGTCGGAGTCAGGGGTACACATGCCAGAGGTACACGTAGTCCTGCTTCCAGTAGAAGATTGCAGATTGTTCGTACTGTCACCTCAGGTGCAACGGCAGCTAGAATTTTCGTCGCAGTGCATGTTCTGCTTGACAACGCAGTTCTTCCTATGCATTGATCTGTCCGCTCATCAGTCCGTCTGTGAGCCCTGGTTCCACGTCTTCTCGTGTGGGAATGTTCTTCGAACCATCTACGCCACCAATGTACGTACCACCACCGATACTTCCCGTCCAATTCGCTCCGCAATACGACGATACGACCAACCGGCCTCATGGAATCCCACTAGACGACCTCTCTCAAAGTTCGATAACTACTGAAATTGTATAGGTCTTCCACGACCAGGCATTATAGCTTCTTCAGAGTCTTCGCAAGTGTCTATAATTCGACTACTGATTACACCAACTTCGCCCTTCTCCTTAAATACCACCGACTATAATTTGCATATTATACATGTTTGGCGTCAGCGATAATTGGTTGATCCTGAAATTAAAATCACGTCCACTTGTGCTCCACCTCATTAACATATGCAAATTTCATAACCATCCAGCAATTCCTTCTTGGTGTTCTTTTTTTCATTTTCTGGCAGTGTGTATAAAATATATCTAAAAACATTTTTTTTTCCATTTGTCATTCTTTGGAAACTTCAAATACCGCAGTAATCGAAACAGCAATAACCGAGGTTTTCCTGTATATGCATATAAACCTATGGAGTTACAGTTCTGTAACCCCCATTGACCCTGTAACCCCCTCTTATGAACCTTTTGCGTACGCCCATGTTTTGAACGCTATCAACCATACTCTAATAAACAGACTAAGTTGTATGTATTTTTAGAATGAAACCCATCCTGCCTTTTCTGCTTTTGATTCTCTACTGCAGACATTATGTACCATCAACGAATGCCCGCTCTGCGATTCATTATTAGTAGGGCGCGGAAATCAACAAAATAAACTTAAATTAACTCTAACCCTTGTAAGTTTATTTAGCATATCTGAATAAATTATGGATGTACTTACCTCATATTCGTTTTCGTAATCTTTAATGGAAATCCTGTAATGCTGATTTTATTAAACATAAACATTTCTAATTAAATTCATACCTCATATTTCGCTCTGTAAGTATATGTGTTGACCGTCGACCGTTTGAACAATATTCGCATTTCTGCGGTGCGATTCCTAAAATAGTGTTATAAATGAAATTTTGTTCCATGTACTATTATTTTAGACAGAATGCTAAATATGGAATCTAGACATATACTAAATTATATTCTGTTATTTATACAAATCGAACACTACGCAGATTAAATTAAGAAACAATTTTTATTAACATTCTTTAGGCTTAGTAATATGAACGCCGATGTCATGGCGTGGTTAGATGGTGAAACGTTCGTAAAGAAAAGAAATGTGTTTTGCATCTGGTGGGGTCCCACGACCTTCTACAATCCGGGAAGGTGCTATCACTAACTGAGCTACAGACGACCAAACAATCAATTCCCTACGAACGTATTTAAAGCATACTATCTGCTGCAACGGGCTTTACGATGAATTTAATACCGATCTCTTCGCAATTTGGTTTAAAAAGCAGTCCATGTACTGCCCATTCCGCGAAATAACCGGTTTCGAAAAGTACGCTTTAAATACGTTCGTAGGGAGATTGAGTGTTTGTCGTCTGTAGCTCAGTTGGTAAGAGCACCTGCTCGGACTGTGGAAGGTTGTGGGTTCGTGCTCCACAAGGCGCAAAAACATTTCTTTTCTTTACGAACGTTTCACCATCTAACCATGCCATAACATCGGCGTTACTATTACTACGCCTAAAAAAGTTGATAGAAATTGTTTCTTAATATCCTGTTATATTAGTAGTAGTAGTACAGAGTGTGGCAGTGAAAACGCAACTTCCCCAAAAAAAGTTACAAAAAAACCAGTTGCATAAGTTTTTAGTAGTAAATATTTACAATAAATGCTGAACAGGTGCCCTTTTCTCATTTTTACAATTTGGCACTCATTTAATGAGATTGTGGAATACATTTTGTAGTATTTCTGGTGTAATAGCGTTAATTTCTGTCATTATCTGCCATTCCAAGTCATCTAATGGTAACAGATTCTAAACTTACCGACAATATGTTTAATGGTGCTCTTATTAGTTACGCCGGAGTCCGGAAAAGGAGCTGCGAAACGTTCGCGGACGACCACATAGGACGACGAAACAAAATAATGTTTAACGATGAACGCTCGTTGGCTTGTGCTGCATATCGGCTAACTTTTACACATTGCTGTCTCAATTCCAAATGAATGCGGCATATATACTGCAACCATTCAAAACCAGTCCTCTACAATCCCATGATGCCATTTAAACCACCCCACTTTGCATACATTCGCTGCCAGTTGGAAGCAAACTTCAGGTTGCATTTTCGCTGCCACACTCTGTAGTTAGTACCAAGACCGTGCTTGGAAAGTGGGGGGGGGGAGCTCAAAGGCCGCTGAAAAGTGTAGTACAAGTACTAAGAAATCAGATTTTATATAGCCACCCTTATATACTTTCGACAGAGTATTTGATCAATTAACCTTTTACTTGTGACGTCATACTTCCTATAATGCTTATATAGCTTTTAAATGGTTGCCAAAATAAATACACGTGCGTTAACATCAGTAGACCTCATTGTATTTATTGTTGTGGCCATATGTAAAGACTCCCTATTTCCGCTAAGAAAGAAATTATTGCGAAGTTTTGAAAAGTAGAATTTTATAATTAATAGAGGCCGGATTATATGCAGATGCATATATTCATATGTAATTGTATATTGTAGCTCTTTTCAGCGTTAGTGCATATAAATGCGTAAAAACGGTGAATTTTCGAAATAAATGCACATTTTAAGGGTTTCGATAATTTTAAGAACTTTATCATCAGTTTATCAGAAAATTTTCACACAACGACAAAGTGAAACTTCCCTTTCGCTCTCATATGAGCAAAAAAGAAAATGGAGTTATAAATGCACATGTTATTTAATAATGTCCTGAAGCGTCAAAAAATGTATTCACATTCGTAGCTGAATTAGGAACTATCCTTAGCAGTTGGTGCTAGACAGGTAGCTAACCTAAGGTCAGATTAAACACGGTAAACACATAAGTTGAAATTCCACACTATTATCTACCAATAATAGACGTTGCTGATAGTCTATTATGGATAGGGGCTATCCCTAAAATTTTATAAATACTATAACTTGTGTAGAAAAGGATTATTTGACATATTCTATTGAATAACAGGTGAAAAAGCTCAATTATTCAGAACATTGATAAAAAAAAGTGTGACATGATGTAAAAAGGAAATATGCTGCAAATCAAATATTTCTACTTAGCTAATTAGTAATAAAATCAATCTTCTGCTTTAAGACACGGGACCTTTGTTTTCTAAATAAGTAAAATGATATTTAAGTGCATATTTTTTCATGTTAAGTGCACGTTTATTCTTTTGAGTGCATATAAATGCATATATTGTGGTATTTTTAGCGTATCTTTGCAAGAATATGTTGTTGGTTTTTAGTGCATATAATCCGGGCTTTGATAATTATATTGTACTGATTTTCCTTTGTGTTTATAATGCAGGAATAGACCTAAATAAAACCTCATTTATCAGCAACACTGACGTAAAGTAATAAATGCAAAGTGATATATCCCTAGATAACTTCGTTTCGAAATGCCTATTTTTAATTTAACCTCATTACCTCAACATTTCGCGTTTGGACCAGTGAAGAACTTTATTTTGTATTGCCAAACACCGACCAGTCTTTTCATCGTTATGTTACGTTAAAACACTTTTGAGGACCGATAAAACCTGTTTCGCCCAGGGCCTCTACCACTGTAAGCACAGTCCTGGTTTTCATAGTACGAAAAAAATAGAAATTCTACATTTTTTATTACAGAAACAGGTTATTATGGAAGACATAATTTAATGACTAAACAACATACTGAAATTATAGTTAAATTAGCATTTGTTTTTGAATATTTTTGTTCCTTGGTTTCACTTTATTCGAATTTTATTTCTATTGAATGCAAAATATATTTAACTGGTTGTCACTAAGTAGTTCTCCGATTTTTGTCTTTTAAAAATAAGGTGTGTGCCACCGAAATAAAGCCACCGTGATTGTGTGCCATGACTGGCAACGAAACAAACCAATAAGAACGCAGCAAATATATTAAGAAAGTCTATATACAAATACATATTTACAAGGAGTAACTCACTCCCTGCCCCACCTGGGCAGGAAAAAAAAAATTAACATGTAAAAAAAGAGGGGAAAAAGTGTCCCGCCGAAATAAAGCCACTACTGTTAATAGCCAATATATCCGCCATGATTATATATGACTTGGAAAACACGATGTGGCATACCATTTACCAATCCCTGGAGGACAGTGGCATCAATATTATCCCAGACTTCAATGATGGCAGCCTTCAATTCTGCCACAGACTGAAACTGTCTGCCATTGGCATATACAGCCCTACTGAGGTTACCCCCACACATTTTCTTGGGAAATAAGATCAAGGGAAAGGGCAGGCCATTCCATGACATGTACCCCATTATGCAAAAAACATTCACAAGAGGGTTTTGCAACGTGAATGGGGGCGTTGTCCTGCTGGAAAATCCAACTTGGGCCACCAATTCTCTCTGCAAATGGCAGCAAACGGGTTTCTAGCATTTCTTGGTAATCGGTAGCCTTTATGCGGCCTAAGGGGAAAGCCAGGTTAAGTTTACCACCATAGCCGAAGCCTCCCCACACCATTAATGAGCCTCCACCTTATTATCTTTTGGAGAAGATTTCCTCTTCTTTCCTCATGTCACGCCAACAGAGTGCAAGGCCGTCTGGGCCATACAAATTAATTTTTTTCTCATCTGAGAATATAACACGATGCCACTGGTCTTTCCAGGTTTGATGATATTTGGCCCAATCTACTATCCTTTGCTTGTGGATAGCTTTCAACATGGGCTGCTGTTTCCTTTTTTTATATTGGAAGTTTTTTGTATATTTTACAATCCGTGACAGGGTTGATTTTGTCACAGGGATGTTATCCTCTTTGGCCAATTGTCTGAGGGAAATACCACCTTGTGAAAAACGATGCACAATATCTCTTTCCTGCCTGGAAGTCATTTTTCTGCCTGTACACCTCCTTTTTTTATACCTGTACGCATTGCCCTGATTCACAAAATTGTCTATTACGGTTTTAGATCGTTTGATTTGCTTAGATATTTGTCTGTGTGAAAGACTTTGTTCCTTAAAAGCTGTTAGCTGGCCTTTCTCGAACTCTGATAGCTGGGTTCGTTTTCCCATTGCAATACTGCAGGAGAAATAGAAAATACAACCTTCTGAAGTCAACATTCGACTGGGATAGAACAGGTAAGTTATTTGACAACTTCCTGACGTCATAAACCTGTTTACCTGTAGCAGCTCGAATATTGAGAGTTACCCAAAACACTAATAGGGATGGTGGCTTTATTTCGGCGGGACACTTTTTCCCCCTCTTTTTTACACATTCATTTTTCCCCCCGCCCAGATGGAGCAGGGAGTGAGTTACTCCTTGCAAATATGTATTTGTATATAGACTTTCTTAATATATTTGTTTCGTTCTTATTGGTTTGTTTCGTGTCCAGTTACGGCATATAATCACGGTGGCTTTATTTCGGTGGGACACACCTTAAGCTGTTAAGTATTTAAAATTTAGCCTTCTGCTACAAAAAAGTAATTCTTTACCTCGTGATTTCTCGCTAATATATCCAAAAACTATCTTTTGGATCCTCAGTTCTTGATTTCTCTAAAATTATGAATTAAATCCACATTTTCAATCAGTATTAAATTACTTATAATATGGGCGCTAGTCTACATTTTGTGCTCTTAAACACAAAGTTCGTAATTGGCAAAATTTTGAATTTATTGCATAAACAAAAATCCATTTTACTTCAATTTTGGGGAGAACGCATGTATTTATGGAAGCGATGTAGTGTAACTAATTTCAATTGAAAAATGTAGGATTTCAAGATATCTGTAGGATTTTATTTCTAATTAAAAATACATCTCATTGTGTATGTTTCATAATTCTTTTCTTCAGCTTATCTTAAAATTTTCGCTGCTAGTAAAATTACGCGCTTATTGAAAACGCTCAAAAAACGCTACATCAAAATAAATCATGCATGTGTGTGTGTGTAAGGTATTTTTTTGACTAAAAGTTAGTAGACTATCAATATGATGTATATACTATTATTCTGCATAATACAGAATTTTCTACGTATTTTAGCATTTGAAAAATAAAATTGACATTATTTACCATTTCGTCATGTCTCCTTTCGAAGTTATCATCTGTAACATAATAACATTACGTAATTATTTATAAAGAACAATAATAGATAAAGTCACATTTTACATGTGTGTGTGTTTTACACACATGCGTCTAATTACAAAAAATGTAAGAAGGAAGACACCTAATTACTGAAATCTTGATTCATTATGCATCTATGTATAACAATACATAACATATAACAATTATTATCGTTTATTAGGAATAAAACCTGCTTTTACTTTAACAAATTGGCTTAACAACTCTTACCATGACTACTAATTACGCAATTTTCTCTCCCCTGTCACAGGATTATCCTGAATATCCGATAAACCGAAATAAAGAGGGTGGACCCGGTTTCGGATAAATGATATTTCAGATAATCCGGGAATCCAATTTTGGGTGCAATGGTGAAAGAAACTCCAACATTTATCCAAAAACACGTTTACTGTCATGAAATCAAATTCGTTAATTAAGATAGTAACGGCTTTGGAAATAGTCTGATAAATTTGTACAGTGGATTCCTGATTTGGACGAACTCACATGAACCCCAAAAAGTTCATAAAGGCGAAAATTCGTAAATAGAAATTAACAGTAATTCTATGGGATGATTTTCAGCACCAACGCAAAAGTTCGTAAAAACGTGAATCCAATGTATATACAAAACATATATAAATATCTTTTGTATATGTCCATTATCTATAACTTTTATTTGTGTCTTCCTTAAGGCCGGAGTGCACTAGAAAACAAATGCGAGCGTTTTCTGCCGAAAATACTGAATAAGTGTAAACTTAAAAATGGTAGGGCAGACCGGGTCTAGTGATTATATAGATACAGTGTTAAGTTGATACAGCAGTAATATTTTCTTAACGCGCAGGCGCAGAAGATTGGGGTAAAAGGGGAAGAAGTGGGGGCTCAACACTCAGTTAGCACACATGTTCGGGAGGAAGTGGCGGTGATGGTTTTAGCTTTGTGAGTAAAAACTAATTTTAAACCATCGAAAGTAAATTTGTAGGTTCTTTTTTGAAGTGTCACAGGGGAACCCACAGCTGCACTGTTTTTCAAATAAAGTTATCATGGTGTTACTTAGTTAACAGGTAAGAACTTTTGTTGAAAGAAATAGTTGTAACTGTAACCAGTTTATTATAGTTGTGAGGTTAGTATAATGACGTCGTTTGCGTCAAGTTGATAGAGTTCACTTGGGTCAGGTTGATATGGTATATCAACTTAACCCACAAGAGTTATGATACTTGTTTCGTTATTTTTTTTCTTCAGAAATGCCGAGGAACTACAAGAAAAAACTAACAAGGGAGAAATACCCATTGAAATGTTCGACAGACCTTATGCCGAAATTGAAAACGACAGGATGTCTCTTAAGGGAGACACGTTCTCTATAGATAAAATGACTTTTCTAAAGTACAGATATAAAAAACGAAGAATCAACAATTGGGTTCTTAATTCCAGTAAAAAAAAAAGAATTGAAGACGAAACAAGAGAAAGAGAGAGATGAAGAAATCTATTAAAAAGAAAAAAATGAAATTATTTAAACTACACCGCTGTGAAAAGGAGAATGGCAGTAATAAACCCAGTAAGCAAGGAAAAAAGAGAAAAAAACGAAAAGGTTGAAATCTAAAAAAAAAAAAAAAACCCAAGAAATGTGGATCGGATTCTGATGAAAATGGAGATTCATTTTGTTTGGTGTGTTTAAAAACTTACTCTACATCCAAACCGGGACAAGACTGGATTCAATGCATTTTCTGTAAAATGTGGGCATACATAGATTGCGGAGAAGACAGCCCTCCTTACACGTGTATAAATTGCCAATCACATTTATGTTTGTCTTCATAGTCTGACTCATTAGTCAGACCCAAAACATGTTTGGTTGATGCTGTACAGAAATGAACATTATCATATCTCTTGCGTATCAACTTGACTCAAGCTGGGTTAAGTTGATACGCTTTGAATTTTTTTCTAAAACTTTTTTTTTGTCTCATAGTATTACTTCAATAGTTAAAATAAAGCCATTAATTTATAAAGGAATAGTCATAGTACAGTAAGAAATATCATTTGGGCCTGGGATTTTAAAAACAAAATATTTTAAAATCAAAATACGAAAAGTGTATCAATTAGACCCGGTCTCCCCTACTGATGATAAAAAATTATTTGCTGAAGACCATTTCGATTAATCTGGATTTCCGTTAAGCGAAGTTCGGATAATTGGGGTTCTTCTGTATATAAAAATAATGTAAATAATATAATAAAATAACACCCATAAAACACTCACTCTCATGTGTGTATGTTTGGTTATAGTTTCGTCAAAATTTTATTTATTCAAAAAGGATCAATTTTATGACTACACAATAATAAAAATACATATATAGTCGAACTCTATTACAACAAATATCAAGGGACTGAAGAATTTTCTTCGCTATAACCGTTATTCGATATAACCATTTATCAAAAATCGCACTTTCGCATAACCGTTAATAGTTAATATGTATAATTTATAGGTCAATAAAACCACTATTATTTTTCAAGTTTTAAAAGAGATTCATATATAATGCAGCACCTGTACATTTTATCATGACCATTATGCTAGTTTTCAAGTTCTCAGAGCAGTAGAGAAGCAGTAGGAGTGCATTCCGTTTTCAATGTGAGAACGATCTCTCACAACTGAAACCTAAAGTTTACTGTATAAGTCTTTAACAGAATAGTCTTTTTTTTTTTTAAGTAAACAAAAATTATAAAATCCTTGAATATAAGAGTAACCAATATGAAATTAGAGACGAAGAAATTGATCTTATATCCAAGAAATGGTTCGTCATATCCCCAATATTCGATATATATTATAGGCAGTAGCATACTTATAACCCCCGCAAGGCGGGGGACACCCCTTTTGTCGTCATTTATTTTCCCTAAAATTTATAAGTAAAAAAACTAATAATATTATACTTTTTAGTTAATAAGAATATTTTTTTAACCTTTAGGTAAAATATAAAATTAAATGAACGGTTTTCAACTGTGGCAAACTCATTACGCGCATTTGCTTTAACTGTTTTCATTGCCTTTAAAACTAAACTCACGCCCGAAAATTATAAAACTCTAGGCGAGTTTTGAAGCTATAGTATGTGCTTTGCGCCAGAACCCTACTTCATGAAACGGTGATTAATATGTATATATGTTCTGTTTAAAATATAGGAATGTGTCGATGGTTAATTTCTTATAGAAGACATAACACTATTTATATATTTTTCTCATATATGCATATACAAATTAATTTTCGTAAAAGGGGACCCAATAAATTATTGCGGGGGTCCGAGATTTTCCGTTACGCCACTGATTATAGGCCCTACATTAAACCAGCGATTTTTAACCGATGGGCCGTGGCACACTGGTGTGTCGTGAAAGGTCCACATATGTGTCGCGAGAATTTTTTAAACATGTAGTATCTAACTATTTAGTCGCAGGCACTAACCTTGTTTCCTTGAGATTTTCTTTACTTACTAAAACTCGGATACTGATAATCTAAGAATTCTTAAAGAATATCTTTAAAAAGATGAAAAATGCTTTTCAAAAATCGAAATTACTCTTAAATTTCAAAGGAAAATTTCCCAGGAAAGTTTTTATCAATTAAATAATTTTAATCTTAAACAACTCATAGAATTATTTACCTTTTATTTTTAAAACGCCCTATACAATCTCTGAAGAAAAGAAAAATTCCGTAAATACGTGTTATAAATGAATTTAAATCACTTGCGAATATATCGTAAATGCTCGAAATAACTGGATTTTTTAGCCCTGTCAAAAGTGAAAGATTGTCTATTGTCTATTTTTTAAAACTGCATACTGTCAGATTTTTAAAAAGCCACTTTGAAGCAAAAAAGTTAGGTGATTACTGCTTATTATTAATATTTTATAGATCAATCAAACGCGCCGCGTATGTCTGTATATATATTTATTGTTATATTTTTTGTTAAATCGACGAAACGCAATTTTTTTGGTGTATTGCAAAATTTTAGCAATTAGTTTTGGTGTGTCACAAAATTTTAGCAGTTAGTTTTGGCGTGTCGCAAAATTTTAGCAGTTTTCGCGTGTCGCTAGATAAAAAAAAAATGTTGAAAATCGCTGCATTAAACCAAGCTAACCGAAATCATTTGTTCGTTAAATCCGTGTTCAATGTAAACGAGTTTCATTGAACAGAACATTAATAATGGATTTGTTAAGAATATTACTCAAAACTCTTTTCGAGTTTTCTATTTGTTGCGCGTAAAGTTTTGTATCCTTTAGTCCTTTTTTGCTTTCCCTATTTATTAAAAGAAAAAAAAATAATACATTATGAATATTTATTTCATAACATTAAAATAGAGATAAGATGGACTCGGGCGCATCCGGACTCATTAGACGGATGTAACTGCAATAATTATAACAAAAAGTATTGGTTTGTCGCAAATATAAATGTGACTTTTCCGTATCGAAAGTCTCCAACTACGTGACGTTTTCGAGGATTGTAGAAATACATGTATATGAAAATTCGAAGAAAATTCAATAGTGTAGTCTGGCAAATGTTTTGAAATTTAAAACGTACGTCAAGGGGTTAAGTTATATTTGAAACCTCGCACACGGCGGACTGAAATTGCAGGTTTTTGGGCTCTGGCGTCGAAAATGAGCACGAACTCATCTCTATATTACAAGCAGTTTAAAAAGAACCAGTAACAAAGTACTCACAATATTGGGTTGTAGGGACGCAGATCAAATATTCATGACTTCCCTCTACTTGCAATAAAACCAGCTTTTTTATATTTTCCATCTCAAAAATTGCTCATCCGCAATCAAACTTTTATTTCGTGTGAAAGATTTATGCTTATTCACACACACCCATACGTACACACATAGGGGAAGGTTGCCATCATTGGACCACACAACATATTTTTACTGTTTCCAGACGAATTTTTTACTAAAATTTAACATTATATAATGAAACATTTACTTTATTGTTTTCTGACGAGCTATACATATTTACTGTGAGGGTATATTGTTTGATTATTACAGGAAAAATAAAATTACAAAATTTTAACAAGTGGTCCGTTGATGGCAACTAGTTTCCATGGATGGACCAGGTAGTTTCCACCGATGGATTACTTACCAAAGTAATAAAAACTGTATCTAATTTGCACTTTTTATTGCACTTATAGGTTCTCTATCCCTTATATCTTATACAGAAACACCTTTTCTATCCTTTCTTAACACCAGCACATTCTGCATGCACCCACTTTTTACACATTATGCATTGAATCATATATTGTTTCACGTCGTCTTCACATAACTCATAGCACCAACTTGGTGAGGATTTATTTTTTAATTTCGTTACTCCTTTAATGGAGGCAAACTGAAGTTTCCTCTCTTTCTGTTTTCGGGCAGATTTTTCAAGCTGCGAATTATAAAGCGAAGTAAATAGCGTAGCAATTCAAAGCTCATGGAGGAGCTCAAGCGGCTTTAAAGGAGATTATGTGACGTAACCTTAGAGAGATTAATGTATTTTAATATACAGTGGGGGGCTTGAGACCCCTGAGCCCCTTTTTCTACGCCACTGAAGCGAAGAAATCAAAATATATGTATTTTGGCAAACACTTCTTTTCCGAATCATGATTTTAGCTTTTGGTAAAGGAGAAATCTTAGACACGGGTACGACAAGCGTTGAACTAGATTTCGCTTGAATATTTTTGTCTGTAGAGCTTGTAGTTTCTTTTAATGCTTGACTGGTGAACTTGCTTACCTCCTACGGCAAAATTATTTTTACCACCCAAATCCCTCTTTAAAGTTTTGTTACTCCATATTCTCGATAAATTTTGTTCAAACTTATGACTCCATTGCGGTAGGCTGCAATAGCACGTTCCACGACCTCGAAAGTCTACTGCCCATATTTCACAATTTTTGGCATTTTTCTGGAACGAAACCTCAATGTTTAATAATATAAATAGCATTATTCATTTTTCTACTTGCTACAACAGTACTGCCGGATAAACTGGTCCATTCATGGAAAAGCAAGATGATCCAGTGATGGAAACTTGGTCATATTTGATTCTTTAGAAGGCACAAATGAAACGACGATTTCGATTAAAATATAAAACATCGGATTTAGTACTTCAAAATGTACTCTTCACTTCTATATTAATGTGCTAAATTGTTAAATGATATGTTACTAACACGCTCATATAAAATTTAAGTAAAAGTTATACAAATAAGACAAAAATCCTATCTGAATTTCTAGTTCGCAATAAAATAATTCCAATTGGTTCATGACTTTACGTATAATTAATGGGACAGAAAGGAAGAGATTACAACTGCTTCTGGACGCGCAGAAACTCTGGTAGGTGAAATACGCAAGTGGTCCATCCATGGAACCGGTCCACCGATCGTAACCTTCCCCTACATTTATGTATAATACTTAGCTTGACAATACATTATATTGAGGTGAAGGTTTTAATTACATGACTTTGGCAATTGTTTAATTTAAAGAGTTCAAAGATATTCAAAAATAAATTGTAAATGCTTTTCCTTTCACGAATCAAAAGATTTCTACTCGTATAAAAATTTTAACAAAAAAACTTGCTTTCTACCCATTCTTCAAAGAGTCCAATATCTTGGGATTTTTGGACTCCAGCCTAAACCAATTGAAATATATATTGTATATCACATATATCTATGCAAAACCTAAGCTTAAAATACATTTTCATATGACTCCTTTTAATATATATCCTTATATACTACCTTATCAAAAAATTTGCCAATTCTTCATTTATATGTAAGCAAAGTTTTGATATGTACGGTGTTTACTTTTATATCTATATATAAATAGTCTGAAACAGCTTTCATATGCAATAGAGATATATTTTTTAATTTTTATTTTTATAATATGAAACAAAAATCCCTGGTAGTGCCTTTTTTAATTAAAAGATCAAAAATAATATAATCAACTGCGGCTACCCCTGAGATTGGAAGTCCAGGTGTGAGGGCCAGTGGCGGATTTACCAACAGGCCAAGTAGGCTGAAGCCTAAGGCGACAAATTTTTGACAGCGGCAAAATTTCCACGAAAAGATTTGCCACTGAGAAATTTGCAAAGGCGGGGCTGAATTTTTTGGTAGTGGAATATTAATTTTGAATTGTTATATCCAGAGGCATAACAAGGCATTAGCTAAGGGAGAGCTGACATGGGCGCCTCCCAGAAAGCTCAAAAGCGTCGAATTTGAACATTTGAGAAAAGACGAATTTAAAATAACCATCAGGGTGTCAAATTAACAATTTGATAAAAGTACCAAAATTTTGTTACCTCAACCGCGTTAGGTAAGGCCAAAATATGTTAATCTACAGGCGGCAAAATCGTAAAACCTCCTTTGGTGGGGAGGCACCTTTTGCACTCTTGCCAGAAACGGCTCTGACCTTGAAATATCTCTCAAAATACTTATATACCTTTATTTCTTTAATAACGATGAATAGAAGATGTTATAACTTACAAAAATTGTCAATCCTCTTTCAAATAAATTCTTCGAATTTTTCCTCGTTAAAAAATGCAGAAGAGTTTTGAAAGGAAATTCAAGATTTCCATTGTCTCGAATTAACGACAAAGAATTTCGTCACCTCGAATTTAACGGAACCATCGATCTTCAAGACTTGAATTTCGAGACTACTACATTTAATAAAGTCAAATTTTAATATAAATTATTAATACCTTACTTTAATAAAGAAATTGAACTCTTTTTGAGTAACCTACTAACATTAAAATGAACGATGAAACTAAAATCTAGTTTCACCAACAAAATATTTAAAAAAAAGTGAAGAAATAAAAATCGAGCAAAGAATGTTTTCACATAAATCACTTGAAGTTTCAAAATATGCCATATAAGTAAAAAAATATTCGTTATTCCCCTCATCTTGTGGACTTTTAAAAGCGCCATCTGTGTTCAAATATTGAACACACAAAACTTTAGATGTTACCTAGAAGATAATTACGTACAAAAGAAAACACTTACAGAATCAATATCTTCTTCATTTATTTCTACCTCAAAATGGCGTGAACTATAAATACAAATATATAATCTTTTTACATATATTTTCGAAACATACGTTACTTATAATTGCTACAAACACAAAAAAATCTTACTTTTATGGAAAAAAATTGTGACAATTAAGCTTTATACTCCACTTTTTTGTGGAAAACCCAACGCAATAGTAGGGATTATTTCCTCCACACCGTCCTTAATGATTACTCTTTGGATAAAAGGGTCCCCTTTGGATAAAAGGATGACCCTTTGGATAAAAGGGTCTAATTTGATGTGGCAGGGGTTGAAGAAATGCTAATCTAAGTTTGTTTGATAACCTAAGATACACTTACTGACATGCAGGGCTACATTTCACGTAGCAACGTGTAAAATTAACCATATCTGTACAAGCGTCCGTATCTGCAAACATAAAGTAGTACTATAAAAAAAATGCACCACAATTTAAATTCATAAGCAGTATAAACAAAAACTTATTGAGTTTGAATTTATAAATAACAATTTGGATATCAGTATATACGGGGTGATTCAAAAGTCAGTCCCCCCACTGTTAATTTTTTAGTGGGTTCAGGCAGATAAACGTCGTTTCGGGAAAGTTCCTTGTTGAAAAGGAACTAACTTTTGTCCTGTGTTGCGACTCACCAGCAGCACTAGGGGGCAACTGGAAAATTTCAAATGGTAACCCCCCATCGAGTAATACCTTGTTTTGAAGGTCTCGTCGAGAAAAAAATAATGATATTTACAGTATGGCGTTTCGACACTCATAGCACCAACGATGTGTCCGCAAAATTCAAAATCGACATTTATTCTCCTGGCTTTTGTTCATGCTAGTAAGGTCGTGGGCAAATAACGAAAATTGTAGAATGTAAAGCAATGTGTGTTCTATCAGTAACAATTTTAAATTTCGTATTAATCCAATATGTAAAGTTTCAAGGATCGTTTAAAAATATCAATATTTTAATCCTCAAAAACTCAAATAAAAATATTAAAAAAGAAAGCAGTAAAATATTAAAAAATAGAAAAATTGAAAAAATAAAGAAAAGAAGTTACCTTTTAATGAAGCAGTTGCTC
>QLNU02015360.1:224696380-224730704 GCA_006491805.2 Dysdera silvatica
ATACCAACTTCAAATAGTACAGGTATATGCACCAACATCAAGCCATACCGACGAAGAGGTTGAAGAATTTTATGAAGAAATCAAAGAGTTACACACCAAAGGGAAACAACATATCAAGCTCATCATGGGGGATTTCAATGCAAGAATTGGACAACAGGAACAAGGAGAGACATCGGTTGGTAAATACGGATATGGGGAAAGGATGAAGTTGACATCTCAGAAGCAAATGAAAACATTGTTAAGACAATAGTTGAAACTGCTGGGGAAATTGGTGGTGTAACCTGTAAAAAGCACAATAGCAAATTATCTGAGAAGACGAAACAGCTCATGAAAAGGCGAAGAGATATGAAGGTGGACAATCAAAATACCAGTTCCAGGATTGAGTACATAGAACTTTGTAAAACTCTGCGCAAAAGCATGAAAGAAGACATAAGAAAATTCACCAGAGTTAGTGGTATGGAAGGCTATTTAAGAGCCTAGGGCTAAGCAAGGAGTTTGACTATTAAAGAAATTGCATTAAAAGGAGAGGATGGCACCGTAACAAGAAATAGGGAAGAAATACTTAGAAGAGTTGAAGAATTCTACAAAAATCTATACGAAAGTAACAGTGGATTAAACGAAGACATTGAAATAGTCGAAGGAACAGCTCCTAAAATCTTAAAAGAAGAAGTTTCATTTGCAATAAAAAGTATGAAGAAAGGAAGAGCCCCTGGTGATGATGGTATTACATTAGATATCCTAAAAGAAGCTGGAGAATATGTAGAAGACATACTTGCAAAATTCTTTACCAAATGTCTTAACAGCGGTAACATACCAAACCAATGGGATTCTGCAACAGTAATTCTTTTGCATAAAAAAGGTGATAAAGAGGATTTGAAAAATTACCGACCAATTAGCTTGTTACCTGCTATTTATAAAATCTTCACAAAAGTGCTAACACATCGCCTGCAGAAAAAATTAGATGCAGCTCAACCAAGAGAACAAGCTGGATTTCGAAGTGGATTCAGTACAGTGGACCATATTCAAGTATTAAGAGAATTAATTGAAAGAACACATGAATATGAACTTCCATTGTGTGTGGCATTTATTGACTATGAGAAGGCCTTTGACTCTATTAAAACATCAGCAGTCATCAACTCTTTAAGATCAACAGACATTGAGGATGTGTACATTGACATGGTGAAACGTGTGTATAAAAATGCAAGTGCAAAATTTCGGTTACATAAAGATACCAAAACTATCAAAATTGGTAAAGGTGTGAGGCAGGGAGATACCATTTCTCCAAAACTTTTTACTTCAGCTTTACAGATGATTTTTCAGCAGATAAATTGGAATAACAAGGGAATAAAAATAAATGGTGAATATTTAAATCATTTGCGGTTTGCTGATGACATTGTTATTTTTTCAACGAACCCATCAGAACTCCAAGACATGGTACAGGAGCTCTCAACTAGAAGTAAAGAAGTTGGACTCAAGATGAACCTACAAAAAACTAAGATCATGTTCAATAATTTCGTAGAGGAAACAAAAATACAAGTTGACAACATTGAGCTAGAAATTGCTGATTCATATATTTACCTTGGCCAGCTGATTTCAATGGATGGCAACATTATGAAAGAACTCAACAGACGTATTAAACTTGGCTGGAGTGCATTTGGAAGAAACAGTTTTATCCTGAAGGGGAAATTGCCTTTGTGTCTAAAAAGAAAGGTCTTCAACCAGTGTGTATTGCCAGTCCTCTCTTATGGATCAGAGACATGGAGTCTAACAGTTGGAGCAATACGAAAGTTACAGACAACGCAAAGGAGCATGGAGAGGTGCATGCTTGGAATAACTAGGAGAGATCGAAAAAGAAACACTTGGGTGAGAGAGCAAACTAGAGTAGAGGACATCATTGTTAAAGTAAAAGGGCTGAAATGGCGATGGGCTGGGCATATTGCAAGAAGAACTGATCAACGATGGACAACAGAAATTCTGAACTGGATTCCAAGAGACCACCGAAGACCTAGAAAACGTCCTCAAACTAGATGGGTGGATGAAATAAGAAAACAGGTTGGGGTGACGTGGAAGCGAATTGCTCAGGATAGACTTGTGTGGAAAGCATTTGGAGAGACCTTCATCCAGCAGTGGATAGATAATGGTTGAATATGATGATAACATAAGGGTGAAAATTATTTTGCATTCTTTATTCCAGTTTATCAGTCAATAAAAAGTTATTACTTTGGACCATAACATTTAATTGATAATTATGCTAAATTGATCTCATAATTGCATATATTTAAACAGAGCCCCTCAATACACCTTTTTTGAAAAAAAAAGTCTTAAATAACAAAACTTAACATTTAATTTAAAAGGCCAAAATCTTTTTATAACTTTTAAAAATATTTCAGCCCATTCCATCCCATATTTAAAATGGAATTTTAGGCCCGAGAGTAAACGGATCGTGGCCCATTCAGGTTGCTATACTGTATGCAATAAAGAATAGTAGTAACAATATAAATAGTATTTCTTACCGTTATGCCGAAAGGTATCAGTAACTTCTTATATTGTATCACCAGTGTAGCATTATATGGGTCCGTGGGGTTTGATCCTCCCGCCCCCCCCCAATAACTTTAAATTTTACATATATTGCAATGTATAAACATCCATAATATGTGCCTGGCCCCACCAATAATTTTGAAAAATCTAGGCCTATACCCAGCAGTTCCCCATTCTATCCAAATTATAAATATGCATGCCAAACCATACTGGCGCCCTTTAAACTATATCAGTTCGTGTCTCTTTATGCCAAATTTTACAGCCCTTCTATATTAAACCAGATCGGCCCTCTTTATGTCAAATCTTACAGGCCCTCTATGTTAAACCGGACCTGCCTTCTTTATGATAATTTGAGGCGGCCCTTCAGGCAATCGTCCAAATGGCCAGTCCACCCCTGATCGGGAACCCATTTGGCCTTCGTTGTCTCCAGCCTTGGAACCAATCGAAGTTTGAGATCTCCCTGACTAATATCCCGCTTGCCAACAAGCTTATCGATTCAGGCCTTTCAGTCAACAGGGTCCACTACTCCACCTTCCCAGCTGCTGAGGGGGGCATCTGGGTGAGGGAAAGGGTCTCCTAAATGAGGCCTCGATTCAGACCTTTTGGAATTCCTTTGCCAGTTCGGTTCTCCCAGGTCAGGGATCATCTGGGAGAAGTAAACGGGTGGATATGGTGATTTCTACAATGGAACTCGAAAGATCAAGATGAGAACTACTCAAGCTCATTTCAGAAATCTCCACTATCCCCTTCGAAGTCCAGTTTCATTACCCTGTCATAGCCCGGAAATGCTTTCTTTGTGATGTTGAAGGACATTTCAAAGCCGACTGTAAATCCACTCAAAAACCTCCCTCCCCAACAATGCCATCTCCTGTCACTGTAAACCCCCACCGGAACTCCAAGATGCACTGCCATTCCAAGCCGCTGCTGAGGTATCACTTCAGTCAACACCGAAGAAGATGAAGAAGAGAAACCGAAAACGTACCCTTGCCAAAAAAGACCATCCCTGCTATAATGACTATCCCGAAGCTGTCCCGACCATTGCCTTTCAAAAGATAACTACAGCCCCTAACACCAAGGTCTGCACCAGAGCCTAAGAACTGCCACTCGGCGAGTTCACTGAAATGGAAACCAATACCCTAAGACCTTGAGGTGGAGATCAAGGAAAGCCAGCCGTTCCTCTTCTATGCAAGAAACGTCTGAACCAATCAGGAGGCCAAGCTCATGGACCTCTACCAGAAAGAGAGATTCACAGGCCTCAACTCTTCAATCTTTCCGGACGCTCCATCAAAAGATACTGGCAAGCAAAGGAGTGGGGGAAGCACCATCGAAAAGCCCAACTCTCGTGCCAAAGAATGTCTTGATCTGCTGGCTTTGGACCGCGCCGGCAAATGCCTCATCGTGTAAACACAACCGACACTGCAAATCCATCATTGAGGATATAACGATTCAGTTTGTTGCCACCCCGTATATCATGGGAAGCTAGACTAAGCCATCTATAAACTTTTAATATTAGGTATGATGTCAAAAGCATGTTGTGCAACTTCATTTTGCAGCCAACAGATTGAACAAAACTTTTGAGTTAAGTTCTTAGAATCTGAATAGATAGCACAGGACGTGAAACATTTTTAAATAAATTATACAAGCACTGCAGAAAGTAGACCAAGACCAGCTTGTATTGCAGTTGCAAAAGCACCATGTATGCAGTTCATAACTGCCAATGTATAGTAAGACTGGAAGAATTTATTAAAATTTATTTAAATACCAAATTAGTTCATTTATTTTTATTTAAATCAAAATTTAATGGAATTTATTTAAAATAAAATTTAATTTGTGTGAATTAAAATTTAATTGAATTTAAATTTATTAATTCATTTAAATTGAAATTTTATTTGGTTTATTAATTTAAAATTTTAGTAAATTTTAAAATTTGTTATAAATTTTCATTAACGGATCATCGATCGATCGCATAGTTTAGATCAGATAACCTGGTTCACATCTGTTGAACCTTCTACAACAAAGGGAAAGGGCCACTTTTGCTGAGAAACAAGAGGAGGGGATTCTTTTATGAACTTTCGCAATCTTCTTTAAATCCATTTATGTTAAAATTCCCAAATTAATTATAACTTTTTAACGAACTTCCTGATATTTCCCTAAAGGAGATTTCAAGTATTACGTAAGCACCTTTGGGGAGAGAGGGCATTGCTGTTGTGCTTATTTTCCTGTTAGCCCATGTTAATTTTTGCTTAGGAGGGAGAGGGGTATAAAATGGCCAAAATATTGCTTATGTAATACTTGAACTCGCCCTAAACACCAAATTCCTGAATATTTCCCAGTCTGTGAACACCATGGGATGGGGGAGGATCAGACCCCTCTGGCCAGGGCAGTCCTTAGCTAATGCGGGGCAAAATGTATTTTGGGAGGGAGGGCCTATATATATACAAGTAAAAAAAACAAAAAAATGGAATAATGTATGAGTAACAGTACTCAAATTGGGGGGATGGCATACCTCCACCTTTTTTAATTTACAAAAATGTACCTATCTCATATTCTTCGTTTTCTCCCTCATGACAAAATTGTATTAATTGACACATGTACAGAAATGAAAATGAAGTTTTTATTTTTCAGTTTAATTAAAGAAGACCGTAAACTTATTGAAAACACCAAATTATCTTTGGTCTTTCGCAACAAGCAATGCACCATTGCACGCAGGGTTGCCAGATCGTGTGAAAAATAGTGTATTTTGGCTATGCTAGGATGTATTTTATAATGGCGAGCATGGGCAGAATGTATCCCCTCCCGAAATTTAAAAAAATAAAATTTAATAATGCAATTATTTAAAAAATAGACCCCAACATCACACACACCCCCACACTTACAAATAACCCATATCTCTCCCAAAAAAAAATTCTGCGTCTATCCCCGATACCTTGCTTACTGCCACCCATGCCTATATCTCATGATTTTTCAATCAAAAACTATACCTTTCATTAATTACATTGCGGCTTTATAAGTTAATTTTTTTTGTACACGTAAACTGAAAAATGCTGGTAATTTTTATACCAGAATATTTTAATTTTCAGAATCAGAAATTGGTTTGCTCGAATTTCGCTGCTACAAAATCCCCGTTCTTAATGTTTTAACAGCGAAAAGGGAAATTTCCCCGTTACACATCATTGGTCACCATTAGTGTTTCAAAATTCCTGCAAATCTAGTATACTCTATTATAAAATAAATAGGGAATTCCCACAGTTAGACATCACTAGTAGCAGTTAAGTTTTGCCAAAAAATTTCTATACGATACTATTGTATACAGTGACAAAAAATGGCTAAACTTGTAGAAAAGGTGTTTATCGCTTATCGTGTAGAAAAGGTGTTTATCGCGGCAGAATTAATAAATATTAGTTTCAACAATACATTTCAGGACCAGTACAATAACTCGTAAAAACACGAGTCCACTGCATAGGTGTATTTTTTTCAAAATTATGGGAGAGAGCAAGAACATATTATGGATGTTCATACATTATATGTAAAATTAAAAATTATTGAGGACCTGGGTACCGCGGACACATATATCTTTTACGCCTATGGTCAACTGTATAACATGACCACCATAACCAGTTATTTGTCTTTTTCCCAGTTTAGGCCCCTTCTTAACCAACGAAAAGAGGTAAATGGACATTTCTGGTTTCTATAGTTAATTTCGGTTGTGGCAATCTTTTTAAGTTTCGTCGGTCAAGCCAGAAAACCTGGTTCGCGGATTTAAAAAAATGTAACTTGATGTTTAAATTATGCAAATGTTAAAAAATTGTATCTTAGAAATCATGGGCGTAGGCAAAAAGTTCATAAGAGGGAATAGTTATACGCTCAATGAGGGGTTACAACCCCTGACTATGCCTATGTTCGAAATTAAACTGGAGCTCACTGCCATTTTGAATAGTCATTCTGGATTGGCTTATCCTGAACTAAACTGATGCCTGTATTTTCTGTCTTAAAGCCAGGTAGGAAGGAGAAGTGTTACCATGGGCACCCAAATGGAGGGGGGCCTCGAGCCTCCCTCCCTCAGCCGTTTAAAAATTTGATTTGCCCGATTCTGCTATGCATTTACTTTCAAAAGTTTTACAGTAGCATTTTAAAATAAGGTACTTTTTAGATCATTACTAATTGTCAAGCAGTATCAATTACTTTGGTACAATTTTAGTACCTTGCACACTTATTAAAATACTTGACAGCCTTGAAAAGAAAGCAATTTTTCTCATCCCCACCCCCAGAAGTACTCATATGGGCACCCATGCTTCAATTATATAACAAACTTTTAAAAAAAATAGATGGATGACAGGAACATACATATAAAAAGAAAAAATAGTAAATAACGCATGGATAGGTGATATCGACAGAAATTATAAAAAAGAGCAAAGCTGTGTATCTAAAAAATTTCATATTAATTTGGGCAGAAAATAACTAAATTGGCATCATTAGTACCCAATGGGCAGGTTTGGAATGTACTAAAAGTCAGCGGATGTAGAAACAAGAAAAGGCTAGTCCAGTGTTGATTTGGCAATTGACGTATGTTTATGTGTGGTGGTATATACAAGTGGCCGGTGCTTATGTGAAATTAGCAGTGTTAATTTGTGGTGTGATTTGTGTTGATTGTGTGAATATAAACGTTTAAAATGAGCTTGTTGTCGTGGTTAAATAAAGCAAAAATTGCAACTAGTAAGTGTTTGTCCTCTTCTAGTAACAATGAAACGGGTTGTCAAAGTTTCAAAAGCCAGCCTTCTACTTTAACCAATTTTAATAGTAGTTCAGAATTGGAATCGGGTCATGCAAATAAAAACAGTGACACGAGTGAGAGTGACATTGAAACTACAAGTGACGATGAACCAGAACCCGTTCATAATAAGAAATGAAAACATAGTTGCAATCCGCCAGGGCCGAACTACCCTGACTGTTGGACAAGTGGAATGTACGTTGGACAAGTACGTATGTTTCAAAATGCAGTGAATGCAAGTGGCTGTTCGCAAAAGCAAAAGGGTTGGTTGCAGTGTGTGTAAAAATGTAAAGAAAATGGATAGGTTGCAACACCGATTCTTATGGGACAACGGAGAAGGAGCAATGCCAATCTCTGCATAAAAAATATTTAAACATAAAAAGAATGAGGGCCACAAATGTGCTGAAAAAGCAAAAATGAAAACTGCAATTCTTAAACAAAAACCTGATAAGAACGAAAGCACACAATACATCTTTAAGACTGTGTACAACATCGTTAAAAAAGGTAGGCCATTCACTGATTTGCCTTTGGATGCAGACTTACAAATGTTAAATGAGGAAAACATAGGACGCAATCTTCAGAGTGATCATTCCTTTGCGAACATCACATGTCATATAGCAAACGAGATGGGAAAACAATTTTTAAAAAAATCATGGGAAACAAGTCTAAGCTTGCTTTTTAATAGATGAATCCACTTCAGTGAGTAAATACACTGTTTTGGTTTTATGTATTAGAGCATTTATACCAAATGACAAAGACAATAATATAAAATTCAATCCTGAAATTACATCGACGTTTTTTTGGATTTGATTGAATTGGAAAATATATCATCTTCGAACGTAGCCGATAGTTTATTATCTTGTCTGGAAAAATGTAGTTTTACTAATAACTGACTCAAAATTTTGTATGCTTTGCAAGTGATGGGGCTTCTTAACATGATTGGGAGAAAATCAGGCATAGCAACGCTCTTAAGTAGCAAGTATCCAGACATAATTGTGGCATTGCTCAAACCACAGTTTGGAATTAGCCGTCGAAGACGTAATGAAAGTAGTAGCTAGCATCAACCACTTTAAAATATTTTTCAATAAACTCTCTCCAAAAAAAACAAACCAAAATGAACTTAACAGCATGTGCAGCAGAGTAGGATATTGAAGTATTGGAAAATTTTTAAACACTCGGTGGGTTGCATCAAGTTTCAGAACAGTATGAAAAAACTATGCAGCTTTCTATAAGCATTTTAAACATGCTTCGAGCAACAATTTGAGACTCACTCTAGAGGATGCAAAATATTCTTGCCTAAAAGAAAGATCAACAGAAATGGCTTCTGTTCTCAATTTGGGTTTATTATTTGATGCTTTATAACAGTGGTTCACGAACTGGTTTCTGGGGGTCGCCGCAACTGTTTTTAGTTGCAATTATTTTTATAAGGAATTTTATACCAAATGTTTCCAACGATTTTATATTTCAATATTGCTGAATAGCAATATTCTACTAATTGCTGTTAAATTTATATGTACAATATATATAATTATTATAATATAATTTTATGATTCATGTGTTTTCTTTACTCTGTTAAAAATGTTTTTATTACGCAAACGTGAGGACAGCGGAAAAGGGAGGTCGCATACTTTTTGTTACTATAAAAGGAAGTCAAGGATTACTTGGCTACTATAAAAGTGGGTCGCGGCTTGAAGGTGGTTGGGAACCACTGCTTTAGCAAAGCTTTCTTAGAACTTCAAAAACTCGGTGAAACGATTCCTAAAGCCCATAAATTAATCACACGTCAATTTCTTGTTCTCGAGTCTATAGCAGAAGACCCAGGATCAAATTATGTAGGAACAGAGAAAGATGCTAGTGAGCTCATATTTTACGACGAATTGTATGATGGAAGGAAGGTGAAAGTCATTAATAGGGGACAACTTTTCCAAAGCTTAGCAGAAAACCTACGTTCCTGCATATTTATACTTACGTCAACTCATGTGTCAAGAACAGCACCAAATTATAGTGAATGTGATACTTTAAGTCTTTAGCAGTAATCCTCAATAGAGGCCTGAAAACATAAGCATTAGATACGATGAAACAGAAGTCAGAAATCTGAGTAAACGTTTTAAACTAGATAAAAAAAAACTGTGTAAGGAGTTTTTGTGAGTAGTTAGAAGACAACAGTGAATCACCTATGACTTTGCAGCCACTAATTGCTGCTATTAAAACTCTTGTTGTTTTGACCGAAGAATGTGAAAGAGTATTCAGTACCACGAATATGGTACATACTGACTTGAGAAACTACAACGATCTAGTGCTAAATCTGCGAAAAATAGCTAGAATTGACAATTGGGAGGGATATCTGTTACGCATTGCCCTGAACTGCAAGCCTGGAACAACACTGACCCATACCCCCACTATTTCCCAATTCGATCACTGATGAGCACTAGATGGCACGAAATGCGAGATCTGAAGCAAAAATATTTTTGGGGAAATTTTCAATATTACAAAAATTTTAAATTTGAGAATTACGCTTCGTGGGGCCCCAATCACCCCTAACTATGGCTTTGCTTATCGTTGTATTTGCAAAAATAAAGGTTACCTTGCCCTTTTACTGTTGAAACTAAATAGCCAGATCTAGCTAATTTATAGCATGTTTCGGCATTACTATCATCTAAGGGAGGTGTTTACATTTACGAAGTCAATGCACATGTGCAGAACGAGGTGTACCTCTACTGCCCGCTGGTAGATGCTAGTTCTAAAAAAACAAAATAGCTTCGCAACGTGTAGTATAGGCTTTCGTGTCCGGCGAAAGTTGCGGGTTTAGCTCTTTTATACCAAAAATAGCATAAAACATGTTTTAGGCACAGAACTGTCCTAAACAGTGATTTTGTAGCAGGTTGGCACAGGGCAACATTTTTGGCACTGTCTTCCAATCCCTGACATGAATGACTCCACGTTTTTCTTTTGTACAAATTTAAGCATTACATTTTCATGAAAATTTTCTTCAGGGTACTTTTTCACTTTTAAAAAAAAGATTTTTCTCTAGTGACAAAGCAGCCAAGTTCCTCAAACATTCTCTTCATACATTCTCTTCATATCCATGTAAAAAAAATGGCTCTTTCAATAGTTCATTATTGATGTCGCTTATTTTCACAAAATCACACAATCCATGTATCATTTAGTTTGTACTGAAAAGTTGAACCACTGTGCACAAACTATGAAACTAACTAAGACAATAAATATTACGCCTAACACAAATTTAATGTAAAAGGTTGACAATAGTTTCAGAGACGATGGCTGTCCATTCTCAAAGTTACCAAAAGTCTGAGTGGAGTACGGTGTGAGCTCACTCAGATGGTTCAATCTTGACACGTGTAAACGTGGAACACATGCTGCCATTTATTGTCATCCGGATGAAAGTCTTCTATAAATATTAGGAAACTATTATCACATGGAAAGTTAACAACTTTATCATTCTTCATGAAGATAGGTAAAGCTTCAAAAAAGCTAAATCTGAGGCAGAATTAACTTTTGTAATGAGTTTGGCCTCCGAGAATTGAAACTTGTGTCCGAAATCCCAACAGTGTTTAACTAAGGCCGACTTTTGAGATTCTTAGTTGCAAACGTAAGTTTGGTGCTCCTTAAGGCGAAGCTGAAGAGCCCTAAGTGTCTGTCCAATGTAGAGCATTCTGCATTGAAGATCCTCTCTCAAGACGCGACTGAATACCTATATGTAGAATTTGAAATTGTGGAATTATTACGTTTCATTGAATTGTGCGTCAAGCCACACATTAGTCACTTTTCAAAATAAATATTTTAAACAAGCTGATGGACTGGCAATAAGAAACCCACTATCGCCCATTTTATGTGACATTTATTTCCAATACATCGATGAACAAGGCAATAATCTACTTCCTTTTAAATGTTCGCTGCGTCATATGGACATCTTTGCTATTTTGCCAGATCAACAAACCAGCACATTGACCACAAATTAGTATTAATTCCATAGATTCTCATATCCAGTTCACTACCGAGGGAGAGCATAATGCCAAGCTAGCCTTTCTTGACGTGCTCATCACCTGATCACTAACCGGGTTTGATACCAATGCGTTACGAAAACAGCGATCAATTTTCCTCCCACTGCCTTCGATGATCCTCATTTCCAAAAAATGGGCTCGTATTTTTGGCTAACATCAAGAGTACTTAAACTTTCATCTACGAAGTAGAGCCTGAAATATGAACTGTCGGTCCCTTAAGAACATTGTAAGTAGCCATGGGTATAGTCCGACAGTTATGGACCGCGAAGTTCTGGAACTTTCTAGACGCCAACCTCTTTCCACACTCTCACCTACCCATAAATAAGATTGACACTTCACAACTCAAGGACCCAATCCCAGACATTGCCAATGCGGAATGCTCTATATTGGACAGATACGTAGGGTTTTCCGGTTTCACTTTAAACAGCACAAAACCTATGTTCGCAACGAAGATCTTCAAAAGTCGGCCATAGCTAAACACCATTGAGATTCCAAACACAAGTTTAAATTCTCGCAAGCCAAACTTATCACCAAAGTTAATTCTACCTCACATTTGGACTTTTTTGAAGCCTTACATATCTTTATGAAGTGATAAAGTTAACTTTCCATGTGATGATAGTTTCCTTCCCAACACTTATAAAGGGCTTTTTGAGGGATGATGATAGATGGCAGCATGGGTTCGATGTTTACAAGAGCTAACTTCGTTAAAAAGTTATTGGCCACATTCGGACTTTCCTGGGAACCATGTATCTATAACTGTTGGCCCATAAACCACGACTAGAATATACAAGGCCAACCACAACTCCATAAAAATTCAATTAAAAAAAAGCGTCACATTGAAATGCAGTTTGACAAGTATTGTCTGGAAGTGGGATTAAAAACTGTAGTTCAAAACTCACCAAACAGGTGGCATATTAAACATTCAGAAGACAATGACTATTGTGTATTTATATTGTACTAGCACATGTTCAACATAAATGCCACTGTAGGCGATGACATTTTGCTCTTGAAATAGCGACATTACATGCTCAACGTTACGTGGGATAAAGTACCAATTCATATAATTCCAGTTAAGTCATTTCTATATTCAACACCTTCAGTTAAGACAGACTTACCAGTAGGCACTACAAGATATAGTGACCTCAAAAATTGACATGAGTTGATTTCTGATTGTGAGGTATTTAAAGTTTTGGATTTTTTCAGTAAGGTCCTTCAACGTTGTCCGAACTGGAAGATTCAATTCAGAGTGTATGTGAGATGAGTTCCATACAGATATGCTGCATTTTATAGTCACGAGTGTTGTCAATCATCTAAATTGTGTCATACCTTGTAATGAATGTCACCTTGAACACTTGCTAATGCAAAACCCGAATAAATTGGTGAGTTTGGAACTACAATTTGTTACCACATACAGTATTTATTGCGAAAACTACACTTCAATGGCAATGGCTTTTTTTAATGAATTTTTAAGTTTTTACAAACTTTTGATTGACACTATATAAGAATCCTTCAAATCAGTGTTTCTCAAACTTTAATTGCCCACAGACCACTTTAAGTATTTCTTTAGATATCAGAGATCATAAAGGACATCCGTGAAATGTCACTTAGTATTTTTGTCGGTATCTAATTTTTACTCGTCTATGACAAGCATTTCTTCATGCTGTGATGTTATATATTTCATTATTTTTACTTTTGAAATTTCCTGATCTTGTGGACCACTTGAAAAGCTGGAAAAACCACACTTATTTGAGAAATACTGCTTTAGATTATGATTATGGCAGTCCCTATTTTCTTTATCATACACCAAGAAGATTCCTCAACCTCAAATCTTCCACTTTTAGTTACAAACACATCTGTTAAGTTGATAAATGCATATGCTTGCTTTTGGCATTTTTATAATTTTAATGCTTTCTTTTATTTGCAAGAAACTCATTTTCAGAGTAATATGACTAAAATCAGCAATATTCTTCAAATACTTGAATCTGAATATGCAAGAAATGCTTATTAAACTGTCAGTGTAATATAGGTGTGGGAAGTATTGTAAACTAGAGAAAATCCAGACAGCTTGTGCACACGTCTAATCCAGAAAAGATTATATAGTCTGAAGAACGACTTCTAGTTTTTGGGCCATATCAGAAAAGAAACTGGTAAAAAAAAAAGTGAATGTTCAAAAATCCTTAATGTGTTATTTATTAAAACAAGAGATTGATTTGTTTAATTTTCTTTTTTGTAGTTTTACATCCTAAGATAGCACTTTGCACCATCTGAAACAAGACCAATTACTTTTAATTTCTGAATAATATACATATTTGCAGATGACTAAGCTTCCTAAATGTCAAAGCCAATCATGATTTTTCAGATAATGTATACATGCATTTATCATGAAATTAGATAAAAGGTATTTTTTTTTATTGTAATTTTATATACACAGGGGAAATTTCTAAAACATCTAACCAAACCATGTTTTACTGGTGATGAAAACAATTCCTATGAACATGAACTAAAAGTATAAAACTTTTAGTAGTTGTATGAACTATGTCAAATCCCGCATCACTTTCAAATAAGGACTTTAGAAACTTTTTGGGTATTCAAACAGCCCAGAGATGATAATGCTTTGATTATAAAAAAAAAATACATTGAAAGACCCAAGACTAAAATTACTTGGTACACACAAAGAAGTCGAAAAATACTGCATCACACACAAGAGAAATGTTATGCAAAATAAGTCACGATTGTTTTGCTAATTACACACAGATAGTGTATAGACACCCAGTAGATTAATCATTTTGCTGTTCTCAATTTACATCTTAAAATTCCAAACGTGATTTTTCCATACTGAAAAAAATTTGTAAAGAGGAAAAAGAAATCTGCAGTGAAACAGTTACAGGGTGGGATCAAGTTGAATCACTAAACTTCGGTTGCCGGGGGGGGGTAATGCCTTCATGCTTGTGGAAGATTTCATTATTCGATACAGAAATTAGGTTTTCACCAGGACTTTTACACGTTTGACCCCCAAAACTCACCCTCCTCAAATAAGACATTTCAAATTCCCTAACAATTCCATGTGCATGGGAATCCTTTAAAACACAAGCTTTCCACTAGTGAAAGATAACCGCACAAAATTTAGATCAGTCAAATTTCCGCGAATTAAGAAATTTAGCAAACCATGCTTACTTGGATACCATTTTTTTTTAATATATACTCATATAACAGACTTCAATCACTATGTGCTAAACAACTAAAAAGAGTTTACACGTTTTCTCTCATTTGTAGTTTTAAACTTACTTTGCATAGTACTGACTTATCTTGGAATACAGTGGGATATTCTCAATTTCTTTCATGTGTTTAAGATGCAAATTTACCTAGCATTGGAAAGCTTGATTTTTTTTTTTTCAATCCCTGAAAACTTCTCAAATTCACATCTCACAGTCCAGATAGCATTGATGTAGAGAAGGAAAATGGTGTGGAAAAAGGCCCACCACAAGAACAAAAACTTTACCGAAAGAAAATTAACTATCACGTTGGAAGCTTTTTTTATACTGAGTGTGTGGATGAATTATTTATACAATGTAATCTTAAGATGATCTAATGTAGCATAAATATCGTTATCTATACTGACACTATTCAAATAATACACACAACCCTTTGAATATATTTTTCCTTGAATGATCAATAGCGTTTCATTAGCATACAATCACTGACAGAAAATACTTGCATAAAATTGATGAAACCATTCTCAAATAATGAAATAATGTTTCAAATATTCCATTTTTAATATTCAGCGAACAACTTAGTATTGTATTGTTTTTATTAAAAATTTATCCAATACATAATGTGTATATTAACATGTGGCACAGGCTATTTCTCCTTAACATACAAATGCAATCTTTTCCACTTCTTAGTCCCATTCTATTTCAGTACTGAACAGCAAAACTATTAGGAAGACGAGTGTGCTGAACAGTGCTACAAATTTTCGTATTTTTTTTTATTAATATAATACAATGCAGACATACAAAACAAAATGAGATGGAAAAAATTGCAAAAAAAAATAATAATAATAAACTTCAAAATAAAGTCAATACAGGACTACCTCTGTATATAATGGAGGAAAAAATCACAAATTCAGGAAAATTCGCTGATGTGTAATGCAGAGTAGACTTTAACTAAAAACTTAATATGTAACTTTACAGCTAGAAACTAAAGCAATTATATTTGACATTGAAAAACGTAAATTTAAAGTTAGTAAAGCCCTACGAAAGTCATAGCTGACATGAAGTTGATGAATTTCCAGTATTATATACAAAAAGCAAACAACCACTAACACTTGCAAAATATATAAAAGTAGACCAATTACTAAAAATTGGTTTTACTGTAACCTCACACATGGGTTTAAATTTTGGTATTAATAAAACATTGATAAACCAGTCTTAATCACAAACCCACATGCGTTGTTGCAGAAATTCACATGCATTTCTAACCTAAGATCAAGTAGTACAATAGGAAGAAAACTTGCTTGATAATGATGTTTGAATACATGACTCATGATCTTAGAAAGGATGAAGCCCAATTTTTAAATAATTATTTGTAACATAAAGGGGAGGAAAAAAAAAAAAAGGAAAACAGTGGAAAGTGGCACTTTTCTTTTTAAATTGCATAATTTTTTCTTTAAAAAAGTCTTGGTCCATCTTGACTGAGCCCTGAAATAGTGTTGCAGTATTCAGTATAGGCTGATTTCTAATAAGATATAGAAAAACGTAGCTCTGAACAAAGGCAATGGTGTCATTGCACAAAGGTAATAGTATGAGCAATCAATGTCTTGGTTACAATGTTATGTTCTTTAGCATGTTATCAGAGTTCAACTTGCAGCGAAAGAAGAGAGACCAAGTGTAAAGCAGGTGGCTGTTGTCAGTTGATAGAAATTCAGCCAGCGATGATTTTACAAAATGTCTATAACATCACACATCTACGCCTAGGACGTGGCTCAGGTGGCTCTAAAGCAGCTAGTATTGCCTCATCAAAAACATTTTTAAGCCCTTTCTGGAAAGGAAAAGCCATACATGTAAATTTTGTTTACATAAATCAATAATTTAAATCAAAAACTGTTTTGAACTTCCACCTTACGGTGACATAATTCAAGAGAGAAAAAATTTATGCTCATTATATATGAACACTGTCACAAAACATACGACAATCCAATCCTCAAGGTTCCCAGCTGACTTTTCACAAGAAACCAGGAAAGGAAGGACAACTTTTTATAAAAAAAGGACTAATAAAGACCTAATACAGTGATTTATACAAGACTTTTTTAAATCATTGTCACCCAAAATTTAAATACAGTTCCTCGATATCCCTTTTCATATATTTTTTTTTTCAACACTGATCCTTTTCCATACAAAAATTATATTTTGTATTACATCTCCCCCACCCCCACAAAAAAAAAAAGATCTAATGAGAAAGAACTGAAAAATATACAAGTGCTGATTTTATTAATTTAAATTCTTATTATGCAACCTTAATAATTGCTTAAATTTAAAATAAAAATCCAATTCATTAAATTACAATATATATAAAAATTTTGAAATAATTTAGTTATTTGATAAAATAACACTGTTAAAAAGGGACATGTATTGAAAGAATGGTTGATTCAAAAGTTGCAAAATGTATTGCCTGATACTGGCCAGGAAAGTTGATCTTGATATTTAAATAAAAAGTATGAATTTCATTTTACCGTAAAGTGTAAAATAAGAAATTGAAAAAAAAAAAATTATTCCTATTACAAAATTCTTATAATGCTCTTGCCAGCTTTAAAACTGTGCATCAATAAAATTATGCACCGCACCATGTTATGTTCAGTAAAACCAAAAAATTAGAATGTAATAAATCAAATTATTTAAAAATTGCTTCGATTTTTTTTTTTTTTTAAATCTTTAAATTTGGGCGGTAAGAATTTTTTGCTTGTGAGATTTACAGTGCAAAGACAGCAAGGATAACGCTGAACCAGGACCTACAGTTTTCCAAAGAATCCAAACCTCTTATGGACTAGGGCAGGAGTTCCCGAACTTTTCCAAGTCATGGCACCCTTAGAAAATTAGAATTTTTTCACAGCATGCAGTCATATAATATCTACACTGGTGTGCAAAAATTAAGGACGGGACAGTTTTTCGCATGTAACGTCGCACCCCAGTGTTTCAAATGGGTACAAAGCATACCATAACATCGTTGAGATGTAAAACTATGGAAAAGGTGAACAATACTGACCAAGAAAGGAATCCAAAGGATACAAAGGACTTTTATTCAAAAGTGGGCTTTCAGCACAGGAGGACAGAAGACCGAAACGTCCATGTGACAGGCGGCCGGCAAGCAAAACACAGTTTTCAGTAGGGAATATGCGATGCAGGATGTGCACCATCTGTTCATGCTCAGTATGAGGTTGTCGACGAGCTCTTGAGGCATCATGGCCCATTCCTGGGTAAAGCCAGGGTATTCAAAATGTTACGGAAGAACGACATCATGGTTAATGTTTTCTACACTATCAAAATATTAAACTGCAATGTTTTTCGTAAGTCATTTTAAGAAAAGGGCCTAATACTACTTTTAACTGAAATGGTATGAAAATTTTCCTGCAGTATAAAAAAAGCGTGTCATTACGAAAGGATAGAAAAAACATGAAATAATGTCCTTCCATAACAGAGTTTTAAATTTTTTTTTCAAATTCTGTACTGTTAATTAAATAATACAATTCATTATTTTGAAAAGACTTGCAAGATTAAAATGATATAATTTATTAGTTTTAATATGATATATATAACACTATGGTATTTTAAACATGTCCCAAAATACCATGGCTTTACCCTCCTCTTGTAGTGCTAATCGCAGCTGCGGAATCATAGCTGGCGGATGGCAACGTGCTGCCAGGCATCTCCCGAGAACATTCCACACGTGTTCTATTAGATTCAGGTCTGGAAACCATGCAGGGAACTCCATGCATTGTATCTTCACTCTCTAATGGCTCAGCGACAACCGCTGTACGATGAGGTGTAGCGTTGTCATCCATGAAGAGGAATTCTGGACCCACAACACCCTGGAAAAGACAGACATGAAGAAGGAGAACTATGGTACAATAGCGATCGCCAGTGACTGAACCTCCTTGGAAGATGTGGAGCTTTGTACGGCTACCAATCATTATGCCTTCACAAATGAGAACTATGCCACCTACAAACAGGTCCCTTTCGACCATGTTGGAGGGGTGATTGCATGTTCGCTGCTCTCTCTCCAGATGTATAGACATCCAGAATCGCTAATGAGACTAAATCAGCTCTCATCCGTTCATTCATAAACAGCACTCAACCCCATTGCTAAGCTCTTCATTCCTTATATTCCTGGCACCACAGAAAATGCCGTCCCCAATGAGTAAGCATCAATGGCACACACCGTAATTGATCGCCGAACGAATAAACCTAGTTATCTCCTAGTTACGGTAAAACAGGATAGCATCCGTCCAGTAGTGCGTTGCATGTGGCTTGTGATTTCACCATCGATCTTTACTTGCCTGTAGAACAAGATACCGGTCCTCCCTTGCCATGGTTGCTCGTGGACAATCACCACTAAACCTTCGGACAGCTGTTCCTGTCGTTCGAAATGCCGTCCATGCTCGTGACACGATGCTGTGTGCGATTACGAACTCCTCGGCCTCACTCGTCACACTTCGATCTTCTTCCAACTTTCCAATGATTCGACCTCGAGTTAAATCATCAAGATGTTGTCTACGGGACTGTACATTGGACATCTAACACTGCTAGAGCAACTCGCCGTTATTCAAACCAATGTAAACTGTGCAATAGCTTCAACTGAAATGCTGCGTGTACACTGCCTTCACGCTTTTTACCCTACCCACACATTCACATTATGTTATGATGTCTATATATGCAAATGCCCTACCGTGTAGGACCCTAGGCAGTCTCCTGATTGGTCTTTCGGTCAGTTCTGCCTGTTCGTTCCGCTGTTACGTTACTTTTTCCATCTCGTCCTTAATTTTTGCACACCAGTGTATTTAAGGTAGCTATATTTCATATTTGTGTGACTATAAAGATGAAATCAATTAAGTGTAAGAAATTAATACAAATTGTATTTAAAGTTCACACAAGTACTACAGAATTTACTCACGTTTTCGGACAGTCCATTGGAATTAAGTGTGCAAGGCATGTTTATTTGCATAAATATCACATATGTGCACAGTTAATGACAGGTCATGCACTGCACAATGACATATACGAAGGTTGTGTTGCACGTAAACATGCCAAAGTTTTTGTTGTTGGAAATAGAGGCATGTATCAAGACCCTTTCCAGATTTAGATTCTCAACTCGTAAAATTTCAGACGAGATGTAAAATGAAAATTTGCATCTAAGTCAGTCTACAATCAGTGATGTTTTGAATGTTAAAGTGATTCATCAAAATGTTATCAGTAATGGCGAGCAAGTGCCGCATTTTTATAGGCCACCTACAAATACAAAACGAGCGAAGGAGGTTGCGAACGAAGTGCGAAAGATGGTCTTTTGCAAAAACCCAGCATCCTATCAGACCATACAGTAGTCACTAGAACAGTGTTTCTCAAACTTTGGTCACTCACGTATCGCTTCAAGCATTCCTTTACTTATCGCAGAACACCAGGGGAGGGGTTCTCCCTTCGCCATTAAAAAATATATATTGCCTGAAATAAGATTGCCAACTATGGCTATTAATATGAAGTCCTACTTAGCCACTGTCAAACGTATCTCCCCCCCTCCCCTCCCGAAGACAGACATATCCAAAATAACATTCGATTTATGTGATTTGTTAGACTTATACACATATATAAGCGCCTCGGCAGAAGAGATTTATTCATCCCTTGAAATATAATTTTTAGTCCATTTCAATTCCTCGTGGTAAATTCCTCAGTAAATTTTAATTTTTTTTTTTTTAAAGCACTAGCTTTTAGTAGAAAATCTCTAAAATCTCCGATCAAGTTCTTAAAAAAATATGGGTTGGTTGTCAAACCCACCTGGAACAAAATAATTTTTAGAGTAATGCTATTTGATAAAGAGAATGAGTTACGATCTTATTTTGTCAAATTTACAATGAAAATGTCATCATTAATTTAATCAAATAATAAGCAATTTAATAGTATGGGTGCATTCGGAGGATTCAACTATTTTACGAAACACCGTAAGGTAAGGTTTATAACAAGTAATATTTATGAGAAATTCTTTAAATCTCACCACAATATAAATTCTGGGCAATTTCTAGTTTGTTTTTTTCTGAAATTTACTGATAATCCTACGGACCATACTTTGAGAAACACTGCATTAGATATTAGTGCTGGAACTGTGCATGAATTATTACACTAGGATTTGGGTATGGTTAAAAAAAAAAAAAGAAAGCCAAAGTTCACCTGCTAATGAATAAGCACAAACAGAACAGACGTGCCAATTGCCGAAAACTGTACAATAAGCGGCTAGCAGGGGACAGGACTGAATATGTGGTGACACTGGACGAAGCCTTTGTCTATCTGCATGACTGCAATAAAGGACACATTTGCTACATTAAGAAGGAAAAAAAAGATCCAGCAAATCGGTGTTTGCAAAAGATGAAAACTTTTGAAAAAGGGTGCATGTTCATCCGAGCAATAATAGGACACAGGACTGTTCCCCTTCTCCGAGTTTCAGCAAATATGAAAATAAATGTTGATTATTATATTGCTCATGTCTTGGAACCGTTATTTAATCAATACCTGTACACAGCTCTATCCTGGCGAGCTCAACAAAGTGTACTTCCATCACGATAAAGCGAGTTTTCATACCTGTCAGAAAACACAATATCTCGTGAAAGAAATCGGAACTTGGAATAAGCTATACAGCTATGAAGGACATTTCAGTCAAAAGTCCTACCACCAGTACAATGGACATTTTTGGTCGTTTTTTTTTATTCAAAGACCTTCACGCAGGCGGTCAAAAACATTAGACGGCGTTTAAAAAACTGCTTGACAGATATGGTCAGAGGTTACCCAAGACCAAATTAATAAGGAGTATACTGACTGGAAACGTTGACTGTGAATCATTAGCAGGATGAAGGGAGAGCATATTGAGCGCATCACACACATATCCACTGTAAAAAAACTGTTACTTCAAGTCATTTTACTGTCCGAAAACATGATGAGTACCCTCTGTGTAATTGGCAGGAAAATATAGGTAGAAATACAAATGAAATTTAAAAAACCTTCCACATGCTCTTGAGGTGTGAATGTTTAATTTGACGGGTGGATTTGCTGCTCATTGCATTATTTTTCGAATCACGGAATGAGGCTTGATACAGTTACTCATTTCTTTTTCCACGTTAATTTTAGAACGATATATACTTGGTCTTTATAACAGCAATTGCTGAAAACCCACCTTCATATAAATATAAAGTCAGAAAGGGGATGAGGAACCTTACAGTTTTTGTACTTTGGATATTCATTTTTGACTGATACCCAAAGCTCCATATCTGAATAAGCGAATTTTGTTTTCAAGCTGTTGTCATACGAGAGCTCAATTAGATTTTCTTCTACTTGCAAAGTGAATTCTTGTGGAGCTTCTGCATGAAATGGATCCTGAATTCATGCAAACTTCTCCACTTCATGCTCGCGGACCCCTGTTCTTTCTCCATGGCATCCCAGGATGCCATGGAGAGAACAGGGACTATAATGAGCAGTTAATTTACAAGCCTTTTTTTTTAGCACCGTTGGGAGTTGAACACGGGGTAACAGCTTACTAGGTCAGGTTTCCCAGATGGCAAGACACCCTGTATGTCGAAGTGAATGGTTTGTTTTGAGTTTTACGGTACATTGAAAATCTGCAATATTTTCACAATGTGTTAATAATAGTTGTTTCCCTTTCTACCGTCACAGAAAATGATTTCCATTTAACACACTACTACTAGTTAAGGAATAATATTACAATGGACGTTTTTAGATCACTGCAGAAATAAATGTAAAAAGAGTCACTGCTATGTTGACAGTCACAGGCATTGAATGAAAACAGAACACTTCATACAATGCTTATTGCGTTTACGCAATTATTTTTCTTCCTAATATGTAAAATATATACACTAAAATACAGAAGTGGTATCTTTAATACTTTTTTTTTTTAAAAAAATAAACACAAAGTGACAAGAAACAATACCTGAGTTAGGGCTGAACACTCAACATATTTAACAGCTTTTAATTCTTTAGCCAACTTTTCTCCTTGCTCATAAGTGATTGGCTTCTGCTTATTTTTGGCTAGTTTTTCTACAGTACTGCCATCATCTCGCAAATCTATTTGTGTACCCACTAACAAGAATGGGGTCTTCTGACAATGATGAGTTATCTCTGGAACCCACTATAACATGAAAAAAATCCATTTAACATTATAGTAAAAGACACTGAATCCTATTTATATAAGAAAAAAAAATCCACACACATTTCATTTAACAATTATAAAAATACTTTAATAACCTATCTCTCACAACACACATACATCAAAGATAATCATAGAAAAAAAAGTACATTTATATTGAAGGGCATAGGCACCAACTTGAAAAATTGAGGGTTGCGAAAATTTGAAATCGATTGACCGGGACATTTTTTCAAATTGATGCAAGTCTAATTTATAAATTTCATTATCAGATTATCTGGTACAATAAGACACCTGAAATATTTAAAATGAAGCAAATTATAGTTGATTATAGAAAAATATTTTTTCTCTAGATAATTATTTAATGTTCCCCTAAACATATACACCCTTTATAGTTTTACGATTGCTTCCAAAATAGATGTATCCAGCTCCCCCCCCACCTCCATGTCGCTCTCTTTAAAAAGAAGTTGACTGAAGTAAAAGCTAGATTCCCCAGGTGCTCCAGGGTTCTTTGTTTGTTTGCTGGTTTTATGGCTCAAAGCCTACAATGGCCATGCTGCACCAGGATCTACTGTTTTCCGAGGAATCCGAACCTCTTAAGGCCTAGGGAACCAAACCCCGGACTATAGTGAGCAGTGTGATCTTTACAAGATCTCTAATAAACATTCTTTATGCACTGTTAGGAGTCGAATATTAACGGCACACAAGGCATACACTGCATCACCGTAGAGTGATCCAGGGGTGCTTGGGAGGCAAAACAAAGTAACGTGTGGATCCCTCAGCTATTGAAAGAGAGGGTGGGTTAACCTATTTTCACCTTTATCACTATGGCCGCTAAAGATTCTCGTCTCTGTGTGTAGAGCTACAGACTAAACTTTTGTATTTTCTATGAACCCAGACAAAATGAAGAATTTTCTTTAATGAAAGGTTCAGGGTAGAAATAATGAAAATCTTAAAGAATCGATGACCAAAAACTTTGTGCTTCTATTTCTGTATGCGTATTTTCCCCACGAGCAAAAATATTATGGGTTCGAGGAACCCACAACAAAATTATTGAGGGTGCAAAAAGTGTCTCGAACCCATGAAGTCGGCGCCACTGTTGAAGGACATATAACTTGAAAGAAAATTGTGTATTTGTATGTAAAAAAAGATTTTCTGTGAAATTTTACAACACAAATTATAGAGCTAGATCGATGGCACTTTTTGACCGATGGGGCCGATACCGTTTGTTCAAAAATTGAAAGGCCGACTGCCAATTGTTTTTCTTCTCCAATGGCTGATGGAAAAAAAAAATTGCTTTAAACTATTAAAACATTCGGAATGAGTGTCAAAAATGTATCATTTGATTCATGTCATTCTTGTTCCACAGATCAAGAAGGCTATGAACTATATATATAATTTGTTAATTTTGTGTTTTATGAATGTAATTTGCTTTTGTTTATTACAATGCAGAATCCAGAATGTGCAGACAGTACATTACATTGATAAATACCTATGTTGGTTTATTTACATACGAGCTAATATGAAATAATTAAATGAAAGTTCACATTAGAATATATGCTTTCGTTTATTTATGGTATCAGTGAATGTAGTAAGTTTTTAAAATACACATACAGAAGAGAAAACAGCAGTTGTTCAACCTTAAAGTTCCAATACTTGACAACTGGAAACAATTAAAGGAAATGTGAAAAGATAAAGTTACAAATTACACTAATATCTGAAATTAGAATTTCAGGTTTTATTTAAGAGACCCAAATCTTAAACGCACCTCAATAACTGCTAAGACAAAGGTGTTTAATCATATAGCAGATGGTTACGAAATTACAAATATTTTTGTATGAAACTTTGTCTTCCTTTTATTTTAGAGTGCCATGTATAGCATAACCCAGATAAATATTATTAGTAAACAAAAGATTTTTATTCTCTGTAAAATTCATTTTTTGAACTGTAGAGGCTTTTAAGACACTAATAAATTTATCAATCACATGAATAACAATGAGTTTCAAGAATCCATGAAGGAATGGAACTAATGGAATATCACTTTGATATTCTTTTGAGATAGGTTTGACTACTGCTATTAAAAATGAAAAAAATTATAATTTTGTTTCTAGAAGTGGATCTCCCACAACTGAACAAATTTTATTAAAAATTCATGCAACATAAACTTGCTTTATCCTTCTTTGTGCCATCAATAAACTTTTGACATTAGGTATATGATGTTAAAAGCAGCTTGCGCAACTTCTCCATTTTTCAGCCAACAGATTGAACAAAACTTTTGAAGAAAGTTCTTAGAATCTGAATAATGAATAGATAGCAGAGGACATGAAACATTTTTAAATAAATTATACAGACACCGCAGAAAGTGGACTAAAGACCAGCTTGAAGCTTTATTTGCAGTTTTAAAAGCACCATGCAATGTATGCAATTCACAACTGCTTATGTATAATAAGACAGGAAGAATGTATTAAAATTTATTTAGATTAATATTTAAAATTAAAATTTATTTTATTGGTTTGAAATTAAAATTTTAATAAATCTTAAAGTTAAAATTCATTATAAATTTTCATGAATGGATCAATGATCAATCCGTTTGGGAGGGATCGCTGGTTCAGATCGGATCACCTGGTTCACATTTGTTAAACCTTTTACAACGTGTGTGTTAAACCTTTTACAAACATGTGTCAACGGCAGACCAGTGTTCCTCGCTTGTTTACCATTCATATTTATGATGGTTTAAATACATACATAAGAACGAAAAGTTAAATGAATATGCACCAAGAAAAATAAATATTTTGAAGAAAAATTAAAAAAGTATTAAAAAAAAGATTTTAGACGAGATAAAAGGCAAAACCATGGGAAATCAAGACTAACGAAGAAAAATAAACATTAACTTTAGACCAATTTAAAGGCAAAATAAATGTAATATTCACAAGAAGAATAAGTGAAACATACATGACTAACTATGCAATCTTGAACATCGCTTGTGAATCAATTATACTAATTAATTACCATATGAAATATGAAGCACAGAATACATGTTTAGTTAGGCACGCTGAGCGACTCTCAGCACTCAAATGGTTATTTACCTTTCTTTGAATTTTGACATCGTAAAATTTGCCACCCTAGGCAATGGCACGGGTTGCCACCACTTAGAACCAGCTCTATCAGTCTACCTACTTTGAAACATAGGCGTAACTTGAGGGTTAAATATAGCGTAAACTGGATGTGGGGGGGGGACAAAAAGTCCAAAATTGTATGGAGAAAAGGTACGACTTTGCCTCTTTTCTAAAGAAACTGGAAGGGGCAACTGTGCCCTTTCCCCTGCTAGATTATGCCTATACTTTTAAATGCAAAGTAAAAAAACTTAGGATCCGATAATTTTCTATTTTTTTTCTATGAAAAACATCGGCATTACATCAGCATTTAGATGTTTTTCTAGGCCGATGGTCGATTTTTTCCCTAACTTAACATTGGCCGCTGATGCCAATGGCTAATTTTTTTTAAAAATCGGCGCCGATTGATCGGTCTAGCCCTATATATATATATACAAATAAATATTTCGAAAGAGTTCAAGGCTCCCTTAAAAAAAGGAAAAACATATTCAATAAATCAGTTAGTTTGTGTTTGATATAATAATAATGCTTTTTAATTTACTAACCTTCCAAGAAAATCAAGTTTTATTTTTAAATTTGAAAAAATCACGGACATGCTATCAATTTTCTTTTCTACAGGAGTTTCAAAACTTCGGCTCCACATTGCCTATATGATGACATAACAATGAGATAGTAATATTAGAAACTAATAATAGTTTTATTATAATTTGACACTACTTATTAGCAAGTGTTTATTCCAATTTTAAAGAACATTCCTCTACACACCTGGAGAGTTTTGACTAAAGATCGTGGATTTGTCTTCCAAACTTCTGAATATACGTCAATCTAAATTTTAAAAAAAAAATGCAATTACAATGATACAAATTAAAATAATAGTATGTATTTATTCAGTACGATCTATATCTAATGAGCTTGGGAGCAACGAAAATGCTCACTGAATCCACTTTAAAATTTAAAATTAGCAACTTTTAAAACAAAAGCTGTATAGGTAACACATCCATGTAGTATGCATAAGATAAAGTTCTGCGGTGGCGCAGTGTGGTAACGCGTTCTCCTATTGCGCGGCTAATCCGGGTTCGACTCCCAGCAGTGCAAAAAGAACGCTTACTCAGAGATCTCATAAAGATCGCACTGCTCACTGTAGTCCGGGGTTTGGTTCCCCAGGCCTTAAGAGGTTCGGATTCCTCGGAAAACAGTAGGTCCCGGCGCAGCATGACCACTGTAGTCTTTGAGCCGTAAAACCAAAAAGACAAAAGAAAAGCACTGAATTCGCGTAAAGTTAAATGAATAATGTATTACATAAGTCGTTCAAAGGGTTTTTAGATACTCGTTGGAAAAATAACTCCTCTTCGGTTTTTGTGTCATATGGTATAGCTTATACCTTTACAAAATAATATTCGAGGACATCACGTAACACAACGCACCCATCATATTCTATACAGGGGTCAAATAGTGACCCTCGTGAGACACCCCTCAAATGCATCCTTGCTTTATTAATGGAGTTAAACAGACATGCTCGGAGCTATAATTTCCTATGATTTTTCTAAAGGATTAAAAGCAGAGGAGCATTTTTAAAGTTAGTCCTCAACGTTTCCAGATGTTGCTCCTTAACATGCCACAATTTTTAATTAGTACAGTGAATTTAAGCAGGAGAAAAAGATCATTAGAAGATTTCAAGTAGAAGACTAAGTACATCAAGTACAGACTTAAACATTGCAACAATTGAATCTTTCGTTAAAGAAGATCCACGAATTATGCATGAGGAAATTGTGAAGACCCTAAACATCAGTATCTAGTCTGAATTTTACACTTCCTAAAAAGCTTTTTCTCGGAAAGCGATATTCCCATTGGACTCCCCATCAATTGACAGAGAATCAAATGAAGGCTTGTGTGGAATGGTGCTGTTTTATAAAAACAATAATGATAGGACAAGCAGAAGTATCTGAGATATTGTAATTGGCAATGAATCACGGATGTACCAGTTTGAATCAGAAACTGTGCCTCAATCCATGATATAGTGCTTTCTGGATCAGTCTGCACCCACAAAAGTTCGATGAGTGAGAAGTGTTGGAAAGAGAAGGGTGGCAACTTTCTTTTACTTCAAGCTGCATCAGTAATTCTAGAAAACAGGAAAACACCACAACAGGCAAATATGCTTGTGTGAGTCTTCCAAAAATGCTCCAGATAGGTGAGAGAAGCAGCCAAAAAGAGGAACTAGATAAATAATCCTGCACCATCACACTCCGCAAACAGATTGAAGGATTTTTTAGCAAAAGAAAATATTGAACTTTTATCCCACCCACCCTATTCATGTATATTTAACGAAAGTCAAATATGAGTAGACATGGAAGGCAATTTTGACTCTGTCGTTATTTCTTCATACCCACTATGATTGTAATTTTAATTGCAATTTACGAACCTCCTTAAGACAACGATGCCCATGTCTCTGAAGAAATTCCTCAAACTTTTTTCTCACTTGTGAAGAATCCGACTGCAAAAATTTTAGAGCTTCCTGTAAGAAATGAGGGATAATAATACAACACCTTACATGCCATAAAGAAACCATACACTAGTATAAAAAAAATAATACACATTTCTTTATTCAAAAGTACAATTATAAAATTTATATAACTGATTTTTGAAGTTTAGTTTTTTTTTGCAATGCTGAGTCACGATAAGTGAAAAGATTTTGGGTAAACTTTACTTTTTATTTACTTTTTCTTAGATTTTGCAGTTTTAATAATCATGGCATAAAATTGAAGTTTCGTTGCATCTATTTCTATAACGTAAAAGTAAAGCTTAAACTTTAGTGTCCATGGTCTTCACAAAAATTTTAGCCGAATAGCCATATCAAAACATGGTGTCTTTCTTGGCTTTATTTCCACTCTTATAATTACACCTTTCTATTACTTCTACATGCAAAACCCTCATACCAAAGGAAAATATAAGAATGGGAAGGTGGTGTTAATAAATGAAGAAATTTTAGTGTTTGAATAAACACACTTTGTTTTCAAAACGAACCTACCCTGACCTGGAGTGGTGGATTTGCTATCTATTTAGCTACCTATGATTTATCAAATAGTACATCTACTTGTGATACCTTACGAGAAGTTTTAAGAGCTGTGTTAGTATTCTTACAATAAAAGCTGAAATTTTTAAATGACTGGAATTATTCATTTTGTTTTATACATGTTTAGATTATGTACTTAAAATATGAGTTAGATTTTGTTATGCTACAAAGTTCTATTTATTGTTAAGGATTACTGTTTTCCTTCCATGCCTTTAAATTTAGTTCTAAAATGTTACGTTCAGAAGCATAACCAGGCATTGGAAAAGTGAGAGATGCCATGGTCATCATCTCGAGAAAGAGGCCTAAAAGGCAGTAAATTCTGGAATATTTGCGAAAAGATAAATTTGGAATAATCGGTAGGAGTATCAAGTTAAAAATTTGATGAAGATGCCAAAATCTCAATTATGTTTCTCATTATGTTTGGTAAGATTAGGAAATAAAATATACCAACTTATACAGCAGAAAAATATGATAGCCTACACGTGGAAAAATCGCAAATCCGTTTTTGCTAATTTAGCAAAACCTTGCCATAGAATGAAGATGGTAAAATTCAAAGTGATAAAAAATAAACTAAAGTAGGTGTGTGATTATTATTACCTCAATGTCCATCTTTTTAAAAGAATCAAAGTCAGTATTTTTGGAAATGGTCAATGCTAATTCCTAGAAAAAATACACAATCAGAGAAAGTAAAATAAATATGAGTTTCATAGAGCACTATGAATATCACATAAAAATGTCAAATATATCTCATAAAAATGTGCAATATCATTAAAATACATAACATACATAAGCACACTGTATCTGAAGTCCTGTTGTATAAGATCACGTGCATTAAATTGTTCATATTTTTTTTAGACTATGTATAACATAATATGTACAAATTAATTGTAATCATGAATTTTGGTCCCAATTAAGTGGAATGTTGTCTCAGTTACATGATATAAATTACTATTAGTTTATTTGTTTGGGTTCTGATCCTTGAGATTTGGCCCAATTAAGTGAAATCGACTGTGTATAATAATTTAAATCAGTAGGTGTTAAAAATATATATATATATTTTATGGCAGGTGTTCCATTTTACATCTGCACCTCAAGTACAAAATTAAATTAAATTAAAATTAAATTAAAAGTAAAAAAAGCACTACTCTGGACTGTTGCTTACTATAACAGGTTTTCTCACAGTAGAAGGTTTTTATCCTATATATTTTGAATGCAACCAAATAAATACTTTATTTCCTCTTATTATAACTGAACTTGATACTATATTTGTACAAATACATACACTATTACCTGAATAGATGCAGGTACATTAGCGCTTTCGACTTGGGTACATGTTGACATCAAATAAGCAAATTCGCTGAGCACTTTATTATTCCAAGCTGTAAAAAAATAACATATATATATATATATATATATATCATAATTTTTAACTATTATTTATTCGCTTCGAAGATGAAGGTCTCTTCAAATACTTTACGCAAAAGTCTATCCTGAGCAGCAATTTGCTTCCATGTCACTCCAACCTGTTTTCTTAGTCTATCCACTGATCTAGTCTGATGTTTCCTAGGTCTTCGGAGGTCTCTTGGAGTACAGTTGAGAATTTCAGTTGTCCATTGTTGATGAGTAGAATATGCCCAGCCCATCGCTATTTCATCCACTTTACTTTAACAATAATGCCCTCTACTCATGTTTGTTCTCTCACTCAAGTGTTTCTTTTTCAATTCCTCCTAGTTATCTCGGGCATGTACCTCTCCATGCTCCTTTGGGTTATTTGTAGTCTCCGTATCGCTGTATTCATTAGACCCCATATCTCTGATACTTATGAGAAAACTGGCAATACACTCTGGTTGAAGACATTTCTTTTCAGACAAACTGGCAATTCTCCCTTCGGGATAAAACTTCCTTCCAAATGACCTCCAAGTTTAATACCTCTGTGAAGTTCCTTCACAATATTACCTTCCACTGTAATTTTATCATTATAAAGCACATTCCAAAAAGGCAAAATTTGTATAAACTTTGTATAAACTATGGCTCATCGGCTTTTATAATATTCCCGAAATTTTCGTAAAGAAATTTTTCAAATATCGTCTAATTTTTCCGAAAGAATGTTTGTAAATGAATATCCAAAGTGATAAGTATTTATTATCATGCCTTTTTGACATTGGTTCTTTAAGTAATATAAGACTATCTTGAATTATGAAAAATGGGTGATTATTATCAATGTCTTTAACCATACAACAATATTGATCAACGTTTATTGGCGTAGTGATACCAACGCCGATGGTATGGCGTGATTAGATGGTGAAACGTTCGAAAGAAAATAAATATTTCTGCCTTCGGTGGGACCTGAACCCACGACCTTCCACTTGCCGGGCGGAGGCTCTACCTACTGAGCTACGAAGGACAATATATAATCTCTTTACGAACGTATATAAAGACTATTTACTGTTGCCGGTTATTTCGCAGAATGGTGTAGTACATGGACTACTATTTAAACCAAATTGCAAAGAAACTGGTATTAAATTGATCGAAAAGCCCGTTGCAACATATGTATTTATATAAATCGAACACTACGCAGATTAAATCAAACAATATAAATCAATATTCATTGGCGTAGTGATACAAAAAACAATAAAAAATAAATAAAAATAAATAAAGTCTTTAATCATGTTTTAGAAAAACCCTAAAATTTAATGGAGGCTGATCTATTATATGCATTATGACCACAGGTAATGAATCTAAATCTGACAGGATTCCAGCAGTTTTACTGTGAGCTTTTTATGAAAGGCAATAATTTTCTTCTTGAAAATATTGATTAAAATGGGAAGTATTTCAAAGACGTGATTAGTAACATTCTTGGAAAATAACTTTTTTATACAGTTTCTTGCATATGATACAGAGGTTATTTCCCAATTTACCCACTGTAGTGATAACATTTTTTAATTCCTTAATGCTCTTTTTTGTTTTATTATAAACATTGTAGTTACAGAATTTTAATCTTCTAATAGTATTTCGGAAATCTTAGACCAGCAGTTAAAATGTTCTATTGGACACTCATATTCTAATGCAATTCTAAGAAAAGTGATTTCCGCTTTGAACTGATCAATCAAACATTCATCAGCGTATTTATAACCCAGTCTAAATTTTCAATCTTTTTTTCATAACAGTGGCAAGATTTTTATTTTCAACAATACCATGTTACCAGTAACTATGTGCCCATGAAAAAAAATTCTAAAACCCTCATATTTTTCTTCTTGACAGAAGTTTCTTCATCTTTGGATAGTTTTACTAAATGTGCTGCATTTCAAATTCATTAATGTTTTTACATATTTATAGATTACTTTATATTGCATACATCTTTTAATGGGAAATCAATGAAATTATTATGGCGTATATTCCAGGGGGGTCTAGGTAATCTCTAGTGGACTAACTTGCTTTTTGCTTTTTAACAATTTTTCAAAGAATTTTTTGAAATGTAGTGTTTTAGAAGAAATTCAAAAAAATTTAGAAAAATATAAAGGGTTTGGTATACATAAAAAAAGTATTCGAAAAGAGTTTTCGACGGAAACAAGGAAACCAACCCCTTTTTACAAGACTTTTTTTTTTGGTAGCAGTAGCCAATGCATGGAAAACCACCAAATCATTCTCTAATTTCCTGAGAAGGCAAGACATGCACAATCCAAGGCAGACATGTTAAATCCATCTGAGACACCTTGGTGAAAGCGATGTTGTGTTTACATTCATTTTATTGTGCAGGCGGCAGAAATTTAAAGCCATTGTCTCACTTTTGCAAAAAAGTTGCATTGTAAAAGTTAGTTGGGTAGTGTTAATAGATTTCTTAAAGTCGTAACAGAAATATGTTTTTGAACTTTTCATTCACCAAAGAAGTTTTAAAATTAGTTCATGAAATATCACGTTGTGCAATAATTTAAAAATATATATTTTATAACAATTATATAATTGTTATTATATAATAATTCTGATTACACAACATTAAAGTATACCAACGTTGTTATATAAATAAATTTGAACTTGAATAAATCTTGGCCAAATAATACAATGATTGTAAAAACTCATAGTTTTGGCCGCTTCTGGTATATTTTAATAAGGGTAGATTACTTTTTTTATATTAGAAAAATTATGAATAATATTGTTGGGAATTTACAGAAACCATTAATTCTCATTTACTTAAATCACCGGAACATTGGTTTTAGTCTTCAGTTTAATTATTTGCATAGAACATTATCATGTAAGATACATATGTATGATTATTATCAGTGTAAGACCGAAGACACATACTTGCAGAAATTTTTTCAGGCAAAACGAGTAGTTATATTTCAGTGAGAGTCAGTTAAGCAAATATTATATCTGTTGACTTCGAAAGTTTCTAAAGATTAGGAATTCATGCAGAAAGAAATTTTATAATGTTTTTTATTAACAGGCGATTATACAGTAGACTCACGTTTTTACGAACCCCTATGAGCCCTAAAAATTTGTAAATTCGAGAGTTCATAAACAGTGGTGTACTTACCAATGGGCTAAGTGAGCTGAAGCCTATGTGGAAAGTTTTCGACGAAGAGTTTGCCATCAGGAAGTTTGTAAAGGCAAGAATGGATTTTTTCGTAGCCAAATGAATTATTGGTTTCAAATTGTTATTTTCATAGGTTTAACCAAGCGATGACAAAGGGAGGGGTACCATGGGTGCCACTTTGCAAAAGGATTAAAAGGAACCAAATTCACGAATACTTGCAAAAAAGACTAATTTGAAATTCCTTTTTCGATCTCTCCTAGTTATTCCAAGCATGCACCTCTCCATGCTCCTTTGCGTTGTCTGCAACTTTCGTATTGCTCCAACAGTTAGACTCCATGTCTCTGATCCATATGAGAGGACTGGCAATACACACTGGTTGAAGACCTTGCTTTTTAGACACAAAGGTAATTTTCCCTTCAGGATAAAACCGTTTCTTCCGAATGTACCCCAGCCAAGTTCGATACGTGTGTTGAGTCCTTTCGTAATGTTGCCATCCATTGAAATCAGCTGGTCAAGGTAAATATATGAATCCGCAACTTCTAGCTCAATGTTGTCTTCTATTTTTGTTTTCTCTACAAAATTATTGAACATGATCTTAGTTTTTTGTAGGTTCATCTTGAGCCCAATTTCTCTACTTCTATTTGAGAGTTTCTGCACCATGTCTTGGAATTTTGATGGGTTCGTTGAAAAAATAACAATGTCATCAGCAAATCGTAGATGATTTAAATATTCACCATTTATTTTTATTCCCTTGTTATTCCAATTTATCAGCTGAAAAATCATCTGTGAAGCAGAAGTAAAAGTTTTGGCGAAATGGTATCTCCCTGCCTCACACCTTTACCAAGTTTGATAGTTTTGATACTTTTATGTAAC
>QLNU02015360.1:224739135-224749855 GCA_006491805.2 Dysdera silvatica
AGCTAAACATCGAAAAAGTGAGGATGTCGTGTATTTACACCCCCTAGTTAAACATCTCAAAACCTATACCTGAATCATACAAGATGATGGGGAAAGCAAAGATAAAAAGTTCAGGGAAAACCTGGGTACCAGACTGCTCTGGGGGAAACCTTCGTGTAGGACTCTTCTAAGGAAACCCAGAACTGGGGTATAAATACAGGACATTCCCACTTTCTCGAAACTTCGCTTGATAAAGGAAACTGTAGTTCTTGAAACATCGTAATATGTTTCTTATGATTTTGGTAAGTTGTACTAATTCTTACTCTGTATTTCTTTCTACTTAATTTTCTCTTCTTCCTTCAGTTTAATTTTTAGGTTTTGCTTGTGGTTTTACGAATTAAGGACTACAATGGCCATGCAGCACAGGGACCTACAGTTTTCCGAGGAATCCGAACCTCTTGGACCTACAGTTTTCCGAGGAATCTGAACCTCTTAAGGCCTAGGGAACCAAACCCTGGACTACAATGAGCAGTGCAATCTTTACGAGATCTCTGAATAAGTGTTCTTTGCACAGTTGGGAGTCAAACCTGGATTAACGGCGCACTAGGTGAACACGTTACCATACTGCAACACCACAAGGCCCTTTTGTTTATTTTCCTCCTTTCGTTACTTTTATTATTATTTCCACTTTACTTTTCTACTTATTTTTTCTTCGTATTTTCTTTCCTTTCTTTTGACATTGCGACCAGTGATAAAACTTTACTGGTTATGGTAAACCTTGATCAATCGTATTCTTTTGTAACTGACATTTTGGCAAGTAAAGTAGATACCTGTAAAAAATATTCCAATATTTCTACTTATTTTGGAGCAAATGACATGGATATGGCTATCTGATTTTAAATTAAAATGTAATGTCACGCCTAGAAAGTTTCACCATGTCAGATTACCATCCAATTCATCTTTACAAAACTCAATCGGTAAGAACTTTTGATATTCTGGAGGCCTGTAAAATGTCCACATCAAGAATTTTTGTTGAAAAAGATGAAAAGTTCTCGAAGAATGGCATTACGAAGCTTCCCAAAAGATAACAAAAGCTTATGAATCAAAATGGTCAATATGCTGTTTAATCGAGTCTTATATTTTTAAATAAAAAATAGTGAAATCAGGCTCATCCTCACGATATATAAGGCTATACCATTTTCAAAGAGTGCTATGCCCTAACTTATTTTTAAATAAAAAAATCCACCTAACTTGCATTGAAAGAAGTTGACATATACACAATGTTTCTTTATAAGAGAAACTTCAATTTACTGGACTCAACATAATGGCTAAAATTTGATTACACAGAGCTTTAGAATTAGTGTTGTGAGCATACTGCAGCTGGCAATGTTAACATGATTTAAACTAATGGAAATCAAAGAGATTTTAAACATATCCAAGTCTTAACACAAAGGTTAGCAATTATTGTTATCTTTTTACATCTGAAAGACTGGATAAAAGGAAGTACAGGCATAAAAAGGGAAGAAGCATGTCTAGATAGAGAAATAACCAGATCTGAGGATTTCAAACCTAGTACAGAGAGAATTGATCATTGGCACATTGTACTGTTAAGGAGCATACACATCTCTCAGCAATTATACTTTTGAGGTTACAAAAGCCTGACCATTTAAAAGCGTTAAATAATCTGTGGTTAAATTCAAAATGATTCTTAATAGTGAAATAAAATTTTAATGAAAAAATATGTCTTTTAAGTAGAATTCTAATTATGCTGGGTTGAAAAAAATCAACACATCTCTTCAAATTATTTAAATATTCACCATAAATCAATTATTCAAAATTAAATCCTTTTAAACAAAATGCTGGGACTCATTACTAAAGATTACTCATACATACATATTCAAACTTTTAACTTATTTTTATTATTTTTCATTTTCTCCAAAAATTATCGTAGACATTTTCTGTTGGATTTTTATTTCTATATTTTAGATCAGCAGTGCAAATTTATGGGTCACAATACCCTGTTCCCAGCAGCAATATAGTCCAACTGTATTCCTGTATTAATTCACCAATTACATATATCAGAAGAACTTTTATCTTATGGACAACACAATTTACATAGGAACTTTAAATATGGACATTTTTCAACAATTCGGCCATAAAGTAACATCGTTTATATACATGTTTTTTCTACAACATTGTTGTTATAATTCGTGAAAGGCTTTAATTTATATGAAGACATTTAAAATTATCGTGGGATGTTATGTTAAAATTATCGTGGAATGTTATGTTACACTTCAAAGGATGGTATTTAAAATTATACATATTGTTATTATTTAATGTGAAAATGAACGTTAAATAATCCCTTCTACTTTTGCATAAAAATTCCCCTAATTATGCAAATTTCTATTCTACATTTTTGACACTTTCTTTCTATATTTCCTGCAATTTAACTTCATCTATTACCATTTCATGTTGCCATTTATTTTTTCAATGGATACACAATCTTCCTATGCACCTCAAGATGACTCATCGCAGCAATATAACCACAAGAAGGTCGTAAAAATCAAAGTCTTTTCTTCAAAATTGACCATATGAGGAAATGGAAGAAATTCTTTCTCACGATAAACAATAAATGAGTTTCTGGTACAAAGGGGAATGTTCCCCCTTCTGCAAAATGACCACTGATTCCCAGAAATGGAGGTGCGCTCTGCCGTGGATTTCCCATGCTATAGTCAAGCCTGTTTCATCTGGACACTTATCGCCGCCTTCTGAGAAAATTTTGCAACCGCAATATAAACATGTGGATGTCTGAAGATGGGCTCCAAAAAAAGGGCGCCAACTCGCAGCTGGGTACAGCAACCCCTTTCGAAGCAAGTGTGGGTCTCCCAATCAAAACTGAGTCCCAGCTCCACTTTCAACATGTAAAGAACATTTCTTCACGGCCCTCCGAGGGGGCCCCAAGCCTAAGAAATGGTAACCATTTTCCTTTCCATCTAACCATTCTTCCCTCCAATCCTATATTAACTGAGCCCTGTGAATTATCCCCATTGTTGATCAAATATTATAAAGAAAAGAAAAAAAACCATCTGATTATATAGAAATTGTCATTTCATACTGAAGTATTGAAAATTGTCTAAATGTATATTTACCCACTTCGGACAGATTGTGTCTACCTATCGGCCCACGCTGGGTCCTTAATCATATCTAAATGTATTCTTTTGATTACCTTTTTTTTATATATAATAAATCTGCTTAAATGAATACATTTCTTGTGTCATGCCACTACGATCTCCAGTTTTCAAATCTGGGTTGGTAGTTTTGTTTTTTATCATTCACACAACGCAAATGTTTCATAACTTACAAATATCAATTTAAAATTATTTAATTCCGTGAGTTCATATTCTAGTAGTTCCAAAGTATTGGCTATATGGGTAAATTTTATTGTACCACCACTGTGCGAAACAGCCCAAATATTTCATTTGCAAATAAAGTTAAATTCCAAGGTACAAGGAATTAACCCTACAGATTCGAGGAATTAAACTGATAGTTGTTTCCGAAGCATTGAACATGTTTTTAATTTTTAGTAATCGAACCTGGACATAAAGTTGATAAATTGTAATAGTTTTGGTGTCATCTCCATCTCGCCAAATTGGCGACCTTTTACAATAACGAACAGCAGTTATATATTTTAAATAATAATTACAACCAACAATTTAACAATAAAAACCCAACAATCTAAAAATCCAAGTCAACATCATCATCAATAAATAATATCAAAAGTATGCTAACAATTAAAAACATACTGGAAAACTCAGAATTTCAGTGTTTTGACCCCAACCTATTTACATGGTTATTGTGTATAACAAAAGTTTATTATTTGGCACATATTAATATATTGTGTTCATACTTGCTACAATAGGAAAAATGATATAACTGATGTTTACTTGTGGTGTCAGGTTCAAGGACTACAATGGTTATGCTGTGTCGGGACCTACTGTTTTCCGAGGAATCCGAACCTCTTAAGGCCTAAGCAACCAAACCCTGGACTACAGTAAGCAGTACAATGTTTATGAGATTTCTGAGTAGATGTTCTTTGCACCACTGGGAGTCGAACCTGAGTTAACAGTGCACTAGGTGAACACACTGCGCCACTGCAGGGCTATAACTGACGTTGATGGCACAATTTTTTAACTTTTTCATTACATATTAGTCGTAAGATGCAGAAGAATGTGTGAATTGGAAGGCATTAGAAACAAGAAAAAAAATTTAGTCCTTTAGTTACTGCAAATTGATTGCAAACCTGTAGTAATATTTTTAGAAGCAAACATTATGATAGTTTACTTAAAATACATAAAACATAATTATTTCACAGCTTTTCCATATTGATAAGTACCCTTAAAAATAAAATGCATTTTTATTAAGATCACAAATTACCTTTAAAAAGCACCCGTACAATTTTTCTACAAGAATAAACCAGTATCTAATAAGAACAATCAGAAGTAGACAACTTACAGTTGGAACATATTCAGAAGGAAATTTATTTGTAGTATAGGATATTAACAAGCAGGTTTTCCCTACTGCTCCATCTCCAACGACAACACATTTAATTGTCTGCATGTTATATTAAGTTCTCTTACAGTCTAAAAGCCAAGTCCAGCGTAGCTGCCTATAGAACAAAAATGAATTCATAATTTTACAAAATTTAGAAAAACAATACAGTTTGATATAACGAAGTGTGAAATATAAAGATGAAATAACCACTAGTTGTTCTAAAATATACAATATTGAACTATAAAATAAATTTTAAGACAAACTAACAAGATTGTGACTTTACATAGTAAGGACATCAAAAGGTAATGCACTGGGATTTACAATTTTCCAAGGAACCTAAACCTCTGCAAATTTTGGTTCCCCATAATTTTTTTTTTCCCCGAGACTTTATTTTGGATAGACCAGAGGTTCTCGATCTGTGCTCCGTGGAGCATTTGGTGCTCTGCGAAACCTTTCCAAGGGTTGCAGTGTTCAAAAATTATAAAAAAAAAAAGCCAGAATTATAAAACATTCTCGTTGGTCGCTGAATCGAAAGTTTTCCAGCTTGTTGCTGTTTTTCATTTATTCATTCATTTTTCCCATTACTCTGAAATTTGTGAAAAATATAACATTTCGAATAAAGTAAAACTTGACCTTTTACACGTTTAAAAATATCCCAAATGCTTAAAAATACTATCCATCGTTAATACTGCTGTCACTGAGTTTAATACCCATGTTGTTAAAATATTGTCGTCCTTATGAGAAAAGAATAAAAAAATAAAAGCATATAAGAAAATATATGTATAATTGATATTTTCAGAAAAAGATATTCAAATTTCCAGTTTCTAATGACTAATTAGGAAAATTAAATTTAGATACAAATTCAAGCAATGTAAAATTTGAAAACAAATTCGTGTTTTTACCATTATTCAATAAAATGTCGACTAACAACTTAAAAAATATGGTTAGGTAAAAGCAACCAAAAATACACATGTGCCTTCGGCATAAGGGTGATGACAGCAATTTTTCTCTTAAAAAGTGCTCTGTGATGCAAAAAAGGTTGAGAACCGCTAGGATAGACCTTGAATATTTTTATACACAGATTTTATAGAAGAAGATTTCTAGCAAACGCTAATTTTATATTCGTAAATGGTTCATGTCTACCTAGGCAGCATATGTAAACCATGCAGTGTGCGGAAATCTGCCAGGCGCATAAGGCGTGCACCTAGGACCTCAAAATCTCAAGGGCCACAAAAAAAAAAATCTATACCATTTTAAATTTTCACGGGTTACTAAATATGTTTTACAATTTCTTACTACAAATAAATATTTTTCAAAATACAATGTGTGCTTGCTCTGAATTCATAATTTTCGCTGAAGTAAAAATTGTACTTTTATAACTTGCACACTATGTGAGGTATCATGATGTCTTCGCACAAAATGTTTCTGTTTCGTTTAAATACAGACAAATGTTGGGAACTGAACGAAAGAGAGTCCCAGTTAATTTCCACCTATGGTCATGTTTTACCCCTCCCCAAAACAGGGAGAAAGTCTTCCAATTGTACACATTTCTTGCGTTTCCTAAAATTTTGTATGGCTGCCATTCAACCTGAGGCCAGCTTTCCAGCTCTACATTTTCCTGCCAAGTTCGCCATTAACAATCCCTGAATAAACTACACGTGAAATCCCGATCCCTAGAAACGAGCAGGACAAAACTTTTTCATGGGAATGCCAATCAATTTACCAAAGCAATAGGCATGTGGACAAGAACTTAACTCAGGATGTTTAGACACCACACTGCATTTACGAGTGAAAGTGACACTTCCAGAAATCTACACACCCCAGATGCCCTCAAGACTCCGGTAAAAGCTAAACTGACCAATTTAAGTTTGAATTCTTGCATATCACGTGAAAGATGGTCCCGTAACACCATTTCTTTTAAGATTCCATAGACTTCATATAGCAGAGTCTCACAATTTCTCCTATCGACAAGCCATGTTATTAGCAGCCATAAGTAGTAAGAAAAAAAATTTCATCCCACCAATTTCCCCTCAAATCGTTTCGTGTGTTCATTGTCCCCTTGTGCTATCAGTAATATGGGCTCCAATGTAAGTACTTCTAGGGGTGGGCTGAAAAAAATTACCACCTCCTCCTCAAGGCTATCAGATACTTTTATAAGTGTACAAAATATCGAACTGTTGTAAAAATAATTGATATTACTTAACAATTAGTACCATCCATACCATCGGCGTTGGTATCACTACGCCAATAAACGTTGATTGATTGACATTGTTGTTTGCTTTGAATTAGTAATGAGTTAAAAAGTACGATAATTTTAAATGTGACTAAAACTTTCAAAAGTAAATGCAGCAGAATCGGGCAAATCGAATTTTTTAACGGTTAGGTGGTCTCAAGCTACCCTCTGCCCCCCATATGGACACCCATGATCAGTACTAACCAATCAAAGCCCAGCTAACGCTTAAATGCATACACAAAATCGAAACAGAAGCACAATATGCATCTAAAAGGGTGAGTTTTGCGTATCGTATTCCTTTCGCAAGTTATGAATTAATGAAAATTAAATGTGTAATAACTGGACATTATTGGTTTTTTGTATGTGAACGTTCACATATTTTATCTCATTCAATGTTTCAGTTTGCTTGCAGTTATATAAGTGTTGAAAAAATCCAGTAATTCATCCAGTTGAAAATCATATTTATTAATACTTTAAATATCTAGATTAATTCAATAACGCTAATATAACTTTTATAGATGGCAATAAATTAATTCACTGGAACACATAGCTAAAGAAATTTAGTACGCCTTTTTGGCGGAGCCTTCGAGACTGACGTGTGCACACTTCGATGGTAAACGGAAGACTGATTTGATTTTAGAATTCGGAAAACAATTACACACACTGTTACCAAATATTAAAAGTATAATTATACAATGTTTGAAAAATATGAAATAAAAGTAACAGATTTGGCATGGTGTCAATTTTAGAAATTGAACTTTTTAAGTTTATTTTCTTGCTTTTCTAAGTGGCAACAGTTAAGAAAGCCTGCGAAGCGAACATTTATATTGTGGGAGCCCACATGCTATATATGCTACTTAGAAAATAAAGCAATAATTTTACGTTAATTTGATTAAAGAAATTCTAAATATTTAAAACGTAAGAACAGCTTTCAACTATATGAAGAGGTGAAAACTATAAAGGTAAAAGTAATATTGTTTTCCTAAACTGAATTACGTGAAAAATTAAGGTCTTAAGTAGGCCATCTATTCGTTTTATAAAGCTATTTTAAATTCTTATAGAACTCACTTATATCCTTAATATTTGCACACCCCTTCATATACAGTAAAACCTTGATTATCCGTCAAACAAGGGAATAGATCCTCGACGGATAACTGAAAAGACGGTTAAGCGAGGAAATGGAAATTTATAGTATAATATAGTATGATTTTATTAAAATTATACATTTAAAAAAATAACATTGTGAAACTTGCTGAAGGCACGAACAAAATTTATTTGAATATCAAGGGGAACATCTTGAGAACGTGCTTGAATGAAACACTGATAAACGAAGGTATTCAGCTGCTCAAGTTATGATTTTTTCGTTGTCTTTCTAGCTGTTATGTCACCATCAGAAGTAAGTTTGTAAACATGGCTTTGATTCTGCCTGCATTTCCTTTAATATCATTCACAGTTGGTCTGCCTACAGTTTAAATTGGCGTGCGATGCTAATTGAAGTTTCTTCCAGATGCTTAATGATCTCCAATTATTCAGACAAATACAGAACAACACATAAACATAGCCAAACCAAATACGGAAGTTGAACTCAGCTTTATTATGTTTACGTGGGTTTATATACACTTGAAGTTGGTTGTAGCATCAACCAAGTAGATAATTTGTACAATAATTTATACATGTACTAATTTATTATTAATTCTTTAATGAAAGATTAATGATTTTAGTGTCCAACACGTGACATAAAATATGTTTACATTTATGTTGTAAAAACAAAATAATTTTGAAGAAGTTTAAATTGCCATTTTTTCATTGCTATTACTCACTTATCAAATTACTTAGTTTATAGTTTTTCCTGTTTAATATTTAAAAAGATATAGCAATTTTTATTATGTCCAACACGTGACGTCACATGTTGGACAAATTCTGAACATGTGACATTTATGCTCACTACTTGTTTTGGAATATTAATTATCGTTTAGAGTTAATGTACCTTTTGTTATAAACACAGTCTAGTAAATTACATATATATGCAGTTTTTAATCATTATATAATTTTGTAATATATATATACATCATATGTTATAAGCAAAATCGTGCAGACATTGGATACTATTATGATCGCTCGCGATTATGTCCAACGTTCATTCCTACTATGTGACAAAAACGTTACTTTTTCTTAATTATTGAATTTGAACAGGCCAATTTTCAATTCAATTGGATTTGAACAAGCCAATTTTCAATTCAATTGGATGTGAACAGGCCAATTGCATGCTATAACTCCAAATCGTCGCATTGGTTTAACCTAAAGTTGTCAAACGAGGTCAGAATGGCGTCCATTATGATAATGTTTAGATTCTACTGTATTTTTCTTGTTATAATTTATAACATTTTACAAAATTATACAGCAATTAAATGAACATACATGTTATTTACAAAGTGTATACAATATTATGTTTATTCATTTAAAATAACAATGGATAAAGTACCACCATCAACTAGTGTAACACTAACGAAAAAAATGAGAACAAAGCGAAAGACTGAAAATTCTAATTTTCAAAAGGAAGAAAGTAAAAGGATCACAGATTTATGGGGAAAAAAAAGACGTGAAATGAGTGAAAAAGAAAAAAGGTTTTGAGAATAAAAGAGAGAGAGAGAGAGATACAAAAAGATTACAAAGGGCAAAGAAGAAACAAGGCAGCATAACAGTTTGTAAAGATGAATATCAACTTGGAAGTTCTTCACCATTTACACCCTATTCTTGTAAAGCAACGTTTTCTAAAGCTGTCTGGAAAACAGCTAGATTACTACCTTCTTCACCATGAAAGCAAAAAGCTGTTGTATCAGGTCTTGCAATGAGTTGTGGAATAAAAATTCTAAATCAAATGGAAAAAAGTACTTTCTAATAATCCAGGAAAAGTGGATTACTCTGAAGTAACCAAATTTTTCTTCAGATCAGATATAGCTTACACATGTCCAGGAATGAAAGATTTTATAACTACTTGGGAAAATGGTGAAAAATTGCAGAAATTTTATTTGACAACGTTTCTTACAGAAGCATTTTACATTTTCAAAATTTTGCACTCTTCGACCACTGAATATTTTGTTACTGAAAGAAATTCTAGTGGAACAATGTAAATGTAAAATTCATGAAAATTCTATCATGAAACTAAATTTGCTTTCTCCTAACTATACTTACTCAAATGAGTTTTGGAAAAATATCCTGTGCGATGACAATCTAAATTCTCTTTGTTGGCAAAATAAGTGCTATCGTTGTTCTAATGGAAAATTAGTATTTCCACAAAGTAAACTAGAACATATTGTCAGTTGAAAAGAATGGAAAAAAACAGTGATGGGAGGTGTTTGAACTTTCGGTTAATGAAACATTTGTAGGGGAACTTTATGAAATAATCATTAATGATTTGCCTAGAATGATGAATCATATGAATATAAAAAGGATTCAACAAAAGGAATTTGAAGCTGATAAAAATACACATTCTACATGAATATTACAAGTGGACTTCGCCATGTCATACAGTTGTGAGTATCAAAACAAAATTCAAAGTGCACTTTGGTCTCGAGCAACTATACTATTATTTACAGCAGCTGTTTTTTATGAGGGGCAATGCACAATGTACCTAATTTGTTCCACTTCCCCAAACAAGGATAAAACAGTGTATTTGTTTTTATTGATTTCTTGTATAATGAACTTTTCAAATCGTGGAATAATAAGCCAAAATCCGAAATCATATGGAGCAATGGACCATCTTCTGAATTTAAAAACAGGTATTCAGTTAAAATGTTGCAAATGCTTTAAACCAAATACAAGAGCAACTTTATGTGGAAATCCTTCGAAACTTCCCATGGGAAAGATGTTGTGGATGGAGTAGGAGGCAATATTAAAAGACTTGTAAGGCAGAAAGTTATGGATCAGGGAGAAAGTCACATTGTACAATCCGCGAAA
>QLNU02015360.1:224756309-224773760 GCA_006491805.2 Dysdera silvatica
TCGTCAACATTCCTGGATGGTTGCAATCGCCTTCCCATAGCGTCCCAAATGTGCTCTATGGGAGAGAGATCAGGAGATCTAGCTTGCCAAGGAAGTGTTGGGCAAGCTTGAAGACAATTCATAGCAACACGTGCCGTGTGCGGCCGGACATTGTCTTGTTGAAACGTAAGTCCAGGGTGTCGCAAAAGGAACGGTAACACAACCGGTCGTAGAATGTCGTCTACGTACCGCTGTGCTGTAAGTGTGCCAGAAATGACCACCAAAGGGGTCCGGCTATCAAAGGAGATGGCACCCCCTGACCATAACGCCCTGTTGTGGGCATGTGTGGCGTGCGATAGTAAGGGCAGGATCCCCACGCTGCCCTGGACGTCTCCAGACACGTCTGCGGTTGTCGTCAGGACACAGTTGGAAACGGGACTCGTCACTAAAGACTATACGTCCCCAGTCAGCGCAGTTCCAAGTTGATCGAGCCCGGCACCACTGTAATCGGACTTGACGGTGTAAAGGACGAGGACGTGAGAGGTAAGCGGCGTAACGGTGGGCGCGAGCGTAAATTCCGCTCTCTCAGTCGTCTACAGAGGGTCATGTTGGACACATGTGTGCGGGCCACACGTTGGATAGTTGATAACGACGAATCCGGTGCTGTGACAGCTGCTCTGACAATCGCTCTGTCTTCCCGTTCTGTTGTGGCCCTAGGTCGACCGCTGCCGTCCCGACGCTGACATCTGCCGTTGTTGACCCACTCTTGCCAGCACCGTCCAATCGCCGCATCGCTTCGACCCACATGTCCAGCGATTCTTCGATTCGTCCAACCAGCCTCTTTCAATCCGATAGCACGACCTCTTTCAAACTCTGACATATGCTCGTAATGAGCACGAATCTTTCGGCGAGGCATTGTTACAGTCGACGTAAGATATCCGCAGTCAAAATGCAACAGAAATTTTGACCACATATTGAGAATCGCTCCTTATATACACCTGCTGAATGCGCAGTTCCGATGCGCTGGAGTTCCCGCTATTCATTCATTGGACACCAAATTTTAATCATTTGCATGTTCGGTCAAAATGTCTTTGCATACGAAATTTCATTACAATCGGACAACTCCTTCTTGGTGAGTGGATTTTTTTGTTATAGAGTGTATGTTTGCCTTATTTGCATTATAAGATCAAATGACAGATGTTCCTACTAATAAATTTAATTTAACAAAATCTTTATTGCTACTGTTTTTAATTTGAGGGGAGGGTTATCTTACCAAATTTTTCAGAACTTTAAGTGGGGGGGATGGGGCATGCTTTCGAGGGGAGTACATATTGGCAGAATTCTACGGATTTATAATACAACTACGTTTTACATTTAAAAAAATTAGAATCCGCTACTTTTAAAATTCTGTACCCTAAACACTTGCCCATATATAAATCTAGGCTTTTCTCCCTCACCCCTCCCTCATGTGATGGGAAAACGTAGAAAAGGTGGGGGACACATGATTTTCCTGCTAAAAGAAATGAGAATTCTGTTAACATGTTCTCTCATGTGCAACAGAAAATTGCAAAGTTCAGGAAAGGGAGGGGGGGGGGAGACCTTTAATTGCTTTATGTGTATTATTATAATGTAGTTGAACCTCCCAAATGCAGACCTCCTGGGACAAAGGTGAGTTGTTGAGATGTTTGGTGTCTGTAAATTAATTTTTCATACATGGCGATTTTAGAACTATAGTATATTCTAATAAAAATGCAATAACATAAATTACCTTAAAAATTAAAGGTAGTACTATAAGTACTAATTGAAAATTAGTGAGTGAATTTGAAAATACATCAAATCAATAAATACTGTACATACAATAAATCAATAAATTTGAAAAAAAATAAAATGGAAAACAACTTACTTTATTGCTTTACAGGAATGGCGTAAACACAGATGTAACAAATTTCTGTAATATTGAAATTACTATTTAAAGAAATTCGTCAACACAGTTTGGTTTTTTATATTTTCTTATTGCTGCAGTTTTCTCCACCTGCATTTTGAGTTATAAGTCCACCACAGTCCCCATTATTTAAAAAATATTTCTGAGGTGCCCTGGTGTATTTCAGTACACCCTGTCTATTTAATACATTACCAGCTTTGATTTCCGTACTCTCTTTGATATGATCTTCACTTCCTTCAATTTCATTTTTGTTCATAAAATCTACAATTTTAAAGTCTGACTCCTCCATGCATAATTTGTTATCAGTGATGCACTCTTTTAGGTTCGTTCCATCGCTGAAGATTACAACATCAAAAGAAATTTCTTCGTTAATTTGATTTTATGCATCATCGTTATTGCTCTATATTCCTTCCATTACATTCCAGCTCCCACAACTTTATCCCCAGAAGTTGTCACACTAGTTTATCTTAGAATAATTGATTAGTCAACATAGGGTATGGATAGTAATCCGGGAACCTCTATCAAATTTGTGCAGAACCTTCGCAGGCAATTGCCAAAAAAACAAACAAAAAAAAAACCTAGTTTGCATATAAACTCTTAAGGACCTCTCCCCTCTAATAAAATAAGTGCCTAAAAATTTACATGACCTTCCTTACTCCCCCCGCAAAAAAAAAAAATCAATCAGCTTTGATTAACAATTCTGTCAGGGATCATCTTCTCAGTGCTTGACAGTTGTCTTCTGTTGGTTCTACTGCCCCCTCTCACCCCTGAGAAGGTAGGGGTACAATTTATTCATGGAAACAAGAGGTTAGGACCACCCTAATTTTGAATAAACCAGATGCTCGAAGAAAATGAAAAAATTTCTTTTCTAAAAAATGCCTACTGTGCATAAAAATTTCAAAAAACTTTTCTGAAAACTTGACACTATTGGGAGTGTGCCATAGAGATGAAATACATTAATGCCCAATTTCAAGGGACTGGAGATTTAGAAATTGTCCGTTAACATGGAGTGTCCACTAAAGGGGTAGTGTTTGTTAAGGGAGGTTTGACTGTATAACGATAAGTTTATGAATAAATTTATTTTCTACGATGTCAAAATTCGTTTTCCTGGAAGGCACAGTATGGTAACGCGTTCGCCTAGGGCACCATTAATCTGGGTTCGACTCCCAATAGTGCAAAGAATGCTTACTCAGAGATCTCATAAAGATCACACTGCTCACTGTAGTCCGGGGTTTGGTTCCCTAGGCTTTGGAGGTTCAGATTCCTCGAAAAACAGTAGATCCTAGTGCAGCATGACTACTGTAGTCCTTGAGGCATAAAACCACAAGCACTTTTTCCCAGTATTTAATGGTATGGGTGGATAGATGCTTTTTGAGTGAGGGCAAATGAATTGAATTCTATAAGAGATTTCAATTAAAATAATCTGCCTACTTTTGAAATTTTGCCCTCCTAAAAAGTTAGTGCCTTAAATATTTATCCAATGTGCCCATATATATATATATATATTAAGGTTCAGTCGCACATGATCACAATTTAAAATATTATGCACATCTGGACACTTTTCTCAAGAAACTTTAATACCGATTTCGCTTTGCATAGTATTCATGATCATAAAATTATAGCAAACTTGAAAATCAGAAATGAGCGTGGAGCCAAAGAATATTATTAAGCGTAAACTAACCCAAAACAAATTCTTTATGGGTAGAAAAGGCTATGTTGAGATGCAAGTAGAACGTTTGATATCCTCCATCCCCTCCTCTAGCGTTCTACTTGCCACAAACTTCGCCACAACCCACATAAGTGCAAACCATGGGTTTACTCCCTAACGAGATTAACAAAGGATTGCGCTCTTGCAGTATATCTCAGTGAGGTTGGTAAAAGGAAGAATAAAGGATTGAGCAGTCTGAATTTGCATCATATAAGCAATAAAAATCGGGAAGTTAGATGCCAAAAATGACTGGGTCTGAAATCTTGGGTGTCAAAGTGAAACCTATAGATACAAAATATGTTTACAGACTTCTGATTCCGAACTCTGTGTTTGATTTTATGTATGTTTGAGGTTGAATAAAATATTATTATTAGATCCGCAATACAACCAAATCTATTAGGAAAACACTGCTCGGTGGACTCAAAGGCAGTAAATGTAACTACTGAACCACAGAATCACTGAAAGAAATTTTGACCATCAATTCATGATAAGTTAGTTGTTTTTTCTGTGCATTTGAATATAATAATCAAAAAAATCTTACTGCTTTTTATTAGAGAATTTGTATAATTTCATCTGTACAGTATAACTTTTCTACCCTTATAGTATAAGCAGGGGTGGCTTGAGGTTGATTTTGAACCTGGGCAGCTTGGCACGGATTGTTTTTTGACACCCCCACTCTGGCAAAAACAGGAGATTTTCACAGATGCACAGTGAGCCATATGCCCTATAACAGTGGCCAAAAGTCTCTGAAAGAATTTCTCTAAAGATGTCTCTAAAAATTTCTCTAAACTTCCAGTTTTAGAGAGATTTCCTACTGTTGTGTCAATGGAACAAAATTTTGAACTTCAGTTTGATGCCCTCATTAAAACGGGGCCCCGGGCGGCCGCCCAGCACTTAAGCCGCCCCTGGTACTAAGCATAATCCACCAGAGAATATTTTTCACATGACACACAGTTTAACTTTCCAAAATTAAGTCATAACACATTGCGCATAAATAAAAGGTATATTTTTATGTAAAAAATTCTAATGGCTATTCATTTACAGATAAATGAAGAAGAAAAAATCCCGATCGGAAATGGATATTGCATGACAGGTAATTTAACCTTTAACGTCAAAAGATATCCAATTAGAAAAGTTTGTTATGGAAATCGAACAGAGTTTCCTGGAACTAATGCCTTTTTTTGCATAATTTTAAGATGTCATTTTTAAATCAATATTTAAAAGTCATGCAAATTCTTATTTTAAGTATTTTTTTTAAGTTTTGCATCCCCAGCGTTGATGCAAATGAGAGGATTTCACACCGATCCCTGATGTCACTTGCATATAGCAGAATTCATTTTTCTTGAATTAATGCATATTTTTGTGTAATTTTGACTGATATATAATTTTTAAATGTTCGCAAAATCATATTTTAAGTACTTCTTTCCCTCAAACTTTTTTTTATCCTTAATGTTAATGCAAATAGTGAGTTTTTTTTCCACCATAACTGCTTTTAAACATTTTTTTTGTTTCATTCCATGTATCATTACATTTCATGGAACTAAACTTAAACATTCTTTCCCTTTCATCTGGAGGACCACAAACTAATTCATTGAACAAAACTTTCTTTTTTAGGTGAAAAAAAAAAAAAAAAGAAAAAAAAAGCCCTTTCCATACCAGGGATTGTACTTACAGCCCGATGTAGTCACCTGTCTCCCAGCCACGAGCTCCCAGGTGTGCGATTCCCCTTCACTTCACAGTCAGCAGTTTTCCAAATTTCTAACATTTGTCAAGCTGTCAATTGCATAAAATAGAACATATTTTTCTGCACCTAATGCATACTTTACATATTTTTAAGATGGATATATTAGAGAGTTCCCGCACAATTTGGAAATCTTGGAGAACCTGGAATTGTCAAGGAATTTGAAATCGTTCGTAATAGACCGAAAAGAATGTCATTATTTGGCTAAACCTGGATAAGCCAGGGAAAGTCTTCCTAACCTGTTCTTAATATTTAAATAAATCGAACACTACGCAGATTAAATCAAACAACAATATAAATCAACGTTTATTGGCGTAGTGATACCAGCGCCGATTTCACCATCTAATCACGTCATAACATCGGTGTTGGTATCACTACGCCAATAAACGTTGATTTATATTGTTTGATTTAATCTGCGTAGTGTTCGATGTATATAAAATAAATACATATGCTGCAACGGGCATTTCGATCAATTTAATACCGTTTTTGTGATTTGGTTTAAAAAATAGTCCATATACTACACCATTCTGTGAAATAACCGGCTTCAGATTTACATACGTTCGTAAAGAGATTATATATTGTCGTTCGTAGCTCAGTGGGTAGAGCATTAGCCCGGCAAGTGGAAGGTCGTGGGTTCAGGTCCCACTGAACGCAGAAATATTTATTTTCTTTCGAACGTTTCACCGTACAATCACGCCATAACATCGGCGCTGGTATCACTACGCCAATAAACGTTGATTTATATTATTGTTTGATCTGTGTCTAGTTAAATTTCACGTGAGCATCATTCAATTTACCCTGACACCAAAATTGAACGAAGTTTCGTTTGCGATCAGTCAGAGAATTTTGTCAGAAAATTCAGGGGGAAAACCCGTAAAAGTTGGAGTATTTTCAGCATGGTAATTGAGAACCCTGGTGGTGGGATTACTACTCCAGATAAGGTGAACATGGAGTGGATGTACAGGCCCATAGAAAGTTCAATATATTCTCTTCCTCCCACTTCCCTCATTCATACAATTTTCAAAAGTTAGTGAGTTAGGGAAGTGAAGTAAAATTGAATGTGTATTCCCACCTTTTTTGGCGCAGAATGATCCTCGTTGTCCTTGCGCTACAAAAATACAATCAACCAACCAAGATAAGTGAAAATACCACTGTTTGAAATAATAGCATAAAGCATGTAAATACTTTTATTGAAAACATGAGCCAGGCTTTCGGCTGTTCAATAGGACGGACATCGTAACTGAAACAATTTTTACATAAATTGGTTTGTTAAAATTGGAAGTTTTAACATTTCAACTTTCATTTTCCAAAACATTAGTGAAGAAATAGTATTTTAATTTTTTTTTTTTTTTACTGGAGATAACATAGCGTGGTGCATAATTTTATTGATGCATATTTTTGAAAGCTGGTAAGTACAATGTAAGAATTTTGTAATAAGAACAAATTTTTTTTTTAATTTCTTATTTCATGCTTTATGGCAAAATGAAATTCACTTTTGTGTATGTGTGAAAAAGTTAGAATGTGAAGACCAGTTTTCACGACCATTGACCATATTTGGCAATTGTGTTATCCCTGCGGAGGGTAATAATACCTTACATTGTAAACGTAACGGGAACAAAAATTTAAATTGGAAAATTAAAACCCCCGCTTTTTATAGCCTTTTTGCATGTATCATTTTAGAACATAGTGTGTGTATTCTATGTTTCTAATCATATGCTTGCTTTTTATTTGTATGCTTACTTTTAGTCATATTAAATTTTATATGTATAAGTGTGTGATTATAAGAGTTTTTTTTTTTAAATTGTTACCGATTATTTTTAATTTGCTACAGGTGTGCCTATAAGTCAAGGCGTAGTAAAAGCAAGAGCTTGTATTGCAAAAAACATTAAGGAGGCAGCTAATATAAAAGTAAATATTACAACATATTTTCTTAAAAAAATTTCATTTAAGAAAAATGGTAAATCTTTACATTTTTCTGGCTTTGATGAATGAAATTTCTTTTTTTTTTTTCATTGTGGTCATTTGGCTCATAAAACATTTTCTAGAAATATAAAATATCAGTAGCTTGTTTAGACGTTTTGGTTTGTAAAAGCAATCTTATGATTTTGTAGGCTGGTGACATTCTTATTACATATTCTACTGATATAGCCTGGAGTCCATACTTCCCGCTGTTGGCTGGAATTGTAACAGAACTTGGAGGACTTGTCTCACATGGTAAGGATAAAATTTTTCAATGTGTATAATTGGCTCACAAAATAATTTTTAAGTCTGCGTTATATTATTTAAGAATAGAAAAGTGTATTGTACTGCATATGCCGAATGGATGTATGGTTTCATGTATTTATAGTAGAACTCGGATAAATCAGGTCACACTGAAATGTAGGATTAATGTACTGCTGCTGTATATAATATATGGTGGATAATTTTAAATTGTATTAGCGAGATTTCTATGGTCTATGATAATATATGAAACTGATCAATGAATCAATCTGAGGTCCTCAAGCCTGTTATATTCATCATAGATATTTACTTAGGACCTTTCTTTGTGTGGTCATGTATTGTCACAACGACTGTTCCAAGAAGAATAAATAAAGTATTATTATTACTTATGTAGACTAGGAGAGTGCAACTCAAAGTTTTAATACCTACAGAATACTAAAATAGCAAAGAATATCAACATGCACGCCTTTTGCATTTAAGACCCTCAAACGATAAACAATTTTCCTCCCACTAGAGTGTCCTTCTGTAGTAGAGTGTTCTCTGTCTTGAGCATTCTTCAGTGTTTGCGATGTAACTATTTCTATAGCAGCAGCAACAGTATTACATTTAGAAGTCACAAGGGTCTTGTAAATAATGTTGTATGCATCTTTGCAGGAAGAAATCAAACGGGTTAATATTGGGTGCACGTGGAGGCCAAGGAATCGATCCATAATTCCCAACTGAGTTCCCAAGAAAATGTCTCACAGACATCAAGGCTATGAATAAAGTGTTGCCAGATAAAAAAAAATCGGTTACATCTTAATATTCTTTATTTCTAGCATTTTGAGTTCTCTACATTTCAAGTGCCTTCTTTTATGCAGTTGGATTTCTTTTAATAAATTCTTATTTCTATCTTTTATTACTTCATTAAGTCGGAAATTTTTTTCATACATTTTAGACGATGCTTTTAATCATAAACTCAATTTTAACTTTTTATCTAACATTAGCTTCTCCCATATCACCTGATTTTTATATCGTTTTTATCGATTTTTATATTTTATCGATTTTTATATCGTTTGTTACATTTAATACATTACATCCAATATGTTTTTACCTTTTCTTGGCTTTAACATTTTATACCATATGTATGTCGCCCTAATTGGTGCAGAATTGGTGTGCCTTGCACCATAAAAATACAACTAATTTTTTTATACATTGTCTTAATGGCATTTGACATGGGGATTGGTCTTGCTTAGTATTTTAATCATGGATATTTCGTTCTAACGAAAATTTACTGCAATACAAAATGGCATTTGAACGCAAAAAATGGTTTTGAAGCATCAAAATCTTCGTAAACTAAAGGCTTGAGAGGATAAATCTCTATTTGAACAATATAATTAGCTGTTCCTTATGAAAGAGAATGCTGTTCCTATAATCCCTCCCCTTTTAACCCTACGTGCAGGTCTGTTTTTTGTATTTGTATATTATGCAAAAATAAATTTTTCTTATGGGAGGGGGGATGTAGGATAAAATACAATTTTTTAATTACTTTCTATAAACTATTTAAAAAAATTTCTGAATAAGAATATTGAAGAACTCTATTTGAATTTTGAGTGATGATTATTTTTTTTAAAAAAAAGTGTATACAAATAATCATATTAGGTGCTTATTCACTTTTTTCTTTTTTTTAATGGTCCATTTATTACCTAATATTGAAAACTGCTTACTAAAATAAGAAATATAGAATGGAATTATAAATGAACATTTTATTTCTAAATAATAAAACTATTTAATATTATATATAAATTGACTATAAATTGTACATGTTTTAACTTATTCCTTGTCATTTGAAATATTTAACATTTCTTGCTTTTTTAAAATTTGACTGTATATCCAAAAATAAAAATGAAAATTCATTATTGATGTAAGAAGTTAAGACAGACAATAAAATTGCTAATCTATTTTTCTTTTATGTAATTGCTTCATACTTTAATAGTGAAGAGGCTAATGTATTTAGAAAACAATGTTCAAGTTTTAAGTCTGAAATGTAAAAAGATTTTTAACACTAAATGTTTCAATTTTTTCTTAAATAATTTAGGAAGAGAAGTATATCGATTATAGCTAGTGTTCTTTAATAAATGTTTTCTTAGACTATTTTTCATGCTGTTATAGGGTACGATTACAGTTTGTTTTGTGGTTTTACGGCTCAAAGACTACAATGGTCATGCTGCGCCGGGACCTACTGTTTTCCGAGGAATCCGAACCTCTTATGGCCTAGGGAACCAAACCCCGGACTACAGTGAGCAGTGCGATCTTTTTATGAGATCTCTGAGTAAGCGTTCTTTGTACACTGTTGGGAGTCGAACCCGGATTAACGGCGTACTAGGCGAACGCGTTACCACACTGCGCCACCGCAGGGCCGATTACAGTTTAAAAGGGAAAAGAAACTGTAAAAATCAGTCCCTAATTTTTTTTGCAAGTCCCTAAAGTCACTGAAAGGTCTGAAATTTTGTTTTGAGAATTCTGTAGACACCATGCTGAATTATAACTATTTTCTAATTCGTTACATTTCCCGTATTTTGAGACATCTTACAAAAAATTCGTAATGTGATTACTATGTGGAAAAAAAATTATATTGTACCAACTGGTTTGTTATGAGTTAATAATAATATGCTACTAACCTATTAACAATATAGGTTAGTAGTATATTGTTAATAATATACTACTAACCCATAGTGTTAATATCCTAAGCTTTGTATTTTACAGGAGCTGTTGTTGCAAGGGAATTTGGGCTACCTTGCGTTATTGCTTTACATGGAGCAACTAGAGCATTTACATCTGGTAAACAAAACAAATTATATATATATATATAGCAACCATCAATTGATATTAATGAATTGTATGTGGAATTTATATTGTATATTTTGTGAATAGACCAGAGACATTTTAACATTAATAAAAACAGTGGGCAGGAACAAAGAATCATATCAATAAATGTTAACATTACATCACAATTTAAGTGTGTTAATTTAAATGGTATGTATATGCTGTTAGCATAAATGGGGAAGTATTAAAGAGATGTAATCCCTTACATTTAGAAGAAATTCTGGCACAAAGCAAAGAAAAAATAATTATTTTCAATTTTGGGACAGAAAAAATCACCATATAGATCATTTACTGCGTCTTTGCCTTTACATTATTATGCTACTGCCAGGGTGTCTACTGATCTAGAAAAGCCGGAGAAGTTTTTTCTGACTACAAGAGTTAGGGAAATGAAATTTGGAATGCAATGTTATAGTAAATAGTTTATTAAAATAAATTTCCTGGAACTTTTTGTACTGCATTGCATACCGAAAACTTATACTTTTGTCTTAACTTCTCGAGAATTGCACTTTCCATAAAACTAATATAATTTATATGAATTTATTATATATATAAAAAGGAGAGTGTTTGATGAATATATAAAACTTGTTAAAAAACATTTTTAGCTAAATTATCTAATGTGTAAGGGATTTTGATCATACCAGTCTCTTTTGTCATATATATATATTTAAATGAAAAAGATGAAGTATTAGCTTTGCGATTATATAGCTAAACTAATTTATAACGATTTAGAAAATAAATGAAGATGCTGTAAATGTATAATGCAATTTTTTTAATGTAATTAAATGCATTAATTTTGATACAATTTTTGTATCTGTAAATTCACTATAATAGAGTCAAAAATGGCTTTGGGTTAGGTCATTTTTTGCTCTTGAAACGTGGGCACTAATACAAAATAAGGTAACACATGCTGACTTTTTTTTTTTCGAAAGACACGTTTTGATTCGAGAAAAGTACCAGGTCACAAAGATGTCTGAAAAAACAACATTCCATTATGTTGGATAGTTGCTTCATCCATTGGCATCTTGGCAGAGTTACAATATTCTGCACTAGTACTAAAACTCGTTTTGATTATGCAAATTTTAATACATTGTAATGTATTGCTTACTAAAATTAGTGAATGGAAATTAAGGTTTGTTCTGGAAAAGTTTTAAATTGAATTTAGTTTTAGAATCATGTCTTATTTATCCTTCCTCAACTAATTATAGCAGTATTTTATGATTTTTAAAAGTTTATACTTTTTTTTTATCTAACTTATAATGATGGCTAAATCATTAAAGTGAAGCATGAAATGTTAAAGTATGCAGTATAGATAGGGATATTACAATTATTACTCAAATTTGAAGGTCTAAAAACCAATTATATTGTACTTAAAATTAATATGATTCTTATTTATTGTAGTTCAGCAACTTTATTTAATTAAAAAAAAAAAAAGAATGCTTGCTGTGTCTAAGTTTGTGTATACACTACACCTGGAAATTTTTCGTTACTGGTCTGGAAAAGTCTGGGAAGTTGTTTGAAGCAAAATTTGGTAGACACCCTGCACCACTCTTTCATCTCGAATGACCAGGATTCTAATGTTTTAGCTTAATTAATATGGTGGGTCAATGCGAAATGTCTTGCTTTAATTTTCTGCCAAATTTCACTGAAAACTTTTCTAGTGACGGATATTAAAGTTACTTAAATATGAAAATATAAAAAATTGTAAGAAAAATTATGCAACAATAGAAAAATCTAAAATTCACAAAATTGAAAAAGAAAAAATCATAACATTCATGAAATCGTTAAAAAATTCCATAAAGTTTGCGGAAATTCGTGCCGCTATACAATTATTGCCCAATATATAAGTACTAGTGTAAGTAATTTTAATTGTTTCAATCCATGCAGCTTTAGAAAAAAAAATTATGCTTCTGATAATAATAATTCAGATGATTAATGATAATTCAGATAAGGAGAAAAATGTGTGATAACTTGGATTTTTGGTAGCATACATTTCACATATCCCACCATATACATTCCCCTACTCATACTCACATGTGACGTCTTCTCCAGTAGCTGCAACACTTAACTTCTCTTCCAGATTTGGGGGCCCTGCGGTGGCGCAGTGTTGTAACGCGTTCTCCTAGTGCGCCGCTAATCCGGGTTCGACTCCCAGCAGTGCAAAGAACGCTTACTCAGAGATCTCATAAAGATCGCACTGCTCACTGTAGTCCGGGGTTTGGTTCCCTAGGCCTTAAGAGGTTCGGATTCCTCGGAAAACAGTAGGTCCCGGCGCAGCATGACCACTGTAGTCTTTGAGCCGTAAAACCAAAAAACAAACCAATCTTCCGGACTTGCTTCATTAATTTTAATTTGCCTAATTTTTTGTTCACTAACATAATTATGTAAACAGTTTTTCCATAAAAAACTTTTGAGAGACTGAGTCAGATGCACATAATTTCTTAAAACTGGTGTATATTTCTTCTTAATGTCTTTCACCAGTGTTTTCAATAATTATGAAGGTTTGTCTTTAGCTGTTGTGCTTACTAAATGTTCAAAGGCATCGTAAAATAAAAACATCCACCACTGAATTTCCTTTTTCTAATTAATGACTTCTATAGACATTTTATAATGAATTTAATTAAATATTCACAAATTAGATATCAAGTACTTTGTATTAACTTATAAAAGTAACTTTGAACTGATACTACCTATTACTTGATATACCTTGAGTGTTCTGACAAAGGGGAACTTGGATGTGCAGAAAGATCTCTCCCAATCAAAACTAGTGTGACCACTGTCAGATCTGGCCCTGCGGTGGCACAGAGTGGTAACGCGTTCGCCTAGTGTGCTGCTAACTTGGGTTCTACTCCCAACGGTGCAAAGAACGCTTATTCAGAGATCTCATGAAGATCGCACTGCTCACTTTAGTCTGGGGTTTGGTTCCCTAGGCCTTAAGAGGTTTGGATTCCTCTGAAAACTGCAGGTCCGAGAGGTTCGTATTCCTCGGAAAATTGTAGGTCCAGAGGTTCGGATTCCTCGGAAAACAGTAGGTCGCTGCACAGCATGACCACTGTAGTCCTTGAGCCGTAAAACCACAAATGAACCCTGTCAGATTGGGCAACATGCATTTTCATATTAACTGTCATCCCAAACAGACGGGGTTGAAAAAAAAAAACCCTGCATGCTTCATGTTATGCAAACAAAATCTATCCTAGCACTGGTATGATTATGGAACTATACTATATTGTTATTTTTTCTTTCCAGGGGACATTGTTGTGTTGGATGGTAACAAGGGTACCCTTCAGAAAGTAGAGGAGTAAAAATAAAAGTGAAGAAAAAAATTAAAGTGTGAAACTTTAAAACAAACAGCGAAAAGTTGGAATGATCAAACTGTCAATAAAAAGACACGAAAAAGGAGAAAAAGCAAAGGAAGTTGTTTTGAGTGATTGTATGCATGTAAATAATATCTATAGGGATAAGTGAGAATATATAATTTGAGATGAGAAAATACAGTTATGAATCTATAATCGGAGATTAAAAGAATATTTGTAAGAATATATAACCGGAGATGGGAAGACATTTTTAAGGATATATAATTGAAGATAAGAAGACGTTTGTAAGAATATATAATCGGAGATGAGAGCACATTTGTAATTTTAACTTCACCGTGTTATGTAACTAGTAAAATATGATTGAGGTACTTTACAAAATAAATCATTTTTCTTGGAAATTATGTTGCATATTTCTGTCAGTAAAATTTGGAAATATGTGATGCGCTTATTAAAAAGTAGAATTTGGTATATATTTTTATTTCAAATGACGGAAAATTTTGATTTGTCTGGGAGCATTAGAACTTGCATCAGCATAGCAACTAGGGAAGTGCACCAAATGTTAGTCACTGATTTTGGCAAAAGCGGTGTCACCTGAAGTTTTGCCGCAGGGAGTAAAAAGTTAATACAAGTACCTGTCGCAGTTCAACCGATATACAAAAAAAAAAGTTAAGCTAATGCAGAGAAGTTAAGCCCAAATCTTCCTGAAAGTAAAAAATTTATATCCAGTGGACCATTTGAGTTAATAAGCCCATATTTTGGGCTTAATGGAAAAATGGTTGATGGGAATTTTTTGTCATACAATTACTTCATTCATTTTTCATCCATTAAGGGAATTCTCCAACTTGAATATATATACCAAAAGTAACACCTATGTGCTACTGTTCCTGTGTATAGCTATACATATAGGTGAAGTATTGCCCCTAAAGGCTACTGTTCCTGTATACAGTCACGCATACAGGAGCAGTAGCATTTAGGGGCAGCAATTAACTTGTATGTGTAGCTGTACACAGGAGCAGTGGCAGGTAGGGCCTACTTTTGAAATACAGTATATTCAAGTAAGAGAATCTCTTTTAATGAACGAAAAATAAATGTGATTGAACAAAAATTCCGTTAATGTGATTTAGCCCAAAATATTGACTTACTGACTCAAATGGTCCACCAGATATTAATTTTTACTTTCGGAGATTATCGTGCATCTTACCCTGTCTTCATTAGCTTAACTGTTTCTTTTGTCTTGTCGAAAGTCATCCATATCTCAGACAGTCAAGCTGTGCTGGGTAGTTGCATGGACTTTTTGTTCCCTGCAGCAAGATCTCTCGAATGATATCACCTCTGTCAAAATTGGCAACTCACACTTGGTGCACTTCTCTAGTAAGTAATTAATTACCCATAAAAGCAGTTAATATTGTAAAACCAGAAATATAAACTATGTGGCCAGTAACAGACAAAGTTTTGGTTATGCAAATGTTTAAAATCATGACTAGGTAACAAAGGTGATGAGAAACATCTGTTAATAAATCTCATAAAGCCTTTCTCCCAACAGATCCCTGATTTTCCCTAATTTCACTAAACCCTAATCCTCCTTGTTTTTCTACTAGTCATTCATGAATCATAAACTTGTATTTTTTCCCCATATGCAGTGTGATCTTTTTATGAGATCTCTGAGTAAGCGTTCTTTGTACACTGTTGGGAGTCAAACCCGGATTAGCGGCGTACTAGGCGAACGCGTTACCACACTGCGCCACCGCAGGGCAATTTGCCTCTTGGATAGAAAATCCAGCCTGCACCACTTGAAGGCGGGGGTAGGATACTAGATTACTGGCCCGGCCGGTTCCACACATCGTCACATACGTTCAGCGTGTGGGTCTCCTTCCAGTTAGATACCAGAAACCCTCTTATACCTCTCTCTCTCTATATATATATGTGTGTGTGTGATAATTAAATTTTTCTATTTTTATCCCATGGTTTTACATTTATACGAATATATCAAAGGAGTATATAGGAAAATTTTCAACAAATTTAGTTAAAAATTTAAATAATGGGCATTTAAATACCCATTTTCCTTTACTTTATGTAAATGTATAATTTGCAAGGGAGAGGAGAGGGGGCGTTGTCTTCTTTTTCCCATTCTTGGATTTATTAGTGTTGCATTGAAATTAAAATCCAATTTCCGTAGTACTAGAATTTGTTGTTATATTTTATATGTTCGGAAAATTATTTTTTCCCCCTCTACCCTTGTATTTATCTTGTACAAAGTATGTGGTCATTCGATGCAAAAGAACAAATGGCCGTTTTGAAAAATTAAAAATTGTTTCCTTCCAGGCTTTTAAAGTTTGGATAAAGTAATTTTTATATGCCAACTATAAGTGGACGTTAATCAAAATGCATATGTGCGTATAATATATTCACTCAAAAAATATAAAGGACAGCAATTTTTATGAACAAATTAACTTTTTAAACTTAAATCAGGGGCATTTAATATTATTTTGCTAGTGATTTTAAACAAAGCTCTCCCGCAAATCTCAGATCGTGGAGGTCAACCAAGCTACGTCATCACTGACGACTTCCGGTGCCAGCGTAAGAGCGTAAGAGAGAGAGTGACCTAGCGCTTGTATTCTATAAGCCCTGGAGCGGATAGAGACTTTCATTTGGGGCGGAGGTCAATGACAAAATTTGTCATGTTCTTGAAATAACACCATTTATCATAAACGTTGAAATTTTTTTACAGCGAAAAAATATACTTTTGAGAGTCATGACCCCTGTGACCTCCCCTCCTGTATCTGCGTTGGATTATAATTACGTACTGTAACACAGGAAAATAGAAAAATTGACCTCACTAATGTAGCTCCATGGTTTGCACCTTTGAGACTATATAGCGTATATATATAATATAAGCTCAAAGGTTTGCACAGAACTGCAATGTTAAACGAGTTTCGGAGTCACGTGACGTCCACTCTAGTAGATATAAGGTCTCTGTGATTAAAAGTGCCAAAACGAAAGTTGAACCACAGAGATCTTTTATGAATTGAACGAGTATCGAACATGTTATGTTTTAGTGAAACTATCATTCACTGCGAATAGAAATGTTCAAAAAACAAAATTTGTATTGTATTATGTAATACTAATAATATTTTGTGATTTTATATATGAAAATAAAAAAGTAGCATATTTTTCAGATTTATAGCCTGAAGGTAATTAAAAGTAGCGTGTCGCCCAATTCGAAATGTTTGTAGCGAGGGCACTTAAAACATCGCCCAATACCCTACTTGTAGCCCAATCTGGCACCACTGATTTGATGAGTTTATCGCCACGCTCATTCCTTTTCCAATTTTCGTAACTTTTTGCAGTGGTTGATTCGACGTAACGAACCAGCTACTGCAAGAAGTTTTCACGCAGATGTAAAAACGTTTTGAAGGAAAACTTAATTTAAAATTATGAACGTTTTAATTTTAAAACTTGCTTTACTGTTTTGAACAGAAAATTTTATAATTTCCGTCTCATATAATTAAGCAAAAAATTCCTTGATCAACTTTATGGTTCGTTGGCAATTTGATTTGTTGTATGTTACAGATTACTGCTACTTATTTTTAAATTTAAATTTTTATTTTCAAATTCATTTTTTTTATCCACATTCAATGGATATAATATAAATAACAATGTTTTAACGTTATTGGATATAAATATT
>QLNU02015360.1:224773860-224785930 GCA_006491805.2 Dysdera silvatica
CATGCAGCACTCTTTTCAGCTGCTAAGTTAATAAGGTGGCAGGAACAGCCCATAATTTCAATATTTTGGTGATGATTCTTTAACACCGCTGCTACACCTGCTTTTTTTCCTATCATAACAGGTGCATTATCACAGCTAAAGGCAACACAATTAGAAATCGCAAGGTTTTTAGATTGTAAAGCACTTACCAGAAGATTTCCAATATTTAACCCAGTAGCATCTTCTTTCAAAGATGGCATAGATAAAAGACAATTCACAATTTTTTCACATAAAGGATCGAAGAAAGTTACCACTATTGGATACAGCTTTGAATCAACATCGTTGCTTCCATCAGTTGCAATTGAAAATGGATAGCACCTTAAATTTTCAACAAGTGATGAGGATTCCTTTGCGGACATTTCTTTCATAATTGCAGAAGTTTTGTTCCTTGCAGATCCATATTGTTTTGCAATACTGCTGTCAGGAAACGTTTTCCGAAAGAGCATCCCCGCGTGATCGCTGCAATTCATTGGCAAATTATGTTCGATCAAAAACGATGTAAATAAACATTCAGCGTTAATAAAGGAGGTATCGTTAAATGCAAAAAATGAAGGCTTGATACTATGATTAGACTCTACAGCCTTGAATGCCTCCTTATGTTCAACAGTCTCAGAATGCAAAGTAATATCGCGTTTACCACCGTGAGTAATGCTTATGTCTTTACCGCAACACGTGCAGAAAGCATATTTTGGCCCCAGTCTTGATTTTTGAATAAAATTAAACATCTTCATATATTCGGCTTTAAACGTTTGGTAGTACCTTTTATTAACGGTCGACATCGTTAACGTTGTTTTCAAAAACACCTAAAAACAAAACTTTCTTTCCAGAGCAAAGAAATACCAGATATGTCTAACACATGGCTTCCCTACACAAAGTCACGTGCTTGACCAAAACCTTAACGGTGTAGCGCATTCTTTCTTGCCTTCCCCAACAACTACAAATACAGATGCATGATTTCGTTGTGCAGGGGCATCACTCTACGTCATAGCTGGAGCTAAAATTCCACGTCACGCCACGCATGCGCCGTCAACGGCAGGCAAATTTTTCCGACTTTTTTACCGATATTTGCATTTATTTACGCGTACTTATTATTAAATACGCATCAAGAAAAATAGGTATTTAATTTTTTTTTTTAAAAATCAGTATTTTAAAAAACACTGGGGATTTTAGACAAAATCTCTGAAAATCGGACGAAATCGTTTTCCGACCAGAAGATCGGAAGACCGATATAAAAATCGGAAGGCTTCGCACCTATGGCATACCCTTTCTGCAACATCCACTGGCGTATACCGAGGAGGGTTGATCGGGGTCATAATCCCCCCATTGTGTAATGCAATTTTGTATATATACGAATGGAACGTTTTGCCGGAGACCTTGACCAACGGTTGTACAATGGCTACTCCCAAAAGGCAACTAAGAGCATATCTACATTACTCGTCTTAAATTAATTTTTTTTAGTTAGTTTTGTTTTGTACTGTGTTGCGACCTCTTAGTTTTGTTCAGTGGTGGCGACAGCTTTGTCAACCTAATGGTTTGTGTCGTGTTAGTTCATCAAAAGTGAAACATACATGAAATAGCATAAGTGTATATTTTTCAAAATCATTGGGCGGCCCAATCACATATTTTGTACATTTATACATTACAGTATATGTAAAATTGCAATTTATTTCAAATTATAGGGACACGGCCTCATAAGCCTGTATAACTTCACGCCTATGCGAAATACAAATTTATTCCAATGGTTCAAACTGTTTTAATTATATTTGCACATGTACCCTCACCGGAAGTGGCTGAGATGAGAATGTTGAGGTGGATGAATGATGTTGCAAGGAGGGATAAAATAAGGAATAACCTAATTAGAGGTACGGTCAAGGTTGGACCCATGGGAAAAAAAATACAAGAACATAGGTTAAGATGGCTTGGGCATATGGAGCGGAGAAATGAGGAATATGTGGGAAAGGTATTGGATAGGCGGGTGGTAATGGGTAAGAGGAAGAGGGGAAGACCACGGCTGAGATGGAAGGATAAAGTGACGGAAGATCTGGAAGAGTATGGATGGAGTAGAGAAGAGGCATTGGATAGAAGATTGTGGAAGAGAAGATTAAAGGACCATAACGCCGACCCCATATAACATGGGAAATGGCAAAGCGAAAGAAGAAGAAGAACATGTACCTCACCGAATAAACATTTTTTTAAAATTTGAATATATGGGGTTGTAGTTCCATAAAACTCCTCTTGGAATATTGTAACCCCTCCCCACCGAAACACACATGAACTTTGCACATACGCTAATGGCACAATCATTTTTTTTCTCACCCTTTGAAAGCAGGAATATTTTTTATAAATAAGAATACCCGGGAATACTTTGTTAAACCACTAAAAGAATAAACCTTTAGATTAAAATATTATGTGTCCGCATTTATAATTATGACGTCGGTAGTTCTTGCCTGCCCTTTTTATTAGTATTGAAACGTTTACGATCTGTTCAGAATGCCCCGGTGGTCTAATGGTTATATCCACTGTGTTCGAGTTTACTGAATTTGGGTTCAACCCTCAAGTAACCTTGGTTAGATTTAAATGTATGGCGAGGTGATGTTAGACGCCAACCATGATGCCTCTACATGAAAACAACTGAGAAATACCCACTTTAAACCGGCAGTTTAAACCTTCAGACAATCAAAACATGGTCAGGTAATCAAAAATGGCGGGAATTGGAATTTAAAAGACAATCAAAACATGGTCAGGTAATCAAAAATGGCGGGAATTGGAATAAAATATGTCCACAAAATAGAAATTTTATGTGTTAGGTACTTCGATTCAAAATTGGTGCTATCATTGAAAGCTACTTGATTTTTTTCATCAATTTGGCATTGCTTTAAATATTTCGAATGCTTAAGTTAAAGTATTTAAATACTAATCAATAATTGAGAAATTGCTTTACCAGATGTAAATGCTCTTGTAGCTCCGTGCAATGCAACAACACAAGGCAACCCATATTCTCTTGCGACAACAGCACCTATCAAACACAAACATGGAAGCAAACTATTAATATATGATAGTGATATATAATTTGGCATATTATTTTACATGCATAATAAAAATATTATTTCCTTTGCAAGGCTTTTGCATATACAGTGAAACCTGTCTAAGGCGGAAACTCACGGGACCGGAAAAAAATTCCGTAGTATGCAGGTTTCCGCCTTATGGAGGTTACATGCAAAACAAATACATACATAGTTAAATTCAGTGGTAAGAGATGACTGCATATGCTAATTGTTTTTATTTGTCTTATCTTGCGAACTTTAAGACTATATTTATTTTCCTTTTGATAAAAATATTTATTTTATCACTGCATTTTATTTTTATTAATTTTAATTTTTGCACTATTTTGTGGGTTTAGTAGTTACGATCAATATGGTGCAAAATTTCATGCAAACTATACATGCCAATTTCATACAAAAAGTCTATTATGTAAGCTTAAATTGTAACGATAAAGTACCTCCCTTGTAAAGATAATGATTCCCTTGTATAAAGGTACTCACACTTATGGTGGGTTTATCCATGAATTGATAAAGTCGATATGAGTGACTTTTCGTTCTGGTTAATAATGAACGTTTTTATTTAAGAAGTGGGTGGCACTGGCATACGCAAGAGGGGTCGATTATGATTGTAACCCCCATTGCGATGAAATTGTATATAGTATACATACAAATACAATGGAGTTGTAGCTCTGTAACCCCTCCCCCCCCCATTGTAAGCCTGTAACCCTCCCCTTATGAACTTTCTGGGTATGCTATGGTGGGTGGGTGGTGTGCAAAATGGTGGTCAGACAAGCGTAGGCAGAAAGTTCATAAGGGGGGGTTGTAGGCTTAATGGGAGGGGTTACAGAGCTACAACTCATATATTCCTATGTTAAATATACAAAATTTCATTGCAATGGGGGGTTACAACCCCCAAAACCACCCCTGGCTACGCCTATGCGGACAAGGGCATTCTATATCTGTAAAATGTCTTTTGTTCGTCATCCCCCACTTTGCTATTTGTATTATATTACAACCCTCTTTCCTTTTTCTGCTGAGAAAATTTTTTTCCTACTAACGATTTTCCGCTTTATGAAGGCTTTTCTCTTTAACGGGATTAAATAGTGCTTTCCGCTTCCGCGTTAGACAGTTTCCGTAGATAATGTTAACTACCATTGAATTTCGATGGGACCGTTGAGCAAATCTCCGCCTTAGACAGTTTTCACTGTATATATATATGGAAAGAAAAAGGAACTTGCAGAAATAGTGGTAGGTCCATAAACATTTTGGGGGTTAACCATTGATGAAACGTCATCACTCTGTCAGTAGTTCATTATATTTAATATAAATTGCAATAGATTGAGATTAAGGCTCTTTGGGCCTTCCTTGAATCTGCCTGTGCACGTATATTCAGAAATCAAAATAAAATTCACACAATTATTTTTTGTTCTATAATTAGAAAACTATTACTTCGAAAACTGTCATTTTCAAAGCAAATTACAGGGTGTCTACACAAAATTTTGTTTCAAACTTTCCTGACTTTTCCAGGTTTTCTAGACCAGTAACAAAAAATTTCCAGGAGTAGTGTTTTCGCAAACTTAGTTACATGGAATATTTTTTTAATTAAAATAAAGTTGTTGAAATAAATATACGAACAAACAAGTAATAAATAAGAATCAAATTAATTCAAGCTGTCATTGTTTTTTAGACCTTTTGAATCTGAGTCATAATTGTAATGTTCTCTACCTGTCCTGCATATTTTAACATTTTATGCTTCACTATAGTGGTTCAACCATCATTAGAAGCCAGATAAAAGAAGAAACTGTATAAAGTTATAAAATGCTGTAATAATTCGTTGAGTAAGGATAAAATAATAGTAGTAATAATAAGACATAGTTCTGAGTAAATTCAATTTAGAACTTTTCTCAGACCAAATTTTAATCATTTTCCAGTGAATAATTTTAGCAAATACAGGGCCGTCCATAAATGATGTCACAACTTTTTTCAATATTTTTGAAACCTTTTCCCCTCTCACAAAATGTCACACTTTACCAATCCTCTCCCGCCTCTGTCACACCTTACATAATGCATCATCTACAGGCAGCTCTGTTATCCAAGGAAAATATAAGTGATTATTCGGCACGTTAGCATGACGTCATAATCTTGCGAACCTTCTACTTTCAGCTCTCATAGATGCAAACAACACGCACTGAGCTATATTACTCATAATATAGCTGTTGTAAAATAGCTAATTGTAATATAGCTTAGTGATAGCATGAGGCATTGCTTCCCTCAAGCCGATTCCAATATGTGGTGATAGTTCATACACAATCCCATAGAACTGAAGTTATCTAAGTTAATGTCTGTCATTTTCTTTTTTTTTTTTTTTAAGCCAAAGGTTGGCGAGTCAATTAAAAAAAATATTTAAAAAATCTAAAAATATGTTTTAAAATTTGCAGTGTTTGTGATATCACACTTTTATTAACTTTCCCCCTTCCCCTTGTCACAACTTTTTGAAACCCCTCGCTTCCCTTTAGGCGTGACATCATTTATGGACAGCCCCTAATTCATTACAATGCATTAAAATTTGCATAATTGAAACAAGTTTCAGAGCCATAAAACTCACTAAAACAAACGCCAAAAAGGCGTTTATAACTCAATTACAGTGAATTTACAAATACAAAAGCTATATTTAAAAAATGCATTTCTTTACACTAAAAACTTGCATTAATTAAATATTTACAACAACATTTTCATTCTGCCATTTTTGGGATCATTATAAACGAGTAGAGTATATATATATATAGACATTATATTTTTTATAAATTATATTAGCTTTTGTAAAAAAAAGGTATTTTTTGGTAGTTTATTCAAAGATTATAAGTTTTCAAAGTTTTTAGTATGCAGTCAGGGCGCCGAGAGCCAAGGCGGGCCCCCAGGCTCATTTTGACCGGCCCCCCATGGCCCCTTCCCTGGGCCGGGCCTCCCCACAGCATAGTTCCTTGTTAGCGCGGGCCCCTGGACTTTATCCAGGCGTCCGGGCTACAACCTCTGATGTCCCACCTCTCGTCGATACTGTATGCAGTACAGCACAAAAAGTGTCATTGGGGAAAATTAATATGCTATTTATTATAACAATGAATTTCAGGTTTACCTGACTTAGGTCTTTGCACTTGAAATTTCTCTGACTTTTCCGGTCGGAAAAAAACTTCCCTGACCTTCCCAGGTTTTCCAGATCAGTAGACACCGCGTAATTATTTATAATATCGAGAGGCCATGTATGGCAACTTAAATTTGTTAGTTGGGTAAATTAAAAATTGTAGAAGAACAGCATCAAGCTTGGAATTTTTAATATTAGTATATTTTACTTCCCAGAAACAAGCCACGTACAGTGAAATCTGTTTATAATGACACTATCTATAACCATGCATTTCTCTGTAAAGATACCTTTCTCCAGTTCCTAGACTATTATTATAGTCAGAGATTTCACTTTAACTTACATGTTTCCCAATCAGGTATCTTTGATCACCCAATATGGCACTATAACGAACCTTTAAGGATTTTAGGAGTGGAGTTTGAAGTACCGCAATTTTGAGCATTTTTTCTAACGATGTGTAATTTTAATTTTTTTTATTTTTAAAGAAACGGCTCAATTCAAAAAAAGGAAATCGCACCCTATTTTATATTCTTGTGTATCTGTAAAACTAGATGTTTTTTTTAATAATGCAAGATGGACTTATTTGATCTAACCTCAATTTGATAAGCCTCAAATGATCTAACCTTAGTCGGTTATTTATTTTGAAATACTTAAATTTAGTGATCTTACTTTTGGAGGTTATTTACTCTAGAACAGTTAGATGCTAGCATGTACTTAGTAGACGTTCTAGCAGAAAAGTGGAATACATAGTGCAGTATATCTTTAGTAGATACTCCAGTAAAACAGTTCCCAATAGTTTTGAGTTGCAGAGCACTTTTCGGGAAAGAAATTCTCAACAAAGCACCACCACCGCTCTCACGCCAAAGACCCCATCTCTATTATATATTATGTGCGTCTATGGTTTTTACCTAAATGCATTTTCCAAGACGCTAGTCAATATTTTACCGTATAACAAAAGCACGAATTATTTTTCTATTCCTAAATGGCTTGAATTTTGATGCAAACTTATTTTTTTCACATGGAAGAGAATTTGAACTTTAAAAATATCGTTTTTTTAAGACCTAAATCTTGTATATACTTCTCTTTGCCATGAGGTCGCCGATATATGACCTAGAGCCGACATACTGAAATGACGTACTGAAATGAATGAAAATAGTGCTAACGATGGAAAGCACTTTTAAGAATTCGGGTATATTAAAAACATAGTTTTATTTTATTCTAAACCCCATTTTCTCAACTAATTTCAGAGGAATAAGAAACTTACTCAATTACATAAATGAAGACAGACAGACAAATAAATAAAACACACACACACTGTGAGGAAAAAGCTTGAGAACGAATTAAAACTAAGAACTGTAAATCCACAATTTGTGTATATATTTTAATATAATTGTATATTTTTCTTTAAGGAGCACTTTAAGATGGTCCACGAAGCTTGATTTGAGAACCGCTGATTTAGAAACTATGCAACATATTATTAATTTTTGCTCTAATAATATTCTATGGTCCAGTCGCATGTACCTTTCATCACTTTTTTTTCTTACCATGAGAGACAAGTCCTCCCAGCTCGGTCACGATCCCACCCAACAACGGGAAGTATGGGCTCCAGCCAATATCAGTGGAATAGGTAATAAGAATGTCACCAGCCTAAAGAAAAAGTTGTTTATTTTCATAAAAAAAAACCTTTAGTAGACAGCTTAATTTTATTGATTAATTCATTCTGCATATGTCATCTTATTCGTCGAAAGAAAAGAAAACAAGTAATAATCATTTGTGACAACAAAGATAAAATTTTTCTTACAGTTCAGGATATTATGATTGAACTAATAGTTTTTAATATTAAGAATATCTGATACAATATTACTTTTATGTTGGATGCCTCGCCAATATTTTTTGCAACGCAAGCTCTTGCTTTTACTACGCCTTGACTTATGGGAACACCTGAAAAGAATAAAAAGAAAATTTGAAGGTTTCCTGGGGATGGGGTACTTTTGTTAATAACAGTACATAGTTTCATCAGGAGTTTCCACAATAACTGTTAATTCGATACTGGTGTCAAAATAACAATTGTTATGTACTTTTACGTATAAATGACGTAAATTATATATATATATATATATACACCAAGGTTATAATATGATTGTGACATGCAGTACCTTCTAATGTAATATACATAAATACATCACACTTACATCTGTATTAACTTAGACGAAGTTAAAGTAGTAAAACCCATATAAATTAGAGTAGTAAAATAATGTAAATTAGAGTAGTAGAAACAGCTTAGAATAAAAACTGAAATTATAGTAGTTAAAAGCAAAGAGGAGTAAAAGATTAAACAATACCAAGAATTTTGTTCTTCATCAGGGACCGCACAAAATCCCTGTTATTGGTTTGCTTTTTCTGACTACAATAATTGAGATTTATGATTAATACTGAATGAACCAATATCGATCAAAAATTAGTTAAAGAGGGTATGAAGCTCGAACATAATTAGTTTAAAAATATATTTTAATAATTTTGAAGGGTCTTTTAATAAAACTAAGAACAGTCTCAATTGTTGTAAGCGACCCTGTATATATATATATATATATATATATATATATATATATATATATATATATATATGGCCTGCAAAAGGGTTGCTGGTATCTAACTGGAAGGAGACCCACACGCTGAACGTATGTGACGATGTGTGGAACCGGCCAGGCCAGTAACCTAGTGTCCTACCCCGCCTTCAAGTGGTGCAGGCTGAGCTTTCTATTTATGTGGCAAATTAATATTTGCTACACGGATAGAAAGGCGGAAGGGGAGGGCTAATTCACCAACCCGTCTAGCCAGCGTGGTGAAATTATGGCTAATTCCTCCATTATGTTGACACACCAGAAACCATGGCCCCTAGTCTCCAGGTGCTGGAGTGCTCCTGATCAAGGCAGCGGTCAGTGTGGCATGAAAGCAGGGGGTGCTAAGAATCACTGGAATGGCCCAGGCTGCCGTTTGTTATTGACCTTGGCTACGTTTAATGGACGATCCCTTGCTTCTGAAGCAAAACTTCAGGAATTGGAAGAAGAACTTGACAAGATCAAATGGGACATTGTAGGACTCAGTGAAGTTAGAAGAAAAGGTGAAGAGTTGGTGGAACTTAAAAGTGGACATTTGTTTTATTATAGAGGAACGGAAACTGGAAGAACAAGTGGTGTTGGCTTCTTAATCAACAAAAGAATTAAAGACTACCTTCTTGAAGTCGAAAGCACGTCAGATCGAGCAGCGAGGCTTGTTGTTCAACTAACCCAGCGATACCAACTTCAAATAGTACAGGTATATGCACCAACATCAAGCCATACCGACGAAGAGGTTGAAGAATTTTATGAAGAAATCAAAGAGTTACACACCAAAGGGAAACAACATATCAAGCTCATCATGGGAGATTTTAATGCAAGAATTGGACAACAGGAACAAGGAGAGACATCGGTTGGTAAATACGGATACGGGGAAAGGAATGAACGTGGCGATCAACTCATAGAATTTGCCGAAGCTGAAAATCTTAGCATCATGAATTCATTTTTTAAGAAGAAACTACAAAGAAAATGGACATGGAAACACCCCAATGGAGGAACCAGCGAAATTGACTATATACTGGCAAACAAGAAATCAATTATTGAAGATTGCAGCGTACTGAACAGATTTAATACTGGAAGTGATCATCGAATGGTGAGATGTAAAATGCACTTAAATACTAAACTAGAAAGGCAGAAGCTCATTAGGAAACAAGTATGTAAGAGGGTGGATTTAAAGAAATTAAAAGAAAATACCGAGGCATTCAAGTTGGAATTAAAAAATCGCTTTTCTGCACTGGAAGGACTTATTGAAGAAGTTGACATCTCAGAAGCAAATGAAAACATTGTTAAGACAATAATTGAAACTGCTGGGGAAATTGGTGGTGTAACCTGTAAAAAGCACAATAGCAAATTATCTGAGAAGACGAAACAGCTCATGAAAAGGCGAAGAGATATGAAGGTGGACAATCAAAATACCAGTTCCAGGATTGAGTACATAGAACTTTGTAAAACTCTGCGCAAAAGCATGAAAGAAGACATAAGAAAATTCAACTGTGAGCTAGTAAGGAAGGCCATTGAAAATAACAAGAGCCTTAGGGTTGTTAAAGGAAGTTTATCTGTTGGGAAGAAACACATCATTGCATTAAAAGGAGAGGATGGCACCGTAACAAGAAATAGGGAAGAAATACTTAGAAGAGTTGAAGAATTCTACAAAAATCTATACGAAAGTAACAGTGGATTAAACGAAGACATTGAAATAGTCGAAGGAACAGCTCCTAAAATCTTAAAAGAAGAAGTTTCATTTGCAATAAAAAGTATGAAGAAAGGAAGAGCCCCTGGTGATGATGGTATTACATTAGATATCCTAAAAGAAGCTGGAGAATATGTAGAAGACATACTTGCAAAATTCTTTACCAAATGTCTTAACAGCGGTAACATACCAAACCAATGGGATTCTGCAACAGTAATTCTTTTGCATAAAAAAGGTGATAAAGAGGATTTGAAAAATTACCGACCAATTAGCTTGTTACCTGCTATTTATAAAATCTTCACAAAAGTGCTAACACATCGCCTGCAGAAAAAATTAGATGCAGCTCAACCAAGAGAACAAGCTGGATTTCGAAGTGGATTCAGTACAGTGGACCATATTCAAGTATTAAGAGAATTAATTGAAAGAACACATGAATATGAACTTCCATTGTGTGTGGCATTTATTGACTATGAGAAGGCCTTTGACTCTATTAAAACATCAGCAGTCATCAACTCTTTAAGATCAACAGACATCGAGGATGTGTACATTGACATGGTGAAACGTGTGTATAAAAATGCAAGTGCAAAATTTCGGTTACATAAAGATACCGAAGCTATCAAAATTGGTAAAGGTGTGAGGCAGGGAGATACCATTTCTCCAAAACTTTTTACTTCAGCTTTACAGATGATTTTTCAGCAGATAAATTGGAATAACAGGGGAATAAAAATAAATGGTGAATATTTAAATCATTTGCGGTTTGCTGATGACATTGTTATTTTTTCAACGAACCCATCAGAACTCCAAGACATGGTACAGGAGCTCTCAACTAGAAGTAAAGAAGTTGGACTCAAGATGAACCTACAAAAAACTAAGATCATGTTCAATAATTTTGTAGAGGAAACAAAAATACAAGTTGACAACACTGAGCTAGAAATTGCTGATTCATATATTTACCTTGGCCAGCTGATTTCAATGGATGGCAACATTATGAAAGAACTCAACAGACGTATTAAACTTGGCTGGAGTGCATTTGGAAGAAACAGTTTTATCCTGAAGGGGAAATTGCCTTTGTGTCTAAAAAGAAAGGTCTTCAACCAGTGTGTATTGCCAGTCCTCTCTTATGGATCAGAGACATGGAGTCTAACAGTTGGAGCAATACGAAAGTTACAGACAACGCAAAGGAGCATGGAGAGGTGCATGCTTGGAATAACTAGGAGAGATCGAAAAAGGAACACTTGGGTGAGAGAGCAAACTAGAGTAGAGGACATCATTGTTAAAGTAAAAGGGCTGAAATGGCGATGGGCTGGGCATATTGCAAGAAGAACTGATCAACGATGGACAACAGAAATTCTGAACTGGATTCCAAGAGACCACCGAAGACCTAGAAAACGTCCTCAAACTAGATGGGTGGATGAAATAAGAAAACAGGTTGGGGTGACGTGGAAACGAATGGCCCAGGATAGACTTGTGTGGAAAGCATTTGGAGAGACCTTCATCCAGCAGTGGATAGATAATGGTTGAATATGATGATGATGATGATGATATGTAT
>QLNU02015360.1:224792923-224803569 GCA_006491805.2 Dysdera silvatica
TTCTGAAAAATTTAATTTTGATGACAAAACTACAAGTAAAAATTTGCATTGATGTCTGGAGGCAAAATTAGTATTTTCTCATTTATTTTCGAGCAATCCATTTCAGTAGCATAGCAATTCAAAATTCATTTGTGGGGGCGGGGTGTGCTCAAGTGGCTTCAAAGAAGAATATGTGATGCAGTCTTAGAGAAAATAGCATGTTTTGATATGACGCCACTGATCTATTTTTATTTTTTTACGATAAAGGTGACACACCTTTATTCGTTATTTTGTAAAAAAATTTGAATCCCCCCCCCCGAAATAAAATCCTAGCTACTGCCTTATTAGAAATGTCAAAGGAAAACATCATAACGGAAGATAGGGTTGAATTCGACATAACCGATGCATGAGCTTGTGATGCTATTCACGATTCCGTTACAAGTGATGAATATGACTCAATGGACGACAATATCATGGTATGCAGTGTTTCAACGGACGCCGAAGTAGTTAAAGCCATTAACGGCACAATAAAACCCTTGTCGGAAAGTAACTGCTATTTTTCGGGTACTGATGAAGACATTGACAACTCTACCTATGCCCGTACCAGAGGGGGCATCTGAAGGACCTGTCCCCCCTCCCCGAAACTAAATTTTTAATGGGACTTGGCTACGGCCTTGCATGCTTTGATTGTATCGATACATGCTATAAAAATTTTTGAACCCCCCCTTGAAATTAAATCCTGGCTACGTCCTTGACTTTACCACTTCAAACGAAAATCGTGTTGGTGTAATGGATGCTTTTACTGAGTTGCAAACTGTCACTGCCGATTTGTGATGCAAGAGGCAAATTCTGGAGCTTCTCCAGAAACTCTGGACAAACTAGATGTTTTTTGGCGACATTGTGCTGACAGAAAGCGAAAACAATCTGCAATTACTAATTTTTTAGTGTACTACTGCAATTTAAATTTTTTCCTGGCACAGTTTGTAATCAGAAACAGATAAATATTTGCTAAACCAGAATATGTTTATATAGTAAAAAAGAATTTTTCGAATCCATCTATTAACACATAATATCCAGGTACGTACATAATATTATTTTTGATACAAAATGTGTATGCTTTAATAACATAATAATACTGATAAAATATAACGAACTGCAATAATAAATTAATAACGTATATAATAGCAAAATGTGCATATGATAATCAAAGATGAAATAAATAACTTAGTAATACGATCCCCCATTTATTACGGATAATACGAATTACTGTTAATACGAACAGATTTTCTGTTCCCTTTGGTGTTCGCCCTAATGAGTCGACTGGATTTATTTTCCAAGTGTTTATTACTTACTTCCCACGCGCTCATTATTTACTTCTCACGTGTTTATTATTTATTTCCCGCTTGTTTATTATTCATTTCTCGCTTGTTTATTATTCATTTCCCACATGCTTCTTACTTATTTCATCACGTGCGCTTGCCATTTATTTTCCGCGTTCTCACGGACGTCATTAGAAAGAAACGCGAAAGTACACAAAGACAATAAGAATAGATTTTTTTATTTATTTGGCTTTATTCATTACTATCATAGACACGAAACAAATATACTTAGGTTATTAATAGTTCAGACAATTATTATGTAGCAATTCGACCATTAGGAATTCCCATTTCTTTTATTTACAATTTTTATTTGAAAAAAAAAATAAAAAAAAAATTAGAGAAAACCCTTTATCCAAAAGAATTGATGCTACAAAATGTACGGTGTACAAAAGGTACGGAAATTTATAACCCAAGAAAATATTTGCTTCTATTTTATAGCGCAAGGATAGCTAAGGCCATCCTACGTCAAGGACTTGAATTTTTTGAAGAATCCGAATTTCATTATCACTTAGGGTATTAATTCCTGTACTGCGGGGTCTGTAGAAAAAATCGGTAAGCGCTGGGCACTTGCTGGTATCAAACTTGAGTTATTCGTATATGAGCCAAACATAATACAGTCGAACCTCGTTAAGACAAACACTGTATATATATATTAATAGTAATTCGTATTATCCGTAAAAGATGGGAGGGGGACAGTTATTTTTCGTTATTTATCCCATCTCTAGTTACAATCAGTGAGAAGGTTTTAGAACTTAGGCTTCAGGTGCAATCTAATTTTAAGGTCCCTCTCCTCTTTCTAAATATTTTATGTGCCTTTCTTGTCCCTACCTTTCTTGTCCTTTCTGGTCCCTACCTATCTTACAACCATTGGGGTAACTAGGGTGTTAGGGCGTATCCCCCACTAGAAAAATATTACTACCTAGAAAATTTCTGACTGAATGAAATGTCTGTTTTTCAAGAATGAAGTTAGTAAACTCAAAAGTTGGGACCAGAATAAATGATGGCCGCCTTGAAAACACTGTTAGGGTTGCATCAAAAATAAGACCCGATATTGACAGGTTTGTTAATAATAAGCAGTGCCAAAAATCACACTAAAAATTTTGATTTCGCTTTATACATTGTATATTAATAACTAAAATTGTTGTAAATGTTTTTTCTTCCATACGTATTTTACAGTGTAATATATATAATAAGTCCTAGAAGCGGATACAGAAAATATTTTCGGATGGGCCCACAAAATCAATGTAGAAATCTTATGGAAAAAACGGCAATAAAGGTTGACCTAGGGGGGCGCGGGGGTGCCCCCTGGTTTCGCCTTTGTTTAGTCTTAATATCGCTGGTACAGTTGTGCGGCCCGCAGGACAACGAGAATAAACAAAATTGGCCCTTGGACAAAAAATGTTGAAGACCCTGGTGTAGACAGTCCATGCCTGTAATCGGGGGGGGGGTATCTTAGGGACCGGTCCCGCTAAAACTAAATGATTAATGGGACTTGGCTACGGCCTTGCATGCTGTAATTGTATCGATACATGCTGTAAAATCTTTTCACACCCCACGAAATTAAATCCTGGCTACGGCCTTCAGACAGTTCCTTTAATTTATGTCGTTGATAATGAGCGTAGAGGGCCAAAAATTTCCTTGAGCTTGCGAAATTAAAATTGGGAAACTATAGTTGTGGTTGTAACGTTATTAAAAATGTTCCGTTTGAAAGTTGAAATAATAACATGTCAATGAAAACGTTGCCATGCAGAAAAGAGCGCTATATAATACAATCTAACGAAAGGTATAATTACATCAAATAAATGACAAAGCTAACGGCGCCCGTGTTGAAGTATGTGATTATAATGAAATATGTAAAATGTCGATATTTAAATATGTGATATGTAATACCCGTACATCATAATCTTGTTTTCTTTTCCATTCTGTTAATTTTTCTTTCTTTCTTGTTAAAACCCTATTTTAACGTCAACTGGGATTTAACATGTGGCATAAACAAATAAACATAAAGAGAAAAAGAAAATATTTTAAATTTTGAATGATGTTACCTATCATAAAATTTTCCTTTGAAATTGGGAGGAGCTCATGGAACCCTAATACTAACATTGACGGGGATGGGTCCCCCTGTCTGCGCCGTGATTTTTGAAGACCTATTACAATTTTGTTTCGGGGGGACCGGTTCCTAAGATCCCCTTTGGATACGGTATGATTTCTAGTAGAAAATATTTTTTAGTTTTTATCGTATGTAAACGCCAACAGAGGAAATATTTGTTATGCGACTGTATATAAAAGTTTTCACTCTCGCATGTTTTGTCTGGCAACTACAGTCTGCTGAAATTATTAGATAAGCGCTAATCTTATAAAGAGCTTATTGTTCGCATTAAGTGGAGGACATTTTCCAAGGGCCATTGATTATCAGTTCGTAGTAAAAGGTATTTCGTCTTAACCGCGTCGTATTACAGAAAAAAAAAATATCATGAGGATTCCTATACAATTTGACGGGGCATCAGAAAACGATTCGTAGTAAAAGTAATTCGTCTTAGGGTGCTCGTTTTTACGAGATTTGACTGTAATAAACTCGTAGAAAATAAACGGTCAACCATGTGGAACATTCTAAAACATCCTTAGAGGAAGTGAATTACTAAATAACTATCATTAAACAAAGAGCTCAACCGAAGGTCGCATTTCAATTAGTTAACCGTTTTGGATGAAAATCTTCTGGAGAGAAAAGGAAAGCGGAAAATCCCGCAAGAACTGGAAGCCTTGTACTTCAAGGTAACACACGTGTCCCTTTCTTCAATGAGCATACTGTTCGCAAGCCCGTGTAAATCAAATGTTATGTTCAACGCTTCTAATAATCAATAGACACTTTCTTGCCTTAAGCATGTTCAAGAAATGTCAGACTGCAATTTCCTTTTGATTTCTTTTTTTTTAAATAATTATTTGTTACTTTAATTACTTTGATTTTTGAAATTAATAAATGAATTGTGCTTCTGAATATTTGTTAATCTTATTGTTTTTATTTATCTGTTTAATGTAAACATGTTTGAAATATGTGCATCCAGACCTTTAAAAATATAATTCTAAGTTGCTTAAAATTTTCGATTTTAACTGTACCATTTGTCTAGCTTTTGGCAATCTTTAATAAATGTCGTTACAGTTTTCATCTACTGCTGAAAGGCAAATATGACCCATGATTCCATATGCTTTTTTGCGGGCTTTTTTACATAGACCTTACGAAACCAAAATATTGTAGAAAGTTTTATTTAGAAATAAACAATCTATACAGTTTCATGCATCCATACAATATTCCCAATAGCACTTTTCTCTTCCACACCGGTGCATTTAGAACCTTATAGTCATCGACGTAGAGTTTTCGAATTTATTGGGAGTGGGGGGCAAGCATATTTTTTGCACATTTATATATTACAATATCAATACACACACACACATATATATATATTTCCAATTTATTTTAAATTATCGTGGGGTCTTGGGCCTCACGGCCCCATATAACTCTATGCTTACGCTTATATTAAACAAATTCTGAGCATCTCTACGATTGTTATATATTTGTTTGTTTACATCCATATTTTACATTCTAAGACGACGCTGTGAGGGTCCAGGCATCCGAACCCCCCATACAGGACCAATGACGTTCTTATATTATTTTCAAGATTTCGGTAGGTTACTTCATATTCAGATGATTTCAATACATACTACGTTTTAAGAAAATTTTGAATGGAATACAAAATATTCAGAAAATTTCAAAGGAATACTACATATTCAGAAAATTCCAAATGGCTAATAAACTAGAAGGAAGTATCATAGGAAATAGTATATTATCTCTCAACACCCCATGTTTATTGATTTCTTAAATATAAATTCCACATGTGAATCTTGAAAGGAAAACATAAATCTTGAAATTCCATATATTTATATTTTAAATGTCCAACAAAATTTAAACCAAGGTAGTAAAAGTCCGTTAATCATCTTATAAATTACTCTTTTATCATATATATAAATGGTTTTTTTTTATGTGATTGCATGTTCTTATCACCCCACTTTATTGTATACTCTCTGAATTAAATTTTAAAATATGAAGGAGGGTTAAGTCTGTGGGAATTCTAAAAACAGAGCAAAAATCACGAGGGATGATTTTCTATTGGCAGAAGAGATATAGTCAAGATATTACTGATATTCTGTATCTCGTGATGGAACATATTACTTGATCAGATATAATATTTAAATAAAAAGATTGATGATAAAACGCACTCGACTTACGCTTGCACTTATATCGCACGTGCTGATTTATATTTTATTATCTGCACTTCAGTATCTGTACATTTAGTCATAGGATATATTATATATAATGTCATTGAATATTAATTATGCTATTTAAAGATCATTCTATTTGTCTGAATAAGGGTGGTGCACTTAATAATGCAGCCATATATATACATATGATGATTGTATATATATATATATATATGATGATGATATATATATATATATATATATATATATATATATATATAAAAGTTTTCCTCGCCCATTCTTGGCGGAAACAGGCTTTGGGACGGGCAGAGCGCCATGTTCCCAAGCCTCTTTTTACATCACTTCTTAATGTGCCATGTCTAGAAACTTCCTGACAATGTGACACGTGTTTAGGATTGTGGCTTTTTGTATTTCAATGTAGGTGTTTGGGTCAATGTTGAGTATCTCCAAATTCGTCGCAAGCGTTTTTGGTACTATCCCTGTTGCTGAGATGACTAACGGGATGATGAGGATCTTTTCCATACCCCATATATCTCGTACTTCATGTCTGAGATCTTGGTACTTGGTGATTTTCGTTGTGTAGGTTGTCTGTATGTTATTGGTGTTGGGTACTGCTATGTCGATTAAGTACGTGGTCTTATTCGATTTATCGACGAGGGTTATGTCAGGACGGTTATGTGGGACTGTCTTGTCTGTTATGATTGCTCTATCCCAGTAAAGCTTGTGTGTTTCGTTCTCATGCACGGTCTCTGGCTCATATTTGTAGTACGGGCATTTTTCTGTCAGAAAGCCAGCATTCGCTGCCAATTTCTGGTGGACTATTTTCGCTACTTGATCGTGTCTATGTTTGTAGTCTGACTGCGCAAGGATCTTGCATCCTGCCATCACGTGTTGGATTGTCTCCGATGCCGCATGACAGTGTCTGCATTTGTCGCTTTCTATGTCTTTTCTCTGGATGAATTTCTGATTGTTCCTTGTTGCGATCACTTGGTCTTGGATGGCTAGCATGAATCCTTCTGTCTCTGGCTGGAGAGTGCCTTTGGCCAGCCAAGAATTTGATGCCTTTTTGTCAACGTGTGGTTGTTGCAGGTCATTGTAGTGCCTGCCATGTAATGGTTTTCCGGCCCAAGTTCTCAGTTTCTGTTCGTTGGCTGTTTCCAGGACACGCTCTTCGGTACTACACAGGTTTAGTGGCGTGTAATTTGCATCTGCTTGTATTATGGCTTGGATGAGTGGCGATCGGGGACTCTTCAACTGGAAGTATTGCCTCATGCTCTGGATCTGCTTGTCATGTAAGTCTTTGAGGTCCGCTTGTCCGCGTCCTCCTTCTTCCCGGGGTAGTGTTTGCCGTTCAATTGCCGTTGCAGGGTGTAGTTGTCCGGCTCTTCTCTGGATGGTTCTCATTTTCCGCTGGAGTTGTTCTAGTTCAGTGTTGGACCATTTGATGATCCCGAAGGAGTAGGTGAGCACTGGTACCGCATATGCGTTAATTGCTTGCGTGGTGTTCTTCCCGCTCAGTTTCGTCTTCACAATGCTTCTAAGTCTTTCTTGGAATGCTTGCGTGAGCTGGACTTTGACTTTCTTGTGCTCCTGCTGCCGTTTTTGCATTATCCCTAGGTATTTGTAGGTTTCGCCCTCGTCCAAGGTCTTCAGTAGTCTCCCGTCTTCGAGTTCGATGCCTGGTAAATCTTCTTTGCTATTCTTCTGTATTTTGCACTTATCGAGGCCGAATTCCATTCCTATGTCCTTGGAGAATGTCTCTGTTATACTGATGAGTTGTCGGAGTTGGGTGATTGTTGGCGCGTATAGCTTGATGTCATCTACGTACATGAGGTGGGAGACTTTATGTAGGTTTCTCTTGTCTTTCTTCAGCATGTATCCGTATTTACTTGTGTTCAGCATCCTTGACAAGGGGTTTAACGCCAAGCAGAACCACTGGGGGCTTAGTGCGTCTCCTTGAAAGATTCCGCGGCGGATGGGGATCTCGGCCGTTTCTATTTTACTGTCTGGCGTGTTTAGCTGTAACCGGGTTCTCCATTGTTTCATGCTGCTCTGTAGGAATCGGATGATTGAGGGATGCACTTTGTATATGCTGAGTATTTCAAGGAGCCACGAGTGCGGAACAGAGTCGAAAGCCTTCTTGTAGTCTATGTATGCGGTGTTGAGTTTTCGCTTTTGTTTTCTTGCTTGTTCCAGGATAACTGAGTCGATGGTAAGCTGCTCTTTACATCCCAGAGTCCCTTTCTGGCATCCCTTTTGTTCTTCCGTCATTAAGTTGTTGCTTTCGCTGTGCCGGCTTATTTTTTCAGAGATGCACCCCGTGAGTATCTTGTACAGGGTGTTAAGGCACGTAATGGGTCGGTATTTCGCTGGGTTACTGGTATCCTGGTCCTTCGGTAGGAGGTAAGTTATTCCCTTGCAGAGGAATTCAGGCATTTTGCTGGGGTCTTCAATTATCGCCGTAAGTTCCTTGGCTAATGGGCCATGGGCGCTGGTAAATTTCTTGTACCAGAAGTTGTGTATGCCGTCAATACCGGGTGCTTTCCAGTTGTGCGTACGTTGGATTACCTGCTGGAGTTCCTCTATCGTGATGCCCGTGTACTCCATCTCCTCTATTCCTCTCGTAGCCTCCATTTCTTGCTGAATCCAGGGGGCGCTTTTGTGCTGTACTTCATTGGACCATAGTGTCTTCCAGAAGGTCTCTATTTCTGCTGGCTTTGGGGCTTCGTACTTGTCTTTGTTCGCTGGGGTCTCTCGAAGCTTCCTGTAGAAGGCCTTCTGGTTTGCTTGGAATTGCATGTTCTGTTGTTTTCTGTTGGTATAGTCTTTGTATCTTCGGAGTCTTCTGGCGTATACACCCAGTTTTTGTTTGAGGGTATCCAGATATTCGCTGATGTGTTTATTGGGCTCTTCGTGTCTTGTATGAATCCTATTTCTCTTAAGGGCCATCTTCACTTTCCTCACTAATTTCTTACTCCTATTTCCCTGCATGTACTGGGTTATTCGCCCTATGCTGCTGCGGAGCTCTTCTATTCTTTTCTCCAGTCTCACTTGCCATGGTGGTTGGGCTTTGTTTCCTCTGTTACTTCGGCCTTCGTTCCTTACTTCGTACCCATTGGCGCGTGATGCCGCTACTGCTGCACAGTATATGGCGGTGTGTATTTCCTGTAGGGAGTTGTGGTTCTGTAGGTGTAGTGGTAGAGTATGTTCATTGAGGATCTTGGTTGCTTTGCAGAGTTTCCAAGATGCCGGTTGGCGTGGTATTCTTGGCCTTGTTGCGGCATCCGAGCCTTCATATTCCGCCAGGGCACATTGGAAACCTTCTTCCATTTTCTCCACGTCCCTCCTCTCTTCTTCTTCTATGCTTGGTTGGAGCGGTTCTCTTGCGCTACTAGCTGGTGCTTCAGGGTTGGCCACACTGGTTGAAGTGTTTGCCAGGTCATTGGCGACTTCATCTCTTAACCTTTGTAGTATGGGCTCTGCTAAGAGATTTCTGGTTATTATGTTCCTGCGTTGGGTTGTTATCCTTTCTATACTGATGTCCAGGTGTGGGTACTGTTGTGCGAATTTGGCGTGAAGTGTGGGTCTGTAATTTGTCATGTCTGTTTCCAGCTTTGTAATCGTATAGTAGGTGCGCATGATGTAGGTGTTCATATCTATTGTCCATGACATGCGCTGGCGTGGTCTTTCAGCCCTAGTGGTTGCACCTATACTAGGCTGCAAAGCACTTTGGGCTGTGTTGGTTCTAGTAGCCGTACAGTTGGAGGCGCCGCTACAACCGCCGACACCTCCAAGGAGAGACTGTTGCATATTTTTCGAACTGGCCCCTCTGCTTAAAACTCGAACGCGGTTCTGATTTAAGAGCGAGACAACCGATGCTCCATTCATATTTTCATTATGGTTCATATCATCAGAGTCTGAGATAGCCTTTTTCACGTCGCTGGGTTACCGATAGTTATCCCAACGGCGTTCCGGATGCTGGCATGTCGTCAGCAGGCTACAAATCCGGTTTTAATGGCCCAATGGTATTTTTATTCATTATTAATACTTTCACCGATCAAGACATCGCGCCATGAGCGTAGTAACGCTGTTTTTATTCATTGTTAATACTTTTCACCGAGAGATGGCACAACGAGCGTAGTAACGCTTGTTATTTTTTTCCCCCATGCTGGGGATCGAACCCTTGGATCTAGCAAACCTCCTGGTTAGTAGGTTTGCGCTTATACCACTGGGCCATCTCGACACATATGTGTATATATATATGTATATATATATATATATATATATATATATATATATATATATATATATATATATATATATATATATATATATATATATATATATATATATATATATATATATATATATATATATATATATATATATATATATAAATTATGCTGTATCATTAGTTGGACATTCACAGTTGAAAGAGCCACTCTTATTTGCATTATATCTGCTTATTTATAATACAAAATATAATATATGCACGCGTGCGTGCGCACCCGCATGTATTATATTTTCATGATTATATAGCAAATAATTTATAAAATTATTTTTTTACACAGTTTGAATACATAATTAGTAAAAATTTCGCCACTGTGGTTTGGATGCGAAATTTTTAGAATTTTTCTATTTTTTTTTCTCTCTTCTGTTTCACTAAGTTACTATTCTTATTTTCATTTTTATTCTTCTACTTTACTTATTTCTTTCTATTTTCTTTTCTTTTATTGTTCTTGTTTTTTCTTTCTCATCTTAACCAGTGTGAAAAATTCATCTAATAATAACGTAAGCCCTGGTCAATCGATGTATTATTCTTTTGTTGGTTTGAATTCATATTATATTGTTGAATTCAAAATGAGGTATGTTTTTAACATTAAGTCATTAGATATTAAAACTTGACATAATTGGACATTATATAAGAAAAGCATTATTATTATATAAAATTATGATGAAATATCAAACATATATAAAGGGATTGTAATGTCATTGATTAATCTTTAGTTAACA
>QLNU02015360.1:224803669-224823863 GCA_006491805.2 Dysdera silvatica
TGTCGAATTTTAGAGAGCCGCGATTTAGAGAGTTGCGAATTAATGTTAATTGAAACCCGCTAAATTTAAATATCGACCTTAGGCGATTTTCTTTCACTTGTTTTTATTAGGCGTGAAAAGAATTTTCTCAATGCAGAGTTATCCAGCACGTGGAATTATCAGGGAATTTCAAACCGTCCTTAAAGTTCATGGAAAAACGAGACTTCTTGTTCAAACCTGGAAAAATGAAATTGAAAACTTTCCTAACTTCTATTTTGAATTAGTCGATTTCTCACCAACGTGAAGCCATTTTTCGCTCAACTGCGGTTCAACTGAAAGTTTTGTTTATGATTAGTCCTGGAATTTTACTGGAAAAGCAAGGAGATTTTTTTTTACTCCAATGTGGGTAGAACCCTCGTCAATATCACTTCCATCATTCGCCACTTCCACACATTTTCCTAATAATTCCCCAGTCAAATCTTTTATAACCACTTGAGAACGTACTGACATGTTGTTATCGATATCTATGGAGTTATTTATATTGATAAGAATACATATCCACTTTTATTTCTGATTTTTAATAAATTCGATGATGAGATCAGAGTTCCCCTTTTCGACTTAATCTTTTGTCTCGTCTGAAACACACTCCGCATATTTAAAGATAATCTTCACCGTTTTGAGCCTGAATTCCAAGTTCCGTGAATGTAATTGACTGCGTTCAAAACGAACGATATATTTCCATCGAATGCTTTTGCCAAGTATTTAATTAACAGCATTTTGTATCGACGGTTAAATTAGTGAGTAGCTCCTTAATCGAAGATCTGGAGAGACATGCGATAATGTTCTGTGGTAAAAATATCATTTCGATAGCTCATGTTTCTAATATATATTCTTAAACGTTTTGTGCTATCACGTCCTATCTTTTTCAATCTTTTCCACGGTGAAGGTGTGGCATTTGTAGTGATTTGTAGCATTAGTAGCATTCGGAGTAGCATTTGAATCAGCGATTAATAAACAAGGGTTTAATGACTTTGTCATCTATGAAAACTAAATGAGACCGAACAAAATTTCAACTTATATGGAGTGATGACTTATCCACATGATAGTTTATAGGGGTTTATAAGGGAAATCTATACTTTTCTACTATAAGGAAATAGTATTAAACGAAGTTTATACGAATTTTATAGCCAATAAAAATGTTCAAATGGAGTGGGGCTTAAGCTTCTAATCCCCCCTCCCCCCCAGCTTGTCATTGACGTCAGGTATTGGCAGGTCACAAATGAAGGTATTTAGGATGATTGGAGAATCTTATGATGAGTGAAAATGACAATGAAATGGACATTTGATTCTGCATGTTTCTATTTTGGATTTAGGGGGTCCTCTATTTTATCAGTACCTGCGAAAGTGGGTCGCAGAACGGTTACTTGGACCCGGATCTTCAAATGTTATATGGGTCCAAGCCCGTAGCTTGACGCTTGTTGCTGTGGGGGGGGGCTCCGAAAGTTACAAAGAGGCTAAGAATGCTACAAGGGGGACATAAATTCATAAATGTTTTTATTCATCTTATTAGTATATTTAATATTACTAAATATATAAGTAAACTAATATAAGGTGTGTCCCACCAAATTAAAGCCACCGTTATTGTGTGCCATAACTGGACACGAAACAAACCAATAAGAACGAAACAAATATATTAAGAAAGTCTATATACAAATACATATTTACAAGGAGTAACTCTGCCCCACCTGGGCAGGAAAAAAAATGAACGTGTAAAAAAAGAGGGGAAAAAGTGTCCCGCCGAAATAAAGCCACTACTGTTAATAGCCAATATATCCGCCATGATTATATATGACTTGAGAAACACGATGTGGCATATCATTTACCAATCCCTGGAGAACAGTAACATCAATATTATCCCAGGTTTCAATGATGGCAGACTTCAATTCTGCCACAGACTGAAACTGCCTGCCATTGGCATATACAACCCTACTGAGGATACCCCACACATTTGCTTGGGATTGAGATCCGGGAAAAGGACAGGCCATTCCATGACATGCACCCCATTATCCAAAAACCATTCCCAGGACGATTTTGCAACGTGAATGGGGGCGTTGTCCTGCTGGAAAATCCAACTTGGGGCCACCAATTTTCTCTACAAATGGCAGTAAATGGGTTTCTGGCATTTCTTGGTAATCGGTAGCCTTTATACGGCCTGAGGGAAAAAAAAGCCAGGTTAAGTTTACCACCATAGCCAAAGCCTCCCCACACCATTAATGAGCCTCCACCTTACTGTCTTTTGGAAAAGATTTCCTCTTTCCTCATGTCATGCCAAGAGAACGCAAGACCGTCCTAGCCATTCAAATTAAATTTTTCTCATCTGAGAATAACACGATTCCACTGGTCCTTCAAGGTTTGATTATATTTGGCCCAATCTACTATCCTTTGCTTGTGTATAGCTTTCAACATGGGCTGGTGTTTCCTTTTTTTATATCGCAAGTTGTTTGTATGTTTTACAATCCGTGACAGAGTTGATTTTGTCACAGGGATGTTATCCTCTTTGGCCAATTGTCTGAGGGAAATACTACCTTGTGAAAGACGATCTAGAACATCTCTTTCCTGCCTGAAAGTCATTTTTCTGCCTGTACACCTCCTTTTTTTTATACCTGTACGCATTGCCCTGATTCACAAAATTGTCTATTATGGTTTTAGATCGTTTGATTTGCTTAGATATTTGTTTATGTGAAAGACCTTGTTCCTTAAAAGCTGTTAGCTGGCCTTTCTCGAACTGTGATAGCTGGGTTCCTTTTCCCATTGCAATACTGAAGGAGAAATAGGAAATACAACCTTCTGAAGTCAGTGTTCGACTGGGATAGAACAGGTAAGTTATTTGACAACTTCCTGACGTCATAAACCTGTTTACCTGTAGCAGCTCGAATGTTGAGAGTTACCCAAAACACTAATAAGGATTGTGGCTTTATTTCAGCGGGACACTTTTTCTGCTCTCTTTTTTACACATTCATTTTTTTTTCCTGCCCAAGTGGGGCAGGGAGTGAGTTACTCCTTGCAAATATGTATTTGTATATAGACTTTCTTAATATATTTGATTCGTTCTTATTGGTTTGTTTCGTGTCCAGTTACGGCATATAATTACGGTGGCTTTATTTCGGTGGGACACACCTTATACAACATTTCATCGCAATGGGGGTTACAACTCCATTAACCCTTCCTCATTTGCGCACGCCAGTGCGTTTGTGAACAGCTAATTTCTTCAAGAATGAAGTTAGTCAACTCAAAAGTTAGGACCAGAATAACTGACGTCCACCTTGTAAGCATTCTTAGGATTGCAATATCAAAAATAAGACCTGATATTAGCAGGATTATTGAAAATAAGCAGTGCCAAAAATCTCACTAAAAGGTTTGATTTCGCTTTACATATTCATAACTAAAAGTATTGTAAATGTTTTTTGCTTCCATACATATTTTACATTGTAATATATATATATTGAGTCCCAAAGGCGGATACAGAAAATATTTTCGGATGGGCCCACAAAATCAATGTAGAAATCTTATAGAGAAAACGGCAATAAAGGTTGACCTAGGGGGGCGCGGGGGTGCCCCCTGGTTTCGCCTTTGTTTAGTCCTAATATTGCTGATACAGTAGTGCGGCCCGCGGGCCAACGAGAATAAACGAAATTGGCCCATGGACAGAAAAATGTTGAAGACCCCTGGTGTAGACAGTCCATGCCTGTAATCGGGGTATCTTAGGGACCGGTCCCGCTAAAACTAAATGATTAATGGAACTTGGCTACGGCCTTACATGCTATAATTGTATCAATACATGCTGTAAAATTTTTTGACCTCCCACGAAATTAAATCCTGGCTACTGCCTTCAGACAGTTCCTTTAATTTATGTTGTTGATAATGAGCTTACTGTGCGAAAAAGTTTCTTGAACTTGAGAAATTAAAATAGAGAACTATAGTTGCGTTTGTAACGTTATTAACTCCATATAACTCTACGCCCAGGGTGTGAATCAAAGTTTTTTACAAGTTGGGGGCAAGGGATAAAATAATTCTAGGTACTTCCTCTAGCGGCTCGAATTTTTGGACCCTTAGGCAAAAAATTATTTTGAGCGCCTTAGTTTTAAAAAATAAATTTTAATTAAATATAATATAAGATTTGTGCACAACTTAAGAACATGGACGCAGTGGTGCAGCTACGGGTGGGGGGTTAGGTTACCCCCTGTCCCAGGATATTTGTTTTTGTTTTTGTTTTTGGCAAGAAAAAAAACTTGAAATTTTAATTATTAAGACTAGAGGCTTGGCAAAAAAAAACACACTAAATAAATAGAATAAGAATTGGCTGCACAACTGCATGGACTTTTATTTTATGTACATTTACGATTTCCGACTTCACAAACATTAAAATCATGAAAATCAATATTAGAGCATACTACTATTTATTACATCCAATTTGACAAAAATAAAATTATAGTGCTACAACTAAATGTAAATACAACGAAACTTTAAAACGAATAAATGTAAAAAAAAAAACCCTACTTTTCGCGCTTTTATATTTGCGACGTTATTGGTAATTTCTTTCAAGACCATTTTACTGGCATGTTTAGGCTCAGTAGCCAATATTGCACATTCTACTTTGACCAATAGTATTTCTTTTGTAAACTTTTATTATTCGTAATTTACTAAACGATCTTTCGGCAGAGACAACTGACACGGGTAGAGTAAAAAATAACATAAAATAAAAATTTCCAAAAAGTCACTTTTTAGAACACTATATTTTGTAATTAGCAAACAAAAAAATTATCTAATAGACATGTCTGCCATTAAATCCTGTTTGACAAGCGTGATTAAATTACAATAGTAAATGGGCAGTTGGGGAGATAATGCAGATGAATAATTTTTTTATGAGACTTTCACACTCATTTAGCAATTCAGCATTTGATAGATTTATTATTTTTTCGGTTCTAATATTGCAAAATATTTTTTGCTAATTTTCATATTTTCAAAACGATGTTTAATTTGTATTATAATTTTGTCTGAAACATAGTAAAAAAACCACTGATTTTAAAAAACTGATCTCTATTAACAAACAACTTGGCGCAGTATAGCCCAGATGCTCTTGCGCCATAAAAAATCCAAACAAACTATTAACAAACAAAAAGTCTGAACCTAATTCGTCGTATTGTTTTTTAATTGTACGTTATCTTTTATTTTCAAATTTCGAATCTATCCTGAACTTGTTACGAAATACGAATTACGATTTACGATTGAGCAAGGCCAAATCCTTGGTTTCAAAGCATGTGGAATGAGTGGACGCGAAATTGTGCGAGAAATCAATAGATCTAATGTAGTTGTATATAATTTCTTAAATGATCTAGAAAACTACGGGAAAAAGAAACGACAAAGGTAGGCCAGTTTTTGTTACTACTCGCCAAAAGAGGGTCATATTTAGGCAAACCTATCATAAAAAGCAATCTTCATCCCAAATTAAAAGTAATTTAGGATTGTCTTGTTCTAGCCGAATGGTATGCAACGTGTTAATGAAAAATCCAAATCTTCAGTACTCAAAAATGAAAGCCCAACCACCGCTTGCGAAAAAAGCAGAATTGTTAGTGAGCAGCTTAGATTTGAATTCGCTAAAAATATGTGGTTTCTGGAGATGAGTGGAAAAATATTGCATTTTCAAATTAAAAAAGTTTAATTTGGATGGGCCAGACGAATTCCATTATTACCGTCATGATCTTCGTCATAAAAGAGCCACATTTTTAAAGCGATAGTTCGGTGGTGGCTCCGTGATGGTGTGGAGCGGGTTTGCTTTTGAAGATGTTACCCCAATTGCTTTTTTTTTTTTTTTGAAGACAAGAACAAATTCATATGTTTATCAGGATATACTGGCCCAAAATTTATTGACTTCGGAATCGCACATCACCCCTGGAGACTATATTTTCCAATAAGATAATGATCCAATCCATGTATCTGCTCCAACAAAACCATGGTTTGAGGCAAATGACGTAAAATTGCTTGACTGGTCAGCCAGGAGCTCCGATCTAAACCCCATGGAAAACCTGTGGGGTATTTTGGTTCGTGAGGTATACCAATATGGGCAACAGTATGATAGGCAAGATGAGTTAATTAGAGTCATCAAACGTGCCTGGCGGAAAATCCCAAACACTGTATTAAATTAATTTTGTGGTTCCATGTCTTCACGAATGATTCAAACCATAGAGAAACGGAGCAATTTTCTAACTTTTTAATATATTTTTGGCCAAAATTTTGGTTATCCTTATACTTTTTGCCAGGCCATATTAACTACAATTTATATAAACAAAAATATGTTTGTTATCTTTTTTGTTATTCAGCATTAAAATTATGCACTTCGAGTTTTTGTTGTATATGCTACTTTATTTACTAATTTGCATATAATTCATTAGACGTATCTCGTGATTTTTCGTGTCCTTAAACGTTTTTCCAGCATTGTATACTGCGGAACGTACGTTAAAATCCTTCAAAGCTCAAGATTGCAAGATAAACTTAAAATTTTATTTCCTCCATTTCCATGTGGAGTACTTCCCTGAAAATTTTGCAGCCTTCAATGAAAAACAATAGGAAAGGTTAATCAGGACACCAGCGATGTTGAAAAGAGATATCAAGGAAATTAGAATATATATATGATTTGAGGCTACTGCAAAACACACACGAGCGAAAATGCACACGAAAAAGTTTTCAAGAGAAGAAAAAACGATTACATAGGGCTAAACAATAATAAGTACTGTACAGTTTTTTATTGAATAAGTTTATATATTTTGTAACTTAAATTTCAAAATATTCAAATTTTCAGTTATATTAAATGTTTTACTTTTTATTTATTTTTTCTATACAATAACCTGCATCAGTACGTTATTTGTGTATAGGTTCTACAGGTGTACACAGGGGGGTATTTATGAGGTCATAACCCCCGATTACGATACAAGTTTGTATATATGAATGTATGAAATTGTAGCTCTGAAACCTTTTCTTCAGAAACTGTAATCCTCCCCCCACCAGCAACTTTCTGCATACGCAAATGTATGGCCCTAATTTGCTATAAATCTATGAGTGATAAAGTAAAATGGGTTACATTTTCAGGTCAATGCCCCCAAAAAAGTAAGCATCACTTGAAATATCGAGCCAGTTTTTAAAAGAATTTTTCTTTTTTTGCAGACCTGTGTTATCAGTTCGTGGTAAACGGCATTTCGCCTTAACCGTATTCGCGTTAAAATAAAAAATAACGTAGCGATTCCCATACAATTTGACGGGACTTCAGAAAACGGTTCGTATTAAAAGTAATTCGTCTTAAGCACGTTCATCTTAACGAGGTTTGACTGCATCACTACGCCACGCCACCGCAGGGCAACTACTAGAATATGAAGTTTAAGTTAGAGAAATGACAGTTTGCATGATTGATAACTTGTGATTATAGTTTGGAATAAAAATGCCTATTCCGAAATGAAGGCGTTTTAATTTTTAGTTTCAGTGCTTAAATTTGCTTTTTATCTTTTTAGCAACAAACTAAAGGCATTTTTAAAAAATTGCGTGAAATATACAGGAAACTTGGGAAATTATCGCTTGCGATTACTTGACTTTTCGCCCTTTCTTTGCTTTAACACATTGAACTCCATGTGAGTTGTATTTAGCTCACGCTGTGCTTAGTCAAGATGTTAAGTGAGTTAAATGTAACTCCAACCGCATGGATTGGATTCTTTGGCCCACAAATATTATACTGATTCTACCGCATTGATTGGTGAGTTACATGTAACTCACGGACGTGAATCACAGAAAATAAATCTATATTCATTCCAAAAAAAAAAAAAGATGATAAATCTCTAGCACATTTTCGAAACAAATCAACAATAAACGTATGTGGCCCCTAGGGTTGTTTCAATAAAATAAATAATAAAATAAAACCTCATATAAGGGTGGGCAAAAATGTGGCACGCGTTTTACCACACTACCGGGAGTCGAACCCAGGTTAATTGCACGATAGACTACGCCAGAGTAAAATAGTCGACCTACTGTACGTTCACACAAAAAAAAGTCCGGTGAAAAAGCCAGAAACAACAGGTGTCGCCACAAAACCGTCTTTTTCCATCGGACTTCCTTTTGTGAACGCACGGTGCATTTTTCCGAGGAATCCGAACCACTTAAGGATTAGGAAACCAACATCCAGATTACAGTCAGCAGTTATTCGGTAAGCGTTGTTTGTTTTCTTTCTTTCTTTCTTTTTTTTCCACTGTGGGGTGTTGAATCTGGTGTAAAGCATGCTAAGTAAATGCGTCAACACCGAGTCACCTCACAAGATCCTAATCACGCTCAAAACTCTAAACTTCTTATACAACACCTTGCGTTTTTAGTGGAATATGAAGTTTAGATTAAAGAAACCTGATTTCAAATATGAGAGGACAATACGAATATTGTAAAATTGAATATTATAAACGATCTACGTTAAAATAAAAACTTTTCTTCATGACTATTAAATTTAGTTCTCCTCGACAAACTCAAATAAAAACAAGATTCTGTTTCTTAAAAGTCTCAGCAATAATTTATTTGCATGATCTATAACTAATTTGCAGCTCATTAACAAGAAGATGAAAGTTGGCGAATTTTAGGAATTAAAGAAAATAAATTAATTATTTCTCTGTGAAAAGACAATACGGTTTTGAATTGTTGTATTGGCGCGATTTTTACGTCTAAGGTTGCGACCCAAAAAAAAAGAAGAGCGACATTTTAAAACATTTTTAACCTGACGTCCTTCACTTAAAAGTTGAAGGTCGTAAACGTATCGGTCAATAAGGTTAAGAATTCAATTTCAAGGGTAACTACTTTTGATACGTGACTGACATTGGGAAAAACAATATTATTTTGATGGTAGAAAATTGCAGATATCATTCACATAGATGCATTATTATTAGACGACGACAAATATCTTTACAACTGAAAATTGATGATCTTATCTTCATCAAAGACATATGAATTAAATGATCTCAAACGACAAAAAGATTCAACGGTAAGATCCATGTTTTCATTAAAAATTATACTTCAACGTGAAGATTCTTTTAACTTCCAAACTCTATGATCTTTATGGTGGTCTACTATAAATAATTAATTGTACATTCAAGAGGAATTGCACTTGAAAAATTGCCTTATACGTGGACAGTAAAATCTTCTGAAGAATGTAGACCGATTTTAATAACTAAAGTAGTATGGGTTCTCTTCGCGTTTGTTTTCAAACCAAACTGATAGATGTTCACATTCTTTACACTTATTTCGATTGAGAACCTAATAAAATTTCAAGTTTCAAATAGCTTGATTATTTATTTTTACGTTTTTTACGTTCAAACATGTAATACGGAAAATATTTAATGACCAAATAGGATTATCTCCCTCGTCACCCACACGCCCGTACATGAAAACACCAAGTAAATGTTAAACTCCAATTAAAGCTAAACTGTTTTCCTTTTGAAGATCTGAGACATTCCATAATTAAGTATAAAATTGATGTTAAATTACTCGTAAAGAAAAGAATGATTTTCTTTACGAGTAATTTAACATCTATTGTTGCCACATCATCGGCTATGCGGAAAAATTTCTTTTGCTTTTATTAAGTATAAAATACACGCACGGTGTGTTTGAAATCAGAAATGGTTTTTTTATGACAAAAGTATTTCAAATCAGTTAATTATAATATTTTGCTCATAATGACATTAAATAAATTTTACGCAATATATATTTAGAAAGTGTGTATTTACATATGAATTTCATATAAAAATATTGTCGTAGGCGATGATATTAAAATAAAAAACAGCCCTAAAGTTATCCACGAATTAGCTATATATTAAAATTCAATTCATAGCACTATGTTTTTGTATACGGACGTACACAGAATGTAAAATTTAAAAGCAAATGGCTATATTTTCTGCATACATGACCATAAAGTCCTACTTCTTGCCAATACTCCAGCTTCAATTTATTATCGATTTCTCCGCGCGATTTTCAAAAACTTCAATTTTTTTTCCAATGCCCATCATATTTAGTTGCTAAGCCACTTGGGTGTCTAAAATTTTAAACTGCCAGATAAAGGCGGATATTTGTCAGTCGTTTTGATGTAGGGGTATCATGATAGACGACTGACGCTACTTTCCACTAAGTATACTTGGGAGTCAAACCAAAACCCAGCGGATCAATGACGGTCGGTGAGAATCCCGAGGAAGGTGAGACTGAGACCCACAACAATAACAATCACCTTACCAGGGGCGGCTCAAAGTTGATTTTGAACCCGGGCAGCCTGTCATGGATTGCTTTTTGACGCCCCCCGCATGCTCCGGCGAAAACGGGAGATTTTCACAGATGCACAGTAAGCTATGTAACATATAAAAGCGGCCAAAAGTATCTGAAAGAATTTCTCTAAAATGTCTCTAAAATTTTCCCTTTTTAGAGAGATTTTCTACTGTTGGGTAAATTAAAAAAAACAAATTGACTTCAGTTTGGCGCCCTCATCCAAACGAGGACCTGGGTGGCCGTCCGGGTCGCCTGACTCTTAAGTCGCCACCCCTGCACCTGACTGCATGCTAAATCTTGCCTCCAGGCTAGTCCTCCATACACATACGTTATCCAGTCAAGAAGCAGTGTTATCTCCTCTATACCGCATATGTGCCTTATTAAAATATATTTCTTGCAGGACCATGTGGGGGGCAAATAGGGCAAGGGAACAAATGTCCAAGGGCCAGGAGCAAAACATTTCCTTTTTTTTTCAAAAAATTATTTACGAGAAGTATTGAAAAAAAAATTGAAGCTTGATGATCCTTTAGTTTTTAACACTTGAAAAATGGATAGAGATAGGAGTTGGTTGGGTGCCCAACATGCTGAGTTGCAGGACGTTAATTCTGTATCCTGCCATATGTTTTTGCACATGCACTGGCGTACTTTGATGGGTGTCACAACCTCCCTTTGCGATGTGCAAAAATATATGTATATATGAATATATAGAGTTGTAACTCTGTAACCCTTCTTAAAAGCAGTACCGGGTTTAGATATAGGCCAAGTAGGCTCGGGCTTAGGGCCCTACGGCTTTGGGAGCCCCGCAAGGGCCTTATGTCATTTAAGTTTTTGCGTTATTTCAATCTTGTTTATTTACAAGATCCCGAGAAATTTTCGTAATCGATAAATTTGTATATTAAAGATAGTGAACTTCAAAGAAAAACTCAAGTTTTATTGAGTAAATATTGCGAAAATTGCATTCTTTAGGGAACATCCTTTACGTTTGCTGAAAATGGCGCTGTGTGAGCGTTTTGTCTCTTCAACCTTCTAAATATTAACTACAATCTGAGTGTCCCTACTAATCTATTTTGCTCACGAAGATCTATTATTTACTAGGACGGCCGCTCTGAGCTGTGCATACCTTCCAAAAAGGCAAAGGCGTAGAGTTTTGAAAATTATTTGGGGGCTTGGGGCCCAGGAATAGAGATTCTCTTTAATTAATTAATATACACACACAGCTGAACCCCTATTAATCCGAACTTCGCTTAACCAAAATCCGTGTTAATTAAAGTGTTTGTGTTGAAGCCTGGATTTAAGGCGCGAGGCACTCTGGGTACAGCAAAATTTTGGGATCCCTTCTCTAAACATGGCTGAAAATCGCGGAGTTTGTAGGATGGGGGGAGCAGTTATGTTTACCTTATGCGCACATTCTAAGATAAAATAACGATATTTTTATAAATAAATTTAGTTTATTTCACGACCAAAACGCTTTTTTTTCGGATGTTTGTGGTTGTTTTACGGAATTTTTAAAATTTCAAATTAAGAAAAATGAGGCAGGTGGGCTGGGGAACGTTCCTAGAGTGTGGAGAATCGGAAGTCCATGGTAGAAAGATGACAACTCATAATTTGCGCTGCTTTATTGCCTCTAAGGTTTTTAGGTTATCGTATAAATTCAGATAGCCACGCTTTTCATTCATTGCATTGCATACTTAATGTCTTCAGAAATCCTCCTACCACAACGTGAAAATAACTGGCGAATTATGATGGGGGCTAAACTAATTGGTTAAAAATAGCCCTCCTACATTTCTAAGGGGAAAAAGGGACTGTTGATGAAACAACGTCAAGAATTTGTATTCCACTATAAAATAAGACCATATAACAGTAAAATCTTAGAAATCCTTCAACTTGGGAGTGGGAGAGGGCGGAATGTTTGTGTGAGGACAAATTTTACTCTGCACACTCGTTTTCTTTTGTTTGAGCACTGATTTTGAAGTTAAGATTGTCCAGTCTTTATTCGATTATCCGAGGGCGTCTCGCAGAGATTATTCGTTATAGCGGGGAAATTTAACATTAATCCTATGGGAATAATTTTGGTTGCAATGGATTTTATTCGTATATATAAGTAAGGTATTCAATTATCTATAACCCGACTGAGTCGGTCCGTTATTCATTGTTGAAGGCGATTCTAGACACAATTCGAGTTAAAAATAATTTGCCTGAAAGTGATTCGATTCTATACTTTATAATGTTTTTCGACGTCAATGTAGTAATATGTAACTAAACATACTTTTGGATAAATCTTATAATTTCTTTGCATCTTTACACTGAAAACAGAATTTTCTGGTTACCCAAAGCAACGAACTCACCACTTGCTTCTAGCCAACTTCTTCCTTTCTCTGACCTGAAACCAATTATCAAGACCTGTGTGAATCAAAGGTGGCAAGAAGAATGGGATCATCAAACCAATAACAAATTGAATAATATTAAACATACAATTGGTAACTGGCCCTCCTCATACCGTAAAAATCGGAAAGAGGAGGTTCTCCTTGCTAGACTTCGCATTGGGCATTCCCATCTCACCCATAGACATCTGTTGGAAGGAAAACCAGCACCAATTTGCCAAGTGTGCAATGAACCCATGAGTGTTTTACACATTTTAACTCAATGCCCCTATTATAGACTTGCCCGCACTCTTACTTTTAACTCTTCATCACTGTCTGACATTTTAAATGACCATGCTGACCATACGCACGTTTTAAAATTTTTAAAAAGTATTGGCTTTTACTACAGTCTTTGATTTTACCATGTTTGGCGCAGTATAGCCCAGATGCTCTTGCGCCATAAAAATCCAAACAAACAAACAAACATCTGGTTATCCAAAAACAGGACCGCTTCTTTATTTCGGATGGTCCGAGTTTAACTAATATATATAACGAATATTTGTCCTATTCGGCCCAGATGCTAAATACTCAGTCAAATCGAATACTGATTTGATAATTGCCCAATCATCAACCGATTAACTATCACTGAACCAAGGCGTAAAGAATCCAGTTAAATTAGAATAAATTAGTTTCGTGGGATATATTATTTTGTTTTATTAAAAGCTTCCAAAAATTTGTATTTTTTTAATAAGTGATTGCCCAGTCTTAAAAAATTCCAAAATATCTTAAATTGTGATTTTAGTAAGATTTCAAGTTATTTAAAAATATATAAAAAATTATTTTATCAATGATATGCACAAGTACAACATTTTTGATTATTTTCGGAATATTACAATTATCAAATAAATAGTTAGCTCTGAAAAGTCTCCGAGGTGTTATTTCTTTCAAAGATTAATTTTCTTGTATGAATAATGGGGGAAGGGAAGAGGCTGATGAATGATTAATAGAGGGAAGGAAGAGAGGATAAAGGAAAGAGTATTACCGGATTAAAATGAAAAAATAATATTCTAATTGAAAACATGCAATAAAAACACTGTGTCAAAAATCAATATGTTAATTCATGTGAAAGATGAAAAGGATAGAGTGTTTAATTTTATGAACTTTAAATATGTTTGATTCAAACAATTTTAGAGAAATGCCTATGTAATTTTATATAAAAGAACAAATTGTTAATTTGGGGTTCGGACCCCACTGTCCTGTCCGTTAAGACGCTAACCGTAGACGACCACCTGAGAATAAATTTTATTTTATAGTAAAAGTGTTTTAAGTTCCCTGTCACACGGTATTTTAGTGAAAGTTCAGTCCATTAGGTTTTACCGTATTTTAAATTTTATTTTTCACTGTTACCATTTTTTTTGTCGAAATATCAACAACACCTTTCAATTGTTCGATGTTTACAATTGAAAACCTTCATTTTTTCTAAAAAAATTATCTGAAGCCCCATTTGAAACATGATAAACAACAAATTTAAATTCCCATAACTCTTCCTAAATTGGAAACGTAAAGGCAGTTTTTTTACAGATAATCTTAAATATCTATAAAGAAACACCTTCTAAGCGTATCTTTATGAGATAGGTTCCATCTGTTTTAAAGGTCATAGATAGAGATTGATACCGGCATTTTCAGATTATGTAATAAACTTGAATGGAAAAAGTTTTTTTTTCAGCTATGCTTCCAAATTTTATTCTCCGTGATCATTTAAAGCTATTTACTTTCAGCATAGACATATGAAAATAAAGTCTTAACATTAAAATCAATATTGCCGATCGATAAAGTATTATTGTTAAATCTTGCGTGCAGATCTATCTTAATGAATTGGTACAAAAAATAAAAGCTAAAAAATAAAATATTAACTTGGGTAAGCGACCTGGATACCCAAAATCAAGTATCGCAGTTTGATATTATATACCTGTGAAACTTTTTTTTAAATGTACTACCTTTTTTATAAAAGTTAGAGCACAAAATCTATATTTAAAAAAGAAAAAGTAGGTTATAGTTGTTCCTATATATTTTATTCAGTTAGAGAATGTGTCTCGTACGCATGTACCGTGAATGTGGTTTTGTGCAATTCCATTAGGGCCGTGCTGTTTATAAGCTGTTTATCTCAGTGGCGGAATTTGCTGTGAAGATGGATGTAGAAGCTGAACAGAGAGTAAACATTAAGTTTTGGGTAAAATTAGGGAAGCCAGTCACCGAAACACATGGAACCTTCTCCTGTAGGCATACGGTGACCAGACTTTCCAAGAGACCGGGTATTTGAATTGCAAATGAGGTTTATTAACGGTAGTGTGTCGGTGAAATAAGATTCAAGGTCTAGTGGGTAATTTTGTTTGCATTTTTTAACGCAAAAATATTGTTCCGACGAACATGCGCCTCAGGTGCAAACACTGAACCAAGTTCACGGGAGGTAAGTAAGTGCTGTCGATCTAACTGCTGGACAATGGTTATTACTGTATGAGAGTGAAATAGAACACACCGCTCTATTGGTCCAGGAATGTCTTGCAAACTACCAAATAACCTCATTTTCTCATTCTCGATTTTTTTCATATGTCTGCGTGTGATTTCTCCTTGTTTACCTGGATAAAAAACGCTCAAAGGAAAGTAACATAAGAACATCGAAGCTATCTGGAAGGCTACGACGGATGAGTTGATAAATATACCAAGGGAGGAGATAGAGCTTTTCCAGTCTGCAAATAAATCATCCTTAAACTCTGGAAGCTGTGCGTCAATTCCAGAGGAGACTACTTTAAAGGACACAAGGACTATTAGTTGCTCAATTTATTGTTTTATTTTTTATAGTGACAACCCTTGAACTTTCATAACGATGGTCGTGCATTGCAAAAATGGAACAGCGCTGAAGATTTCAATAATCACTCTCTCTTTGGATCAAATCAAAATTGGGTCTTTAAAAAAAGTAAGGGATGAGGTATGCAAATAGTTTACTCTCCACTGTCGATAAATAAATATGTCAGAGGGAAAACTAAATTAACTACATAACAATCTCTTCGTTATGTGTTATATAAATCTACATGATACTAGAAATCGGATTTCGTTTCACTGTGAGTTTGCAAACGTGCAAATTAATGGATTTTTAAATTAAAAATCACAGAAATAGGAACTGCATTTTATTATAGAAACTTTCTATCGTACAGCAATTGTCATTTTTATATATATTTTTTTAGATTAATCGTTATATATATATATCATCATCATCATCATCATATTCAACCATTATCTATCCACTGCTGGATGAAGGTCTCTCCAAATGCTTTCCACACAACAATATGCCCAGCCCATCGCCATTTCAGCCCTTTTACTTTAACAATGATGTCCTCTACTCTAGTTTGCTCTCTCACCCAAGTGTTTCTTTTTCGATCTCTCCTAGTTATTCCAAGCATGCACCTCTCCATGCTCCTTTGCGTTGTCTGTAACTTTCGTATTGCTCCAACTGTTAGACTCCATGTCTCTGATCCATAAGAGAGGACTGGCAATACACACTGGTTGAAGACTTTTCTTTTTAGACATAACGGCAATTTCCCCTTCAGGATAAAACTGTTTCTTCCAGTCCCTTCTTTTCTTTTCAGTTCCACCAACTTCTTCACCAACTCTTCACCTTTTCTTCTAATTTCACTGAGTCCTACAATGTCCCATTTGATCTTGTCTAGTTCCTCTTCCAATTCCTGAAGTTTTGCTTCAGAAGCAAGGGATCGTCCATTAAACGTAGCCAAGGTCAATAACAAACGGCAGCCTGGGCCATTCCAGTGATTCTTAGCACCCCCTGCTTTCATGCCACACTGACCGCTGCCTTGATCAGGAGCACTCCAGCACCTGGAGACTAGGGGCCATGGTTTCTGGTGTGTCAACATAATGGAGGAATTAGCCATAATTTCACCACGCTGGCTAGACGGGTTGGTGAATTAGCCCTCCCCTTCCGCCTTTCTATCCGTGTAGCAAATATTAATTTGCCACATAAATAGAAAGCTCAGCCTGCACCACTTGAAGGCGGGGTAGGACACTAGGTTACTGGCCTGGCCGGTTCCACACATCGTCACATACGTTCAGCGTGTGGGTCTCCTTCCAGTTAGATAATACCAGTAACTCCTTATATTATATATATATATATATATTTTTTTTTTTTAATTGAGTTGTCTATCTCTCGTTACCTTTGATTGTTCCACTCTCCATGCAGTTTCAATATTTTATGTAGATTATACAGATTACGATAAACTTGCTGAAAAGTATGCATTATTTATTAAAATGAGCTTAAGAGGAATGTATCAACTGTACAGTAACATAGAGGTAATGTGTTTTCTTACAGTGAGGAAAATTCGGGTTTTTGTGCCATTCATATCTAGGGCGCTTACTCCTCTTTTTCCCCGCTTTCCCTACCAATTCGCATCGTAGCGGTTGATTCTTTAAATGATAGAAGTTCGAAGTCTTCGGAAAACGGTAGATCTTTGCACAGAATGACCTTAACCGTCTTTGTGTCATAAAACACAAACAAACACATGGATGCATGTGTCATCACTGGCCATAGTTAGTGATGATATATATTAAGAAAATGTAATAGCTAAAGCTTTACACAAATGTTAGATATTGGATAAATTAATTAAAGCGGTATTTATATAGGAATTTGTTTAATTAGATAAATTAATTAAATGAATATCCAAATTTACGTTTCAATATATAAAGAAATAAATGAACAAGAAATAGTTAAACGAAAATATTAATCAACGATGATTTTTCTTTACTTTTCATAACTCAAACGCATCTTCCTCTATACTTTTTGTCTGCTTTACTTTTAAAACAATTTAAAAATACAGTACTTTTAAAAATATTTTTGAAACGAAGTTTTTTAACTCTCGTTTTTTGTTTCACTCCATAACATTTTTATGATGAATTTCACAAAACCTTTTTTCATTTTATTAATTTCTATTAATATTTTTATAAAAATGTCAATTAATTTTTATAAAAATATCCATTAATATTTTTATAAAAATGTCCGTTAATATTTTTATAAAAATGTCTACTATTAAATGTATTACTATTTTTTAGAAAAATTTCTATAATCACTAGAAATCCATAGATAAATGTACTTTTTTCTTTTGAAAGCATATCCTCGTTATAAATCTGTTAAGTAGCAAAAGCTTGTAATAGGAAACACAAATAAAAAGAATGTTGTAAATTTTTAAAACTCCCAGTTTTTATTTTTTTTAAAGGTACTAAGTTTACTGTTTACCTCGAAATTGGCCCATATTGTGGAAGAGAGAATCGATTTTTCTCCAAAGGCTCGAAGAACGTTCACGCTTTCACTGCAATCAACCGCTGTCTAGAGACTTCTCCCTCAGATAGATCTCACCTCTTCTTGAGGAAATGTTAAAAGCTCGTCTTTTATGCTCTCTAACTCAGCGAAAATGATCTACACACGATAGGGGCGTGTCCTGATTTTAACGGTGGGAAGAATGGAATTCGAACAGCGAATCAGGTGATAAGATAGGCAAGTAACCTCAGTGACGTCACAGCAGCAGCTAAAATACAATACGCTGATCTTGAAACTTCGCGACTTCATTATTGACATTTATTTTTGTACTTTGGTTACTGACAATATGTCGTTTTCTAGAAGCAGGATAAAATGAAAAGTAAAGTTATCAAAAACCATAGAAATATTTTGATGACTCTGATTTTATGCCATTTTGCGAATATATTGTTCTTTAATGTAAAATTTTGATATAAATGCTCGACTCGGTATTTTAGGGACGGTGAGTGTTAACTAAAGATTAATCAATGACATTACAATCCCTTTATATATGTTTGATATTTCATCATAATTTTATATAATAATAATGCTTTTCTTATATAATGTCCAATTATGTCAAGTTTTAATATCTAATGACTTAATGTTAAAAACATACCTCATTTTGAATTCAACAATATAATATGAATTCAAACCAACAAAAGAATAATACATCGATTGACCAGGGCTTACGTTATTATTAGATGAATTTTTCACACTGGTTAAGATGAGAAAGAAAAAACAAGAACAATAAAAGAAAAGAAAATAGAAAGAAATAAGTAAAGTAGAAGAATAAAAATGAAAATAAGAATAGTAACTTAGTGAAACAGAAGAGAGAAAAAAAAATAGAAAAATTCTAAAAATTTCGCATCCAAACCACAGTGGCGAAATTTTTACTAATTATGTATTCAAACTGTGTAAAAAAATAATTTTATAAATTATTTGCTATATAATCATGAAAATATAATATATGCGGGTGCGCATGCAAGCGTGCATATATTATATTTTATATTATAAATAAGCAGATATAATGCAAATAAGAGTGGCTCTTTCAACAGTGAATGTCCAACTAATGATACAGCAATCATATATATATATATATATCATCATCATATATATATATATATATACAATCATCATATGTATATATATGGCTGCATTATTAAGTGCACCACCCTTATTCATACAAATAGAATGAACTTTAAATAGCATAATTAATATTCAATGACATTAAGCATTCTTGGAAAAATTAACTTTTTTTAATTATACAAAGTTTGATTACAATTCATTAGTAACATTCGCTGATTTTAAAATATGTCGCACAATTGTAACAATTACATTTGACTAAAATGATTTCTCCAGAAATCACAATTCTTCAAATGCGGACCTTCTCCAATTTTATGGTTCTTAGGATTAAGCTCAATATACTGATGTTCAGTTGCTGAATACGTTGGCCATACTTCGTCAGATGTTGATTCTGGCTTTCTGCAAAAAATTAAATAAATATATCAAAATCATATTCAACCATTATCTATCTACTGCTGGATGTAGGTCTCTCCAAATGCTTTCCACACAAGTCTATCCTGAGCAATTCGCTTCCACCTTGCGTTCACCATAATCTCTCTTCCTATTTCATCCACCAATCTAGTTTGAGGACGTTTTCTGGGTCTTTGCTGGTTTCTTGGAAACCAATTGAGAATTTCAGATGTCCGTCGTTGATCATTTCTTCTTGCGATATGCCCAGCCCATCGCCATTTCAGTCTTTTTACTTTAACAATGATATCCTCTACTGTTTGCTCTCTCACCCAAGTGTTTCTTTTTCGATCTCTCCTAGTTATTCCAAGCATGCACCTCTCCATGCTCCTTTGGGTTGTCTGTAACTTCCGTATTGCTGCAATTGTTAAATTATATGTCTCTGATCCATAAGAGAGGACTGGCAATACACACTGGTTGAAGACCTTTCTTTTTAGACACAAAGGCAATTTCCCCTTCAGGATAAAACTGTTTCTTCCAAATGCACTCCAGCCAAGTTTAATACGTCTGTTGAGTTCTTTCATAATGTTGCCATCCATTGAAATCAGTTGGCCAAGGTAAATATATGAATCAGAAATTTCTAGCTGAATATTGTCAACTTGTATTTTTGTTTTCTCTACGAAATTATTGAACACGA
>QLNU02015360.1:224823963-224838537 GCA_006491805.2 Dysdera silvatica
CGTTTTGATAATAAGCATGAATAATTTTGACTCACGCACGCAATTTGCAAAGAATGTTTCGCAAACGAAAAATTTCATTGTTTAACCAGACTAGGACAGCAATTTTTCACGGAAAAATAATAAATATAAATATAAAATATATAAATATGAAATATAAGTAACAAGTAAATATATAAATATGAATATATAATATGTAAATTAGCATAGTACTCATACTAATTTAAATATTATTCATTAACTGTATAAAGTTTAAAATGGGATTGCAGAGCTATATAATACATAAATAAGCTTTCAGTTATAGAATCATGTAATTTTTAAAGCCATGAACTTTTACTTTTTTTACGAAAGAAAATAGCGGTTTAATCCTAATACAAAACAGCCTGTTTCATAATTTAAAGAAAATTATTATTTTATATCTGATAGCATTTTAACTCAGCCTCCGGAGGGGGCAAGCCAATCTCAATAAGTTCCAGTCCCAAGCCCGGATAAATCAGGAGGATTGACGTCAGGAAGGGCATCCGGTCGTAAAAATATCATGCCAGAACCAAATGGAAGTATGAAGAATGGAAGCTATACCAAGGCTAAGGCGTACCCTGTAAGCGACGCGCAGACATGTAGCCCGACATCTGTGAGAAGTGGGCAAGGGCTACCGAACCAAGGACGAGGTCGGCTAAAGAAGCTAGTCCAGCGAAAGAGGAAGAGAGTGTTGGAAATAAGAATAAGCACGTTAAACATTGGTACGATGAATGGAAAAAGTCAGAAAATAGTGGACGTGGTGCAAAGAAGAAAAGTAAAGATCTTGTGCCTACAAGAAACTAGGTGGAAAGGAAGCAAAGCTAAAGAACTTGGTGAAGGATATAAGATGTTTTACAGTGGAACCAATGTGAGAGGGAGAAATGGTGTAGGTATTGTGATATCCAAGGAATTAAAGAACGAAGTTTTTGAGGTCAACAGGAATAGTGACAGGATGGATTATGTGCATTAAATTAGAAATAAGAGGAAACCTAACCAGAATAATTTGCGCATATGTTCCTCAGACGGGATGCAAAAAGGAAGAAAAAGACGACTTTTGGGAGGATCTAGATCAAGTGATAATGTAAACACCTAGGAATGAAAGAGTGTTTATTGGGGGTAATTTAAATGGACATGTGGGAAAAAGTAAGAGAGAGAAGAAAGACGCATATTTGGAAAGTGGAACGTGGAAGAAAGAAATGAAGAAGGAGAAAGGTTTATAGATCATGCGGTGGCATTTGATTTACCGATTGTTAATACTTTCTTTGAAAAGAGGGAAAACCAAATGATCACTTATAGAAGTGGAGACAGAACTAGCCAGATTGACTATGTTATGTGTCGCAGAAGGCATCTCAAGGAAATAAGAAACAGTAACGTGATTAGTGGTGAGAGTGCTGCGGCACAGCATAGACTGTTTGTAGTAAATTGGGAACTAGCAACTAGGAAAAATATGGAACATTCAAGGCAGAGAGAACAGAAGATAAAATGGTGGAAACTGAAGGAGAATGATATGAGGAAATGGTTCAAGGAAAAGGTGTTAAAAGCGATAACGTTGGCGGAAGATTTACCAGAATGGTGGAAGTTTAATAGTTATATTATAAGAAAGACAGGGGAGGAGGTGCTAGGAAAAACATCAGGAAAAGAACCGCCAAATGGAAAGAAAGCATGGTGGTGAATGAAGAAGTAGAATCGGCAATAAAACATAAGACAGAGATGAAGAAAAGATGATACCTAACAGGTAGCATGGAAGATAAAAAATCATATAAATTGGCAAATAAAGAGTCAAAGAAAGCTGTGGCCATAGCAAATGCAAAAGCGGTGGAAGACGCGTATGAAGAAATTGAAAAAAAAAGATTGGGAGAGGCAGTTAATAAGAATAGCTAAAGTGAGCAATAAAGGGTCAAAAGACTTTACAATGATTAGGCAGATAAAAGATGTTTGAGGAGTGGTAATACGGGAACAATCGTGGATTAGAGGAAGATGGAGAAAATATTTTAGTAAGTTACTAAACGAAGAAAACTCAAGTGTGTTATTTGATGATGGAAGAGCGATTGAAAAAGAGGTGGGGGGAGATAGGCAGAAATGAAGTGGAAACGGTGCTTAGGAAAATGAAAAACGGGAAAGCAACAGGTATGGAACAGATCCCGGTAGAGGTATGGAAGAGCTTGGCAGGTGAAGGAATAGATATCCTGTGAGACCTTACGAAAAAATTGTGGCAACAGGAGAAGATACCGTATGAGTGGAGAAAGAGTATTGTTGTACCAATATATAAAGGTAAAGGTGATGTGCAAGAATGTGGTAACTACAGAGGAATAAAGCTGATGGCCCACTCACTGAAGATATGGGAAAGAATTGTGAAAACGAGGATTAGAAAAAAAATAAAACAGATATAGGCACTGAACAGTTTGGTTTTATGCCAGGTAGAGGAACAGTGAACGCTATATTTGTACTGAGGCAGCTCATGGAACGATGTAGAGAGATGCGAGCAGAGTTACATATGATGTTCATAGATTTGGAGGAGGCATATGATAGAGTACCTAGACAAGAGATATGGAGGTGTATGAGAGAAAAGGGAGTATCAGAGAAGTATGTTAGACATGTAAAGGAAATGTATGAAGTGAGTAGAAACTTACATCAGAAGTAGTGTAGGTTTGACAGAAGGGTTCCCGGTAAAGGTTGGACTGCACCAGGGTTCAGCTCTCAGTCCTTACTTATTTGATCTGATAATGGATGTTTTAGTGAAAGACGTAAACTGTAATGCACCATGGAGTATGCTGTTTGCAGATGACATTGTACTATGCGAAACATCCTGTGAAAAAGTAGAAAGGAAAACCGAGGAATGGGGGAAAGTGTTAGAGGTTTGAGGATAAGCAGAACAAAGACAGAATATGTGGCACTAAATGGAGAAAGCGTAAGTAGCATAGGTCTACAAGATGAAGGATTACCATCGGCACAAAAATTTAAGTATCTTGGATCATTTGTAGGCTGAGATGGAGTTATGACCACAGAGATACAACACAGAATCCAATGTGGGTGGTTAAATTGGAGAAAGATGAGTGGAGTGCTCTGTGATAGGAAAGTAAGCGGAAGGATGAAAGGAAAATTGTACAAAACTGTGGTCAGACCTGCAATGTTATACGGGGCGGAGACTTGGCCAATTACAAGAGCGCATGAAAGGAAGATGGAAGTGGCTGAGATGAGAATGTTGAGGTGGATGAATGGTGTTACAAGGAGGGATAAAATAAGGAATAACCTAATTAGAGGTACGGTCAAGGTTGGACCCATAGGAAGAAAAATACAAGAACATAGGTTAAGATGGCTTGGGCATATGGAGCGGAGAAATGAGGAATATGTGGGAAAGGTATTGGATAAGCTGGTGGTAATGGGTAAGAGGAAGAGGGGAAGACCACGGCTGAGATGGAAGGATAAAGTGACGGAAGATCTGGAAGAGTATGGATGGAGTAGAGAAGAGGCATTGGATAGAAGATTGTGGAAGAGAAGATTAAAGGACCATAACGCCGACCCCATATAACATAGGAAATGGCAAAGCGAAAGATCTGATAGCATTTTTTTATATTTCTCATCTTATTTTCTTCTAATATTTGTTGCTTGTCATGAAGGAGGTCTTTATAATATGGCTAATACTTTGCTTTAATATTACTTGATTACTGCATCAGTAAAGCTAAAAGTTTTTTAATTGTATAACTGAAATAAAAAGAAATTTAAGACTGATTTTCCTGTTTTCGGTTAAGTTCTCAAACATAATCTCAAAAGTTATGCATAAAATTTCTATCACCAATTACAAGTTTTCGATTGATCGCTTTCTCTGTCATTAGCTTCTCTCGTCCTCTCTCATCTATCAGTACTTCTTTTCTTTGTATGGACTAAAATTCTGAACGCTAATAGGACCACTATTAAACAATGTGATGAACGAATTCATATTTCATGCAATGCTTTAAAACTTGCAAAATTTGTTATTTTTTTTTAAATGACAAATTATACAAACTCAATCTGTTTTAAATTAAGAAAAATGAAACTCCAATGCAATAAGATTTTACCCGATTTTTTGTGAAGCATTTTCATCTTCACCATCAAGGTATGAAGGAGCAATGATCGTTGGTTTCGATAAAAAATCTCGTGAAGTGAAAGAGCATCATTTTTTAATTTAATCTTATTAACTCAAATAATAATAGAGCATAATTCCGATGCCTCTAACTGTTTTTAGGGTTAACACTCTCTTATTTAAAAACTAATCCCCATAAAAGAAACTAAAACAAATTTTCAAATTTACCCTTCTCGAACGAAGGAGGTCCATGTTTTAATCAGGTCGAAGCTAAATTTGCTTTCTTCTTCTGTATAAGATGAATTTTTCTTTAGTGGTGCACCGAATACAAAAGGTATTTCTTCCGTGTGTGGAACTCCGACCCAATCACCCCAAATGCTTTGACTTGATCTGTGGGTAAAAAAGTAGAAATAGACATCATTTTGTTGTGCTGCTTTTTCGGCATATAAAACCGAGGGACAAACGAAAAGAAAATCGCCGAAAGAATCGTATATAGCTTTCAATATTGCTTTTGGATTTTCGTCTGTAACATTGCTCAAATAAAAGTCCGCCACTTGTTTCGCTGTAGGGCTGACATTTTCTTGAAATATTGCTTCAATAATCTTTCTTGCTTGAGGTAATGGTAAATCAGGAGCTAATTGTTTCGTAAAAATATTAGGCATAATATAATTTAAAAATATCGTGCCTTCTTCTTTATTGCTTCCAAGAAGAATTTCCGTGTGTTTAAAATCTCCAGAGTTTATGGCATGAATAGGGTTTTCTGGCAAAAAGTCATCACCATAAGTGGGATAAAATGATAATGGCGTTTTTTCTAAAATAACAGATTCTGCACCAACGATATCACTTGCATTTAAATTCACCATACAGTTGACAACGGTTTCAGGATCTGTCGCAAGATTTACTGTTTCATTAGCGCACCCTAAAGCTGTAGCAAATTTATTATCTTTCAGTTTCACGAACTCTGGGTTTAATGCGAACACGGGATTATAAGCGGTACCACTTTCCATAATAGCTCTTTTAAAGAGATCGCGTGTCATTGGAGATATTAGATGAAACCCCACGGAGTACGCTCCGGCACTTTCACCAAACAAGGTGATGCTGTCAGGGTTACCGCAAAAGGCCTTAGCATTTGTTTTGATCCATTCTATAGCCAATTTTTGATCATGAAGACCCATATTACCTGGAGCATCTGGTGTACCTGAATATAAAAACCCAAATGACCCTACTCTGTAATTCATTGATCCTATTATAACATCTCCTTGGTCAGCCAAAATAGACCCGTCATAAAGTTCAAGTGCTGACGAACCAGACCAAAATCCGCCACCATGTATCCATATCATTATAGGCAGATTATTTGGAGAGGTATAAATCGAACCTGAGAACAAATTACAAACTCGTTTTGGGACCCATAAATTGAGGTATAAGCAATCTTCACTCGTTTTTTCCTTTGCTACCCAATCGAAATCTTTACTTTTTGTTTGCATGCATGGAGTAGGTTTGGTGGAAGCATCGAATACTCCTTGCCAAGGTTTGATGGCAATGGGTTTTTTGAATCGGTTGTGGTTCGTCGGTGGCTCGGCAAAAGGGATGCCGAGAAACGCAAAAACTTCATGGTTATCAACTTTTACAAGCTTTCCTTTAAGAGCACCTGTTGTCGTGGTTACTATTGGAGCTACAGCTTCATAGTTCTTCCTTTTCGGGTCACCATTGCAATGTACCACACTACAGATTAAGACCAGGATTGTGCAAACTGAAAAATAAAGGCAATTTTATAGATATTCTTCATGAAACATTCATCATCTTGTGATTTATTATATATTAATTTAACACATACTACTACAGTTAGTTAAATTTTTGAACTACTATTTCATTATTTTTGTCAACAGAAACATTTTTTCTTCATAAAAATGGTTAGAGGCATTCAAAAACCTCATTCTGTCCATGTCTGCTTTTATACAGGGTGGTCCTGAACTCTACCGACAAAATAAGAGGGGTTGTTGTGAACACCAAATAAGGCATATTTGCCCATATCCCTGTGTCTACAAAGGGGCCGGTGTGGCTGTAGAGCGTAACTACTGTTTAGGCCCGCGGGCCGCACAACAGTATCAACAATATTAAAACTGAACAAAGGCGACTGAAAAGGTGCCCCTCCCCCGATTAGCCTTTGTTGATATTTCTTCCTTAAGTCTCCATATTAGTTTTGCGTGCCCACCTTATTAACATATTTAGAATAGAATTTGATGAGTCCTAAGATGAATTTTTTTTAAATCACTGTTGCAGTGCAAATCGATAAAACTACACCTAGTGCCCATATACGCTAGAAAATTAAATCAAAATATGATTGAGGGGGAAACTTGGTGTTACTTTAGTTCTATAGTGTTTTAAGATATTTATTACGAAATGTGAAAATGACAACAGAATAAAATATATGGATTTCAGACTCAGAGGGAGCAAGGATGTTATTTTTGGGTGAAACAATTTGTATTTTTTCGTGAGTCAGCGGGACACATAAAACATGTCGGAGGGCCGCATGAGGCCTGCGGGCCCCAGGTTGAAGACCCCTGACGTAAACAGTACTTATGCTGTACAGTCAAACCGGCGCCTCTGCGGACACGGGGATATGAGCAAACATGCCTTATTTGGTGTTCCCAACAACCCCCTCTTATTTTGTCGGTGGAGTTCCGGACCACCCTGTATAATATCCGACAAATTATTAAATAATTTTCAGCATTGCATCATTACGTAAGTTCACGAATTTTTCACAACATGAACGTCAAGGCCAGCGTTATGCCGATTTAACCTAAGTGAATAAATCGGGCCCTACCTCAGGGGGCCGCGTGCTTTGTAGAACGGTGTAGTAATTTTTTTTTTAAATTCTAAATTAAGACTTTCTTTCGCGGCAAAAAAAGTCAACCGAAATCTTCAAATCTGGCTTAACCCTTGAAGAATTATCTTCCCTACAACAAAATTAGTTAGTCAATTAATTTTGAGTGCCATAAAATAAAGTAGAATTTTATTTCTTCGCTTTATGTCGATTTTTTGGTCCCCAAAGAATTTTTTAAACGGTATTAATACTTTACATTTCAATTACAGTAGACTTTCAATTTTACGAACTCGTTCGGAACACAAACAAATTATCAAATTTAAAAGCTCATAAATGGGAATTAACGGTAGTTCTATGGTATACTTTTCGAGACCACCACAATGGTCCGTAGAAATGTGTAGTTCGTAAAGTGTAAGTTTATAAAAACGGAAGTTTACCGTAAACCAGAAAAATAAAAATTAAATACTTTAAATATAAAATAAGCTGATACGAAGTTAACCCCCTTCGGCCCTGGCGTCCTCGTGACAGGACGTCTTCTTTAGTTCATTCTAATAGTCATATTTTGCTTCTCGTTAGATGAAAACCTGATGCCTTTACCTGAGTACATCAGGATTTCATCTAACGAAAAGCAAAATATGACTATTAGAATGAACTAAAGAAGACGTCCTGTCACAAGGACGCCAGGGTAGAAGGAGTTAAAAAACATAAAACTTAGAGCAGGGATTTCTAATCTTGAGTGCGAGGTGAAATTTCAGCTGATACGGCAAAGAGTAGCTTGCGTAATGAGTCATCATTTAACTAGCTACCAGTGTGACGTGAGAAGTGATAATGGGATAAATTAGAATGTAATTGCTCAATTTATATTTCTTAAGACCCCTTTGTCTACCCGCAGTATTGTGTGTAGTTGAAAAATTAAAATTCATACTTTTTCATCTTCAAGTGTGGTATTGTTTTTGCAGGAAGTGCGACCACTAATAAAACATTCTTTAGGGGAGTGGAATATAGTCAGTATTACCTACAGTGACGAAACGTCACTTTTATTGCTAATGACCATCAAACTCTTACAAAGACTTCCCCCGGAGCTCACACGCCTAATCTATCTAACAAATTTAATTCAGTCGTAAGTAAACACCATAAGAAACCTAATATGCGAAAATTAGCAGCTATCTCTTCAGATTAACGCTAAAAATAATTAATAAAAAATGAGTTTGGGTTGACAAAAGAGAGACTTTATCGCCATTTGGCGCCTTTTAATTTCTTCCATAAATTCCTCAAAAAGTATCCAAACAACATTAAATATACAGTAGAAGCTCTTCAATCCGATATTCATTGGTTCGGCACATTCTATAATCCGGCATCGATCGAGCTGCTCGCGTTCGGTTTTTTCGGTTGGATTCAGCCGTTCGTTGACCTTGACCGCCAGCTCGGATGAAGGAGAAGACATGGCAGATGAAGCTGAAGTCACGTGGAAACAGGCTTCTGACGTATTAAATATATTTGTAAAATTTGCCGTATCCAACAAAACCTATAACTCTACAGAACTCATAAATTTGTGTATAATTCGTAACGATTTTTTGAATTCGAATCATGGAGGCAAAGTGATATAAGAAACATTTTTAAACAGTAACGCTGATGTGTATTTTTTCTTGCCATAGAGCAGCTTATTACAACTTGCTTTAAATATCATTGTACTGTATTAATTTTTCTTTGGTATTCCCGTTAAAACCATATTAACGTTCGATAATCCGGCAAGGCCGTGGTTCCGAACGTGCCGGATTAAAGAGATTCTATTGTGTTTATGTACAGTCTGTTCCATGTTATCCTCACACGAGTAAATAGAATGCAAGCGATACTTTGTGACAGAATTTTTAAAATAAAAATAAATGCTTCTTTTATGCACAAACCGAATTGCAACTTGCAATGTGATTATAAAAATTAAAGTAAATTGTTTTCTGATGTGACTTTCAGCAATAAAATAAAAATAATATAGAACTTCAATTTAACGAATAGAAAAAAAAAAGAACTTTACAGCTACTTTAAATCCTAATGTTTTTAAACCTAGCAAATATAACGCAATCACTGTAGGCTATTACTGGACGTATTCTAAACTTTTAGAATAGTCCTGGCGCTCGTTTTTTACCCTTTTCGATTAACTAGATATCTCTCCACGTGTTGCCAAAAGGGTTGCAATTGGCGCTATTTTAACTACTTTTTAATATTTAATTTCTCGATTTCTAGTGGGAGGAGATAGCTGCTAATTTTCACACATTAAGGTTTTTATGATGGGTACATTAAGCTGAATTAAATTTGGACCATTTTCAGTAGCGAAAAGGATTATTTTTATCATTAACGACTTTAAACCTGCTTACTATTAGGCCTCTTGTTCTTTTATTTTAATATTCCTCAAATTTTCTCAGTGCGCGTTTTGTTTCCTTTTTATGGTGAACTGTCCAAGTTGCCCCGGCAAAATCACTTTTTCTAATGGAAAAAAACAACAAAAAAACTCGACGATCTTTGCATTTCCTGTATCGAACTCAAGTCTCTATATAATACAAAAAGCTACTTTTATGACCATCAAACTGCCTACTATAAATTTTTCCCCTTCTTTCAGTGTATCGCTTCATTTAGCAGAGACAAACTATTTTTTTAAGGAAAAAAGGCGACGATGCTCCTACATTTGAGATTGAATTCAATACTATTTATAGTAACGAAAAGCCGTTTTATTATTATTGACCATGAAAGATGCCAGTTATTAAACGTTTTGTTTCCTTATTACAATTTTTCTCCGTTAATGAACGTTTTGTTTTCTTTTTATGACGAATGATTATATTTGGCAGGGCCAAACAATTAAAAAAAAAAAAGAAAAAGAAAAAACAACTCTTGCAAATTCTCTATCAAACTCAAAATCCTACGCAGTGACAAAAAAGCCTCTTTCTTCATTTTTGACCATCAAAACTGCATGATATATTTTTTTCCCCTTTATCAGTGTGTCTCTTCATTTTTCATGGAGGACTGATGGGCTCATTTGATGGCTTCAGGGTTCGCTGATGCTTTTACAAACATTTATTATATAGTCGAACCCCGCTATAGCGAACCTCAAGGTACCGAAATTTTGGTTCTCTATATTCAGAGGTTCTTTATATCCAGTCTGATAAAAATAATAGATGATTGGATGGGACCAAAAAATCCGTTCATTACATACGGGGGTTTGCTATAGAGGAGTTTGATTGTATGAAGTTTCTGTATTTATTCATCATTAGTACTTTCCTAAAAAAAAAAAAAAATTATGTTTCTATTTCGCAAAGAACACCAAATTAAACAAGCGATTTGTTATCTTTTTTTAAATAAATTGGATTGATTCGTAGGATATAAATTAAATATACTAAAACGATATTTTGGTGAACGTAAAATAATATCTGGATAATTATTTAACTATTATAGAAATGATATGATTTTTATTTTATTTGGGCATAATATTGTCGATCTAATACGTATTTATGGAATAATTAAAAATAAGTAAAGTATATTAATACATAACATACCAGGGGCGGACCGGGCCGTCGGCCCGGTTTGCCCTCATGCGCGGTAAGACTCGATCCCTCCGAAAATCCCAAGTATGCGCCCTTTGAAAGGACTCAGTCCGCCCCTGTAACACACGCAATAAAATCATTATTTAAAATTAAAATACGAAGCACACGTGTACGTCACAAATACTTGATATTAAGTGACGACATTGTGAAAAAAAACTGCACAAGTTTTTCATATAAATTTGTGTATCAAAATTGAGAGTTTTAGTAGATAATCAAATAGCACGTTTGGTCAACACCAGATGGCGCATCCTGTTTTACTAAATCTGATAATATCAAGAAGCGGTAATGTTGTAGTGTACCAAGGGCGCCAAAACAAAATGGACGAGGTCCTTTCGATCCCTTCAAAAATATTTGTGGAGGATAGGGGCCTTCCGTAATTGGTATTGGAAGGTGGAATGTAATTCGTATCTCTATTCATAAGGCGATATCAATACTGTTAAACATTTTGAGGAATGAATGGAAACTCATGGAAATAATGGTAGGAAATTTGAATTTAAAAAGGAATTACAATTGCAGAACTTTAAAACAGAATATGGAAATGCTAAAAGAATGCTACGTTCTCATTTGAAAAGAACTCCGATTTTCAGTCTTTGAAAGCAGGAGGTTTCAATTTTTCGTATTCACATTTTTAATACCATCGCTGAACGTACAAATACTAAATGCATCAATGTAGCGTTTTCAAAATTATTGAGGTGGGGGGGGAACCATATCTTATGCACGCCTATACATTACAATATATATAAAACTACGAATCATTTCAAATTATCGGGGGCTCGGGCCCCACGGGCCCATATAACTCTACGCCCAGGGTGTGAATCAAAGTTTTTTACAAGTTGGGGGCGAGGGATAAAATAATTCTGAGTACTTCCACTAGTGGCTCGAATTTTTGGGCCCTTAAGCAAAAAATTATTTTGAGCGCCTTTGTTTTAAAAAATAAATTTTAATTAGATATAATATAAACATTTGTACACAATTTAATAATATGGTAGCAGTGGCGCAGCCAAGGGTGGGAGGTTAGGTTACCCCCTGTCCCAGGATATTTTTTTTTGTTTTTGTTTTTGTTTTTGGCAAGAAAAAAAACTTGAAATTTTAATTATCAAGACTAGAGACTTGGCAAAAAACACACTAAATAAATAGAATAAGAATTGGCTGCACAACTGCATGGACTTTTATCTTATGTACATTGCGATTTCCGACTTCACAAATATTAAAATCGTGAAAATCAATATTACAGTATACTACTATTTATTAGATACAATTTGACAAAAATGTGACAATTTTTTGATTAAAAAAAAAAATTAAATATTTTAGTATCATAATTTGCTATTGTGCTTTTTACAGGTTACACCACCAATTTCCCCAGCAGTTTCAACTATTGTCTTAACAATGTTTTCATTTGCTTCTGAGATATCACTTTCATCAATAAGTCCTTCCAGTGCAGAAAAGCGATTTTTTAATTCCAACTTGAATGCCTCGGTATTTACTTTCAGTTTCATTAGATCCACCCTCTTACTTACTTGTTTCCTAATGAGCTTCTGTCGTTCTAATTTAGTATTTAAGTGCACTTTACATCTCACCATTCGATGATCACTTCCAGTATTAAATCTGTTCAGTACACTGCAATCTTCAATAATTGATTTCTTGTTTGCCAGGATATAGTCAATTTCACTAGTTCCCCCATTTGGGTGTTTCCATGTCCATTTTCTTTGCGGTTTCTTCTTAAAAAATGAATTCATGATGCTAAGGTTTTCAGCTTCTGCAAATTCGATGAGTTGATCGCCACGTTCATTCCTTTCCCCATATCCGTATTTACCAACCGATGTCTCTCCTTGTTCCTGTTGTCCAATTCTTGCATTGAAATCCCCCATGATGAGCTTGATATGTTGTTTCCCTTTGGTGTGTAACTCTTTGATTTCTTCATAAAATTCTTCAACCTCTTCGTCGGTATGGCTTGATGTTGGTGCATATACCTGTACTATTTGAAGTTGGTATCGCTGGGTTAGTTGAACAACGAGCCTCGCTGCTCGATCTGATGTACTTTCAACTTCCAGAAGACAGTCTTTAATTCTTTTGTTGATTAAGAAGCCAACACCACTTGTTCTTCCAGTTTCCGTTCCTCTATAATAAAACAAATGTCCACTTTTAAGTTCCACCAACTCTTCACCTTTTCTTCTAACTTCACTGAGTCCTACAATGTCCCATTTGATCTTGTCAAGTTCTTCTTCCAATTCCTGAAGTTTTGCTTCAGAAGCAAGGGATCGTCCATTATACGTTGCCAAGGTCAATAACAAACGGCAGCCTGGGCCATTCCAGTGATTCTTAGCACTCCAGCACCTGGAGACTAGGGGCCATGGTTTTTGGTGTATTAGCATATTGGAGGAATTAGCCATCATTTCACCACGCTGGCTAGACGGGTTGGTGAATTAGCCCTCCCCTTCCGCCTTTCTATCCGTGCAGCAAATATTAATTTGCCTCATAAATAGAAAGCCCAGCCTGCACCACTTGAAGGCGGGGTAGGACACTAGGTTACTGGCCTGGCCGGTTCCACACATCGTCACATACGTTCAGCGTGTGGGTCTCCTTCCAGTTAGATACCAGCAACCCTTTTGCAGGCCATATATATATATATATAATTTTTAAATTGAGTTGTCTATCTCTCGTTACCTTTGATTGTTCCACTCTCCATGCAGTTTCAATATTTTATGTAGATTATACAGATTACGATAAACTTGCTGAAAAGTATGCATTATTTATTAAAATGAGCTTAAGAGGAATGTATCAACTGTACAGTAACATAGAGGTAATGTGTTTTCTTACAGTGAGGAAAATTCGGGTTTTTGTGCCATTCATATCTAGGGCGCTTACTCCTCTTTTTCCCCGCTTTCCCTACCAATTCGCATCGTAGCGGTTGATTCTTTAAATGATAGAAGTTCGAAGTCTTCGGAAAACGGTAGATCTTTGCACAGAATGACCTTAACCGTCTTTGTGTCATAAAACACAAACAAACACATGGATGCATGTGTCATCACTGGCCATAGTTAGTGATGATATATATTAAGAAAATGTAATAGCTAAAGCTTTACACAAATGTTAGATATTGGATAAATTAATTAAAGCGGTATTTATATAGGAATTTGTTTAATTAGATAAATTAATTAAATGAATATCCAAATTTACGTTTCAATATATAAAGAAATAAATGAACAAGAAATAGTTAAACGAAAATATTAATCAACGATGATTTTTCTTTACTTTTCATAACTCAAACGCATCTTCCTCTATACTTTTGTCGGCTTTACTTTTTAAAACAATTTAGAAATACCAGTACTTTAAAATATTTTTGAAACGAAGTTTTTTAACTCTCGTTTTTTGTTTCACTCCATAACATTTTTATGATGAATTTCACAAAACCTTTTTTCATTTTATTAATTTCTATTAATATTTTTATAAAAATGTCAATTAATTTTTATAAAAATATCCATTAATATTTTTATAAAAATGTCCGTTAATATTTTTATAAAAATGTCTACTATTAAATGTATTACTATTTTTTAGAAAAATTTCTATAATCACTAGAAATCCATAGATAAATGTACTTTTTTCTTTTGAAAGCATATCCTCGTTATAAATCTGTTAAGTAGCAAAAGCTTGTAATAGGAAACACAAATAAAAAGAATGTTGTAAATTTTTAAAACTCCCAGTTTTTATTTTTTTTAAAGGTACTAAGTTTACTGTTTACCTCGAAATTGGCCCATATTGTGGAAGAGAGAATCGATTTTTCTCCAAAGGCTCGAAGAACGTTCACGCTTTCACTGCAATCAACCGCTGTCTAGAGACTTCTCCCTCAGATAGATCTCACCTCTTCTTGAGGAAATGTTAAAAGCTCGTCTTTTATGCTCTCTAACTCAGCGAAAATGATCTACACACGATAGGGGCGTGTCCTGATTTTAACGGTGGGAAGAATGGAATTCGAACAGCGAATCAGGTGATAAGATAGGCAAGTAACCTCAGTGACGTCACAGCAGCAGCTAAAATACAATACGCTGATCTTGAAACTTCGCGACTTCATTATTGACATTTATTTT
>QLNU02015360.1:224838637-224849964 GCA_006491805.2 Dysdera silvatica
GTATATAAGACTAGCGAAATGTCTGAAATGTACCATACTCGTTGAGCCAGCGCTTGGTTTGGACTACGTTGGCTATGAAACAACTTCGAGCCAAATTTTAAGCATGCCGCAATATAAATTTCACGCCTAAAGCTCGCCAACTCGTCATCTATAAGTAGTCGTAAGATGCGTCCCACCGAAATAAAGCCACCGTGATTGTGTGTCCATATTGAAATCCATAACTGGACACGAAACAAATATATTAAGAAAGTCTATATACAAATACATATTTACAAGGAGTAACTCACTTCCTGCCCCACCTGGGCAGGAAAAAAATGAATGTGTAAAAAAAAAAAAAAGAGAGGAAAAAGTGTCCCGTCGAAATAAAACCACCATCCATCCCTATTAGTGTTATGGGTAACTTCCGATATTCGAGCTTCTACGGGTAAACAGGCTTATGACGTCAGGAAGTTGTCAAATAATTTACCTATTCTATGTAACGTTGTACCTATTCTATGTTACGTTGTGCAGGCTTCAGAAGGTTGTATTTTCTATTTCTCCCGTAGTATTGCAATGGGAACGGGAACCCAGCTATCAGAGTTTGTGAAAGGCCAGATAACAGCTTTTAAGGAACAAGGTCTTTCACATAGACAAATATCTAAGCAAATCAAACGATCTAAAACCGTAATAGATAATTTTGTGAATCAGGGCAATGCGTACAGGTATAAAAAAAGGAGGTGTACAGGCAGAAAAATGACTTCTAGGCAGGAAAGGGATGTTGTGCATCGTCTTTCACAAGGTGGTATTTTCCTCAGACAATTGGCCAAAGAGGATAACATCCTTGTGACAAAATCAACCCTGTCACGGATTGTTAAACATACAAATAACTTGCGATATAAAAAAAGGAAACAGCAGCCTATGTTGAAAGCTATCCACAAGCAAAGGATAGTAGATTTTGCCAAATATCATCAAACCTGGACGGACCAGTGGCATCGTGTTATATTCTCAGATGAGAAAAAAATTACTTTGATGGCCCAGACGGCCTTGCATTCTATTGGCATGATATGAGGCATAAAGGCTACCGATTACCAAGAAATACTAGAAACCCATTTACTGCCATTTGTAGAGAGAACTGGTAGCCCAAGTTGGATTTTCTAGCAGGACAAAGCCCCCATTCACGTTGCAAAATCCTCCTGGGAATGGTTTTTGAATAATGGGGTGCATGTCATGGAGTGGCCTGCCCTTTCCCTTGATCTTATTTCCCAAGAAAATGTGTGGGGGTAACCTCAGTAGGGCTGTATATGCCAATGGCAGACAGTTTCAGTCTGTGGCAGAATTGAAGGCTGCCATCATTGAAGCCTGGGATAATATTGATGCCATTGTCCTCCAGGGATTAGTAAATGGTATGCCACATCGTGTTTTCTAAGTTATATATAATTATGGCGGATATATTGGCTATTAACAGTAGTGGCTTTATTTCAGCGGGACACTTTTTTCCCTCTTTTTTTACACGTTCATTTTTTTTCCTGCCCAGGTGGGATTGGGAGTGAGTTACTCCTTGTAAATATGTATTTGTATATAGACTTTCTTAATATATTTGCTGCGTTCTTATTGGTTTGTTTCGTTGCCAGTCATGGCACACAATCACGATGGCTTTATTGCGGTCGGACACACCTTAGTAGTAACTTGTTTGTCTAGTAAGCAGAAAAACGGAGTGTGAATTCAAATAGTAACGAACGCTTTCAGGTTTGTTTCTTCACTGATCCATAGTTTGTGTTTCATTATGTTGTCGCAGTGGTTAAAAGTGGTACAGGGTTCGTGCGATCCTTAGAAGTCCTTAATTTTTTTAGGAAACTATTTTTGGTCCTTGAAAGTCCTCATTTTCGCACAAAATCTGCAAAAAGTCCTTAATTTTGCTCTCTTATTTCTCAACATTCCTCTGAGGTACGTTTTAGTTTAAATTTCTGTTACTGCTACCTTCACAATATGAATCAACATAAAGAATGAACATAAAACTTCACACCATGCGGGTTGTAATATGCCTTTTACGAACAATGGGAACATGCATAGAGAACCCCCTCCCCCCCCCCACTTGAAACTTGCTGCAGTGTTTCTTTAGAACAAGAATGACCACTACATCTAAAACCTCTTCCAAATCTAGATTTAAAGTGCAAGGCTCCTTAGGCATACCTTGAGTGCCTTGAGCACAAGGTACTTCGGCCATTTTCCCTGCCCCACGACACTGTATATTTCATAATTAAAAATAACCATCATGAGAAGTTTTACCTTACTCTGTATGTGTCTAGTGTTCATCCCAGCCATTTTCACACCCCGCGGTGGCATCGCCGGTAACGCCGTTTCTCCTAGCGTATGGCTAACCGGTTCACTCCCAGCAGTGCAAAGAACGCCACTCAGAGATTCAGAAAGATCGCGACCACTGTAGTCAGGGCTGGCTCTCAAGCCTTAAGAGGTTCGGATTCCTCGAAACAGTGCATGTCCCGCAAAGAAAGCATGACCACTCGTAGTCTTTTGGAGTCAGAAACCAAAAGCAAACAAACATTTTTCAAAGGGCGGATCGCCCTACCTAGTCTTCTTCACAGTTAAACCCAAAAAAAAATATTTTGTGATGGAAATACATTTAATGTATCTATGATTACCTTATATCCATTATTATAAAACCATATTTTTATTAATGAATTTATTTTCCTATTCTTTGGGGAAAGTAGTTCCTTTTTACGGAATTTTTCATAATTTAATACTAAGGCAAAGAAGGTGGGGGGGGTAGGCTTTCCCATGGAGGAATGATCATCCGAATTTTGTGGTAAAGGTTGACTACAATTTTTAAAAAAAAAGGAAAAAGTCACCTTTTAAAATTTTGTGCCTCTTTATAATAAACCCGGGCTTTCTTTCTCCCCATATTAGTGTCGATGATAGGGGATATCCTATTAGAACCTCAGCTAGATGCTTTTTACAGGCCTTGAATTCGTTAATGATTTGATGTATTTAATAATACTATCTAAGTAGACTGAAAATTTAGTGTTGATGAATAATTGTTTTAACAAATTTTGCATGGAGACAACGATGGGTCCTGTTGTGATATAGTTGTAAGGTGTTCGCCTTTATCCGAGGGTCGACTCTCAACGATACTTAGCTCCAAGAAAAAAGTCTACCATCAAACTGTTAGCTGCAGTTCAGGGCAGTGATGCCAGATTGGGCTACAAGTATGGTATTGGGCGATGTTTTAAGTGCCCTCGCTACAAACATTTCGAATTGGGCGACACGCTACTTTTAATTACCTTCAGGCTATAAATCTGAAAAATAGCTACTTTCTTATTTTCATATATAAAATCACAAAATATTATTAGTATTACATAATACAATAAAAATTTTGTTTGTTGAACATTTCTATTCGCAGTGAACGATAGTTTTATTAAAACATAACAAGTTCGATACTCACTTAATTCCTATGAGATCTCTGTGGTTCAATTCTTGTTTTGGTACTTTTAATCACAGTGATCTTACATGTACTAGAGTGGACGTCATGTGACTCCGAAACTCGTTTAATATTGCAGTTCTGTGCAAACCTTCGAGCATATATACGCTATATGGGAGTTTTCAAGTATTACGTAAGAACCTTTGGGGGGAGGGGTTGCCGTTGGTCTTATTTTCCTATGTTAGCCAATGTTAATTTTTGCTTACTGAGGTGGGGGTGAAATGGCCAAAATATTGCTTACGTAATACTTGAATTCTCCCTATAGACTCGAAGGTGCACACTGTGGATCCACATTAATGAAATCAATTTTTCTATTTTCCTGTGTTTCAGTATGTAATTATAATCAAGCATGGGTATATGAAGGAGGTTATGACTCCTCAAAAATATATTTTTTCACTGTAAAAAATTCCAACTTTCATGATAAATGAAGGGTGTTATTCCCAGACCATGGCGAATTTTGTCCTTGACCCCGCTTCCCCCAAAATGAAAGTCTGTATCCGCTCTTGATTATAATGGTGCAAGCTTGTTTAAGTGTAGATTGTACACTTCGGGATACTGTGGAAAATCGTTAACTTGGCAGTACTTTCCACAGTTAAACTAATGATTTTAGTTTAACTTGCATTCCATTCAATTTTCGTTCAGCAATGCAAGTATACAAACGATATTGTTGACCTGCTTATATATCTGTTAGGCTCAAACATGAATGAAAAAAGACCACAACGCATTGTGGCCGTTTCAAAAATGCCAAATCCAAGGGTTAAAAAAATTTCCAGACATGCCAGGAGCGTATCGGGGAAGACCCGAAGCCCCATCCTTTTCCTAGTCTGCTATTGGAGATACGATTACGATATTCCGTATTCAGAGAGCGGAAGTGAGGGCACTTGAAATGTTGCATATCAGGGACGTATCGGAGGGAACCGGAGCCCCCATCCTTTTTCTAGGCTGCTATTGGAGATACTACTACTAGCTGGGGAGAGTTCAAGTATTATATAAGCAATATTTTGGCCATTTTATACCGCTATAAAAATTATCATTGGTTAATAGGAAAATAAACACAACAGCAAACCTCCACAAATGTGCTTACCGCATTACCTTGAAACCTCTTTGCAAAATAATTCATTTTGTGTTTAAGTTACAATAGCTCAAATGCGCTTACTTTTGGAGCACAGTTTGCTGCTTTTTAGTCTTCAGATCTGCTGGCAACACTGGTTCAAGAAGTTGATTCCCCAGGCCTTAAGAGGTTTGGACTCCTGGAGGCTCAGACCTCGACACAGGCAAGACCCTTTTGGCGACAAGCATGAGTTTACGGTTACCTAGTGGTCCACTAGAGAACAAAGGCAGCAGAACTCTCGTATAGAGTGAAAGAAAGAGGTGATAACGCCCCCTAGCGAGCATATTTTTTTTTAATTGTCTATTTCCTGAAATTCTGGAACGGGAGTGCCATGGTTTGTGGCAAAGATCCTTTCCACCGATTGAGAGAGATTCAATTTGGTGACTTCACAGCATTTTTTGGAACTTTTTGTCTTTACATGTATTTGTGATTGATTGTCGTATCTGGAACATGAGGAACTAAAAAAGAGTACACTGTGCACCTTTACAGAATTTGGCCCACTTTTTTTAAAACCGGTACACCTTTAATTCTACAGCTAGAATTCTGCTGTCTGCAATGTTCAATTCCGTCAGTTGAATTAAATTTTGATTATAAAGAGTGTATATTGAATTAAAATTTAATATAAATTTGAAACCCATTACCTTTAATTTTTGACCTTATTATGATTTATATTATCTGGTTTAAAGCTTAACTGTTTGATAAATTTTAGGGAATTGCTTTTTCATTCTCAACTCCTCTCTTGTTTCATAGTTGTTAATTCTGGAGATTATATTTAATTAAATAATGCACCCTAACTTAAGTATAAAGTCATTTTCATACCTTATGATTCATTCCATTCCTGTTTGCTAATAGGTCGTTAATTTTTTTTATTTCTGGTCTTTAAAACGTCTTTAAATTTCATCTAAGGAAATATGTACGAACCTTGTGGTATGTTGTCAGTTGTTTTCGATGGGGGCATTATACGGTCGACTGATATCACCACAAGATACATATACTGTACATACAACTAAGCTTACTTGGATATCGCACTCTAACAAGTCCTTAGGCAGTGAACGCACCCATTGGATAACTGGGTAGCAATTTAAAAGCCGTGGACTTCAGTAGTTTTTTCAATGGGTGATTCAATTATATGATCATATAATAAGGACTAGAAGAAATGGATTAAAAGAAATTTATTTAGAAATTTCTTAGACTTTAAATGGTGTGATCAATAATTAATTACATTAAACATTCTTGGCAGAATGATTTAAAATTTTTAATTGTGCACGGCTTACAGCTTAATTAAAACTGAATCATAATATTCACTGATTTTAAAGTGTTTCTTCTGTACAATTGGAACTATCATATCAGACTAAGATAATTTTTCCAGAAATTACAACTCTTCAAATGCGGGCCCCTTCCTATTTTGTGGATTTTAGGATGGAGCTCAATATACTGATGTTGAGACGCTGAATACTTTGGCCATACTTCGTTGTATGTTACATTTGGCTTTCTGCAAAACAAAAAAAAATTAAAATTATCTTTTAAAACATCCATGTTTATGAAACATTTTCTTAAATTCGCATCTTATTTTAGCCTAGTTTGAAAAAGATCAACGCAATTTTCATCATTTTTAAGATACCATGTTAGTGAAACAATACAGAGTTTCACCAGGAGATTCCATAACAAACAGTTATTTCGACACTGGCGTAAGGTTTAAAAACACGACGTTTCGGGAGCCAACTCTGCTCTCTTTGACAAAGGGGGCAATTTGCTTCCAAAACGTTGTGTTTTTAAACCTTACACCAGTGTTGAAATGACTGCTATTATATTATGTTAATTTAACAATAAATTCATAAAGTTCTTACTGCAGCAAAAATGTACATAAAAACACCTTTAATAAAACTCAATCTGAGTAACTTAGTTCAAATTTTATTACTTAATGCAATCAAAGTAGCTGATTTTTCATAGCTAACTAACTGGTTTCTCTTAATCATAAAAATATCAATGTAATATTAGAAATATTATGCAACAAATGTATCACCAAATACTGTGTATAGGTTGAATAAATTTATTTTTATTCTTCATTATATATTTCAAATAAAAGGCTAGAAAAAAGGTTAATAATGCAGTCGAACACAATTTTGGCCAACATCTATTAGCAAATGGAGAAATCCAATTCTAAAAAGAATTATTTTGTAAGTTAAGACTATTTTAATATTTGGATATGGGTTTTTCTTATATTTCAATCTAAACAGAGTTAGGAGTTGTATAATGACTTCTTTATTTTTGTGAGACCTATTTGCAAATTTAATGTTTCTTGTTGCATTTCATAACATTAAAATCAAGCTAATAGATTCCAATTTTTGTTAAATAAAATTGTATATGCAAATTTAGTTTAACCGATCTTCGCAATATAAATATCGGGTTCACTCTTCATTCATTAATGAGAAGGATTCCTAATGAAGCTAGGTACCTAGGGCAGTCAAAAAGTAAGTTTCACTCTTCAAAAGAAAAAAATTGGGTCGAAAATATAGAACAATGTTTTGCTTACATCAAAGTACCTTCCAAAAGTTACTTTTAGACGTAATCCCCTCCTTTATTTAAACATTTGTCGAGGCATGATACTTATTTTTCTATGCCTTGTACAAAAAATTGCTGTCCAACTTGGGAGAGCCATTGTTAAATTGCAACTTTAACCTCCTGACTGGAATGATACCTTCTCTTTGCAAGTTCTTGTTTGATGGTACCAAAGACTTAGAAATCACATGGTGTAATGTCTGAGCTATAAGAATTTGGGGCGGTGTCCTATACTTCCTACTTAAATTTTTTCAGACAGAATGTCCTTCGCTAGGATCGTCGATTGCGGTTTCGCATTGGCATCCAGGAGCACAATATCTTTGGAAAGTTTTCCTGGCAGTCGGTCTTTAAGTGATTTTCGCAATCGCTTCAGGGTTTCACAATACGACGCTAAAGTAATTGTGGCCCCCTTCGGCATAAATTCAGTATGCGCTGCAACTTCTCTTTCGTCAGCGTCATCATTAACTTACCCGCAGATGGAACTGTTCGGAACTTTTTTCCGAGTTGCAGAAGTTGGATGTTTCCACTCCAATTGTATGGTCATTCTCGAACATGCAGGTCTATTTTTCGATAGCTGGGCTGGATACTGTCTTATCACCGTACTCCTCGTGCCACTACCAAAATTTTTCAGTGCAATTTGCAACCTTTTGCCCACAAAAAACGAACAACTATATGCACTTAAAATTTGGCCGCCACCTCCAGCTGCCGAGGCATGTTTATGACTAGTTAGCAATCGAACTAATGCGCCAATGCCGCTATTGCATGTGTCACAGACAAATGTCTTTATTGTTGCCACAAAGTTTCAAGAAAATGTAACTTTTACTTAGATTTGTACGGAGGAATGAAACTAACTTTTTGACTGCCCCTGGTCAGTACATTTAATTTATTAAATAACGATATATTTATTTTTAATGGAAAATATTTTTCTACGTCCACGTTTAAGCCAGAGATGTATTTATAGAGAAGAAAAAGAGACATCTTTCAGGCTGAGATTTAAACTGGGGCCCTCCGTATGAATTGGAGTGCCTTAACCAACTGGGCTACCGGGATATAAGAAAGATGCTCCTTTTTTTTTTTTTTTTAAGGTTTTGCAAGATACAAATTTTCGCAGGGATAATACAATTGCCAAACTATTCATGTTTATTAGAAGGACACTGCATTATTGCTTTTCCACGAATATATATTTTCCCAACTTCTAAAAGAATATTATTACTTTTCTTCGTTTTTATTTGCTGATGTGGCGCGGGATTTCCCCTTTTCTCTGGGTGATTCTTTTTTCCCCTTGCCTGAAAAAATTTTTATTTCAATTTTAGACATCCAGACCTCAGGCATCGAACGACATTATATTGTCTCATTAAGCAGCATACTTACCTATTTGAGGACGCCATTAAGCCGTCACGCAGGTATGTTAAGGCGTAAGGAATTGTTGACTACAACAGAGTTTGATATAATATAGACCTCAGTGATTATGATATATGCATTCAGGTATCGTGGTGCATTAATGTATACGGATTCCATATACTGTAGCATGGAGCCAGTGCTCGTGTCAATTAATGTCGCAAACATGTGTTACCAAATGCTAAAGCTGGTTGCCGGTGCTGTAACAGATGTTGCCCCATCACATCTTAAAATGTTTTATAGAGTATAAATTGTGGATTTAGTGGGCCCAAGGAGAACAAGGTGGAACCTTTAATACCTGAATCAATCTTGTAATCGAGCCTACATGGGTAAATTTAAATTACTGGATAATCGAAAATACTTCAATTCAGAAGTCCGGCACAAGTTATAACACTAATCAAAATCACATATTTTTTATAATAGGTATACTTTGAACAGGAAACGAATGTTGTTATCTTAAAAATAAAAATACAGTTTCTTGATTTTTACCGTGAACATGTTTAAAACCTCCGACACAAAGGTTTGAAATTAAGTTTCATCTGATACAATTCGGATTGCTTTTGCTTTGCAGAAAACTTTACAGCACTTCTTTAACAGCATTAGTTTTCTGGTGAATCACGTTTCTTTTCTACTTCGGCCATAGACACGCATGTGCTAAGCCCTAAGTAAGAAAACAATCGCTACGAAAACGGCTGTCTGTTAATAGAAGTTTCCTGATAATAGAGGTTCTAGTGTATTTGTAGAGTCTGTTGGACAACGTATATCAAATGGGGTCATACACAGTCCGAATTTGAACTTGCATTGTCCAGATACAATATACCATAATGTATAAGAGATAACACACATTTGTTTTATTTAAAACTAACTAACCTAACCAAGTACAACAAACATAGCTTTTATAGTATTGTATATTACAATATTATATACAACTGGCTAAAATCAGGTAGTTTTTAAAGTAATGAATTTTGAATTTTTCAGAAGAAAAGAAATAAAATCTAAAATTAAGTCGGCCAAGTCCAATCGCTCCTTATTGCCTATTAACTAAAATCTACGAAAGAAGTCTACGAAAGAAGTGAAAAAATATTATTAATATATTTATAATACGTAACAAAAATAGAATTATAATATATAATACTAATTAAATTTACCCATTGCGAGCGAATGAGGTCCATTTTTTCATCAGGTTAAAGCTAAACCTGCATTCTTCAGCTGTATAAGATGATTTTTTCTTTAGTGGTGCACCGAATACAAAAGGTATTTCTTCCGTGTGTGGAACTCCGACCCAATCACCCCAAATGCTTTGACTTGATCTGTGGGTAAAAAAGTAGAAATAGACATCATTTTGTTGTGCTGCTTTTTCGGCATATAAAACCGAGGGACAAACGAAAAGAAAATCGCCGAAAGAATCGTATATAGCTTTCAATATTGCTTTTGGATTTTCGTCTGTAACATTGCTCAAATAAAAGTCCGCCACTTGTTTCGCTGTAGGGCTGACATTTTCTTGAAATATTGCTTCAATAATCTTTCTTGCTTGAGGTAATGGTAAATCAGGAGCTAATTGTTTCGTAAAAATATTAGGCATAATATAATTTAAAAATATCGTGCCTTCTTCTTTATTGCTTCCAAGAAGAATTTCCGTGTGTTTAAAATCTCCAGAGTTTATGGCATGAATAGGGTTTTCTGGCAAAAAGTCATCACCATAAGTGGGATAAAATGATAATGGCGTTTTTTCTAAAATAACAGATTCTGCACCAACGATATCACTTGCATTTAAATTCACCATACAGTTGACAACGGTTTCAGGATCTGTCGCAAGATTTACTGTTTCATTAGCGCACCCTAAAGCTGTAGCAAATTTATTATCTTTCAGTTTCACGAACTCTGGGTTTAATGCGAACACGGGATTATAAGCGGTACCACTTTCCATAATAGCTCTTTTAAAGAGATCGCGTGTCATTGGAGATATTAGATGAAACCCCACGGAGTACGCTCCGGCACTTTCACCAAACAAGGTGATGCTGTCAGGGTTACCGCAAAAGGCCTTAGCATTTGTTTTGATCCATTCTATAGCCAATTTTTGATCATGAAGACCCATATTACCTGGAGCATCTGGTGTACCTGAATATAAAAACCCAAATGACCCTACTCTGTAATTCATTGATCCTATTATAACATCTCCTTGGTCAGCCAAAATAGACCCGTCATAAAGTTCAAGTGCTGACGAACCAGACCAAAATCCGCCACCATGTATCCATATCATTATAGGCAGATTATTTGGAGAGGTATAAATCGAACCTGAGAACAAATTACAAACTCGTTTTGGGACCCATAAATTGAGGTATAAGCAATCTTCACTCGTTTTTTCCTTTGCTACCCAATCGAAATCTTTACTTTTTGTTTGCATGCATGGAGTAGGTTTGGTGGAAGCATCGAATACTCCTTGCCAAGGTTTGATGGCAATGGGTTTTTTGAATCGGTTGTGGTTCGTCGGTGGCTCGGCAAAAGGGATGCCGAGAAACGCAAAAACTTCATGGTTATCAACTTTTACAAGCTTTCCTTTAAGAGCACCTGTTGTCGTGGTTACTATTGGAGCTACAGCTTCATAGTTCTTCCTTTTCGGGTCACCATTGCAATGTACCACACTACAGATTAAGACCAGGATTGTGCAAACTGAAAAATAAAGGCAATTTTATAGATATTCTTCATGAAACATTCATCATCTTGTGATTTATTATATATTAATTTAACACATACTACTACAGTTAGTTAAATTTTTGAACTACTATT
>QLNU02015360.1:224850064-224877292 GCA_006491805.2 Dysdera silvatica
AACCCAGATTAGCGGCGCACTAGGAGAAGGCGTTACAACATTGCGCCACCGCAGGGCCGCCTTTGAAAAATGGCTGGGATGAACACTAGACACATACAGAGTAGGGTAAAACTTCTCATAATGGATATTTTTAATTATGAAATATACAGTGTCGTGGGGCAGGGAAAATGGCCGAAGTACCTTGTGCTCAAGGCACTCAAGGTATGCCTAAGGAGCCTTGCACTTTAAATCTAGATTTGGAAGAGGTTTTAGATGTAGTGGTCATTCTTGTTCTAAAGAAACACTGCAGCAAGTTTCAAGTGGGGGGGGGGAGGGGGTTCTCTATGCATGTTCCCATTGTTCGTAAAAGGCATATTACAACCCGCATGGTGTGAAGTTTTATGTTCATTCTTTATGTTGATTCATACAGAGAAGAATGGCAGTAACAGAAATTTAAACTAAAACGTACCTCAGAGGAATGTTGAGAAATAAGAGAGCAAAATTAAGGACTTTTTGCAGATTTTGTGCGAAAATGAGGACTTTCAAGGACCAAAAATAGTTTCCTAAAAAAATTAAGGACTTCTAAGGATCGCACGAACCCTGTACCACTTTTAACCACTGCGACAACATAATGAAACACAAACTATGGATCAGTGAAGAAACAAACCTGAAAGCGTTCGTTACTATTTGAATTCACACTCCGTTTTTCTGCTTACTAGACAAACAAGTTACTACTAAGGTGTGTCCGACCGCAATAAAGCCATCGTAATTGTGTGCCATAACTGGCCACGAAACAAACCAATAAGAACGAAGCAAATATATTAAGAAAGCCTATATACAAATACATATTTACAAGGAATAACTCACTCCCTGCCCCACCTGGGCAGGAAAAAAAAAATTAACATGTAAAAAAAGAGGGGAAAAAGTGTCCTGCCGAAATAAAGCCACTACTGTTAATAGTCAATATATCCGCCATAATTATATATGACTTGGAAAACACGATGTGGCATACCATTTACCAATCCCTGGAGGACAGTGGCATCAATATTATCCCAGACTTCAATGATGGCAGCCTTCGATTCTGCCACAGACTGAAACTGTCTGGCATATACAGCCCTACTAAAGATATCCCATACATTTTCTTGGGAATTGAGATCGGGGGAAAGGGCGAGTCATTCCATGACATGTACCCCATTATGCAAAAAACATTCACAAGAGGGTTTTGCAACGTGAATGGGGGCGTTGTCCTGCTGGAAAATCCAACTTGGGCCACCAATTCTCTCTGCAAATGGCAGTAACTGGATTTCTAGCATTTCTTGGTAATCGGTAGCCTTTATGCGGCCTAAGGGGAAAGCCAGGTTAAGTTTACCACCATAGCCGAAGCCTCCCCACACCATTAATGAGCCTCCACCTTATTATCTTTTGGAGAAGATTTCCTCTTCTTCCCTCATATCATTCCAATAGAATGCAAGTCCGTCTGGGCCATACAAATTAAATTTTTTCTCATCTGAGAATATAACACGATGCCACTGGTCTTTCCAGGTTTGATGATATTTGGCCCAATCTACTTTCCTTTGCTTGTGGATAGCTTTCAACATGGACTGCTGTTTCCTTTTTTTATATTGGAAGTTTTTTGTATATTTTACAATCCGTGACAGGGTTGATTTTGTCACAGGGATGTTATCCTCTTTGGCCAATTGTCTGAGAGAAATACCACCTTGTGAAAGACGATGCACAATATCTCTTTCCTGCCTGGAAGTCATTTTTCTGCCTGTACACCTCCTTTTTTTATACCTGTACGCATTGCCCTGATTCACAAAATTGTCTATTACGGTTTTAGATCGTTTGATTTGCTTAGATATTTGTCTGTGTGAAAGACTTTGTTCCTTAAAGCTGTTATCTGGCCTTTCTCGAACTCTGATAGCTGGGTTCCCTTTCCCATTGCAATACTGCAGGAGAAATAGAAAATACAACCTTCTGAAATCAATGTTCGACTGGGATAGAACAGGTAAGTTATTTGATAACTTCCTGACGTCATAAACCTGTTTACCTGTAATAGCTCGAATATTGAGAGTTACCTAAAACACTAATAGGGATGGTGGCTTTATTTCGGCTGGACACTTTTTCCCCCTCTTTTTTACACATTCATTTTTCCCCCCGCCCAGATGGAGCAGGGAGTGAGTTACTCCTTGCAAATATGTATTTGTATATAGACTTTCTTAATATATTTGTTTCGTTCTTATTTGTTTGTCTCGTGTCCAGTTACGGCATATAATCACGGTGGCTTTATTTCGGTGGGACACACCTTATGCTACCAAAAGGATTGTTACAACTTAGAATAGTATGAAGTTTTAAGAGAATGTATTCTTCATAGAAATTATAACCTGCTTGTAGTTGAGTATTCTGTACACTGTAACTCATTAGCCAAGTATCTCACAGGAAGCGTCCTGGGACATAAAACTTAATAGCCAATATTAAAATCAAAAAGGAATTTTGTTTACATTTAATAACTCGCCAAAGATAACCATACACACATTTCCATTTTTATTATTGAAATATTTATATTGTTTAGAATTTTATTATTAATCATAGGAAATATTTTGCATAAATGAAATGCTTTACTAGTTTGCCTATTTACTTGCATTTCAATTACTCTGTGCAAATAATTACGTGTCTAACCTAATTTTAAAATCAATCAAGACATTTTTATAAATAATTTGAATACAGTAAAATAAATGACTTTATTTAATACATATAACATCCGATTTCAAAGTATTAAAATGAATGTACCCTATAATACAAGATTACGTCAGATTAAATAATACAGTGAGAGAAACCTCTGCGAATGAACATGTCTTGATCTTCAACCCTTACTTGCTGCAATTTTGATGCATACTTACAAAAGATTTGCTTCACTGGAATTACCGTTTCTCATTTAAACATAAAATTGGCATTCTATCACTGTCTACGATTTATAGCAGGGTTGTCCAACATACGGCCCACCAAGTGTTTGGAATAAACAAAATTCCAGGATTTCAAAATCAAATTTTATTTTTTTTTCAAAAACAAGGAAAAACCATGGCAATAGTATGTACGACCATTCTAAATTACTGAGGGAATTTTTTATGTCTAATTATATGGTCTATTATTTCCTTTTTTCTCTTCCCCAAAACATGCCGAAACCGTTGGCCAGCGTGATCGGTGAAAAAATTTCAAGTGGCCGGTTTCCCAAAGAGGTTGGACAACCCTGGTTTAGAGGTTTCATGCTAATACTAGTGGGGGTCCCCCTTTTTTAAATAAATTTTTATCTTTCTTTGTTATGCAGAATTTATAGAAGCTTCCTTTAATAGTCCTTTACTTCTGCCCTAATTTGTTTTTAAAAAACGTTTCAAGTATAAATAGTCAAAATAAGTTACACAAATGTTTCAATTACATCTAAAAATACTAGCATTATGTTAAACGAAATTTTCAAGACGTGTGCATTGCATACATATATATATGTATCATTTTCTTTCAATGGTTCTCTATTTGATTTTAAATAACTAAACTCATCAGGGACAGAAACCAATTTTAAAAAAAAATAATAATAGGAAAAATAGGAGTGATTAGCTCTCAATATATTCCATTAACGAGGCTAAAAATAGAAAAGAGTATTGAAAGAAAAAAAAAGGAAGGATAATGAAAAATTCTAAAATAAACTATAATGCAAGGTTTATAATAGAAGTTTCAATAGTAAATACATAATTACTAGTGAAACACAGAATGCAAAATATATAACACAGCTAAATTAATATAATTATATACAGTTGCCTACCCCCCCCCCCCCCAAATCAAGTCATGGGGTATCTAAATATATTGCATATAAAAATAAATAAAATTGATTTTAGAAAAGTTAAAAAACCTAACATGAAAGACAATATGTATTATTTAGTGATTCTTTTTAGTGTATGAGATGGCTGTTGTGTCAGTTCTTATATTTTGTGTGTTCCCTTTCAGGGTGTCTACTAAAAATAAGAAACCCAGTTCCTTGACCTTTTCTTGACTATTTTTATACATTTCTTGACCTTAGAAAAAGTTCCTCAACCTTATTTTTTACAACTGATGAAATAGTTACATAAAAATAGCTGAAAATCATTAAACATCGTCAAATTATGATAGAAAATAGCTGAGAATTACTAAAAAAATTGCAAAGCTATGAGAAAAATAGCTGTTAAAAAAGTTAAAGTATCGTACTAAAATTAAAATTTAATGCACGAGCAAAACTGAAAAAAAAAAAAAAAAAAGCATAACTGTGACCTATAACATCAATTTAAGTGACCTTTTCTTGACTTCCGTGACCTTTTACTCATTTCTTGACTTTCATGCCCTTGTAGACACCCTGCTTATCTAGAATTATTGATGTTATGCACATATGGAAAAAAATCTTTGCCTTATAGCAGTACATTGCCTATTACTCACTTCAGCTAAACAGTTGTTTGCAGAAGCTAATTCTTCCCTTGCAATATTGGTATGTTAATTTTGTTTATGTTTTCATCATTTTCAGATTTGGTTTTTTTCTTTTTTTAGATGCATTTACATTCTGTTTCTTCATATCTCTTTCCGTCAATCATTTTTTTTAACTTCCTTAAAAGTAACATATACCACACGACCATCATTTTCTAATAATTTTCCTGCAACTGGAATGAAAAAGTATCTCAAATCTATTTGATTTCCAATTCCATGTCATTCCTAATTGTTTCCATATACTACCATGTGCCCTACGACTGCCACCAGTCAATTGACATCGATGATTACTGCATGTGGAAACTTCACTTAACGGATAGAGGGCCCCCCCCATACTTTGCAGCATATGCAGTTTTTAGAATAATTTTTTTTTATAAAAAAAAATGAGTTTGGAAGTAATTCACCCACATTTTGATAAATTCATATGGATGCTAATGAACCCTAGTGCTGCAATTTGTATCACAGAATTAATATTGGCGCAAAACATTTCAGAGTTGATTCTGTTTTTAATACAACGCCAGTTCAAACCTAATCAAATGTGTGGAAACACTAAATGGAGCCAGTAATGAAGGGCTCTCAAACCAAACAGAAGCTGTAGGGGAGGGGTGCAAATGCCCGCAATTCAGCTAACGGTTGTACCAATAAATAATGTTTAGCCTATCATTCTTTGTCTTCACATTGCTTAAACACAAAGAATACAGTAAGAACATGACCTTGAATGATAGGGTAAGTGGAAGGGGAAAATATTTAGGAAGAAAAATAATTGCCATTGGGGATCTGACTATGGGGGAACAAGTGGAAAAATAAGGGGAAAAAGTAGGGTTAGCAAAACAATAGGAAAAATAGGAGCTCTGCATTCCCTTATTCATGCTAATTGCACAAATAAACCTTTTTTAAAAAGTTGACCATTTCTAGAGAAAAGAATTCATAAAAAATACATAAATACTGTCTCCTTAATAAGCTCAAAAAATATTTTTCTAATATAAATCTATATCAAAAACATGCTTTCTATTTGAAATTCTGTATATTTTCTTTACTTAATATACCACACATAATTACAACTTTCATGTTTCTCTCACTCACAAAAAAGGCTACCATTCTAATAAGAGTGGAATTCCTTTTGGAAGCTCAATTTTCATATACTTTCTAACTTCATGAATGTGCAAAACATGAAAAAAATTCTTGTTACTAAATATTATTAATTGAAAAAAAAAATTTCAAATTAGTATGCCACACAATAATCAGCAAAACGAGTAATTGATTATATTGCTACAAATACTAATTTTTCATTATTTTACTTTGTTCCAAGGCCATGTAGAAGGTAATTAGCCAACACTTCCATCATTTCAATTCAATAAAGCACATGATTTTAAAACCAATATTCTTATATTAAGTCATTGGAAACCACAAAATAGTTAAACCTGTTTAATATTCTCTTTAAATATTCTTAAAACTTATACAGGGTGGTCCTAAACTATATGTCAAAAATGTAAAGGCAGGTAGAGGGGACCTAAATAAGCAGATTTCGTATAGGATTGTGTGTGTGGTAATGCCGCCTTGAGCCGGTAGAGAGCGCTGATGACTGCGGCGTATAAAAGCGCTTCGCTAGCTGGATTCATCATTTCCCGCACGGATCTCGAGCAGCATGCATCGTTTCACCAATGCGGAGCTGGCCGACATGCATTTCATGTATGGGGCTGCACAAGGAAATGGATTAGCTGCTCAAAGGATGTACAGGGAGCGATTCCCGGATAGGAATCAGCCGGATCGTCGAACATTCGAGCGTCTGCATCGGGAGTTACGCACGAATGGATCATTTTATGCTTCCAGGCGTGGAACTGGCTTTGGAAGATATCGCAGAACTCCTGCAGTGGAAGAAAGAATACTAAACACAGTCGAGGATAATCCTTCGACAAGCTCGAGAGCTGTAGGACGTGCGTTGGGTGTGAGCCATCAAAGTGTTTTAAACTGCTTGATTTAAGATTTAACCTGCTTGGATTTTTTCTTCTGGGGTCATATTAAAAGCCTGGTGTACGAGAGTCCCGTCACATCTGAAGAAGATCTTGTTGCCCGCTTCTCTGTTGCTGCTGGACATGTGATCGACATGCCTGACGTCTTTTCTAATGTACGCCGATCCATGCGCCGTCGCTGTGAATCTTGTATCGCTGTTGGTGGCCGCTCTTTCGGGCACCTCTTGTAAACTATTAATAAATTTTTGTTTTCTTTTGTCTTTACTTGTCTTTTCAGTTTCCTGTGATTCATACTGCTTTACAAGCTAGCGCTTTAATGTGTCATTACCGCACACACATTCCTATACGAAATCTGCTTATTTAGGTCCCCTCTACCTGCCTTTACATTTTTGACATATAGTTTAGGACCACCCTGTATATACAATAGCACTATCAAATCCCTGTCTATTTTTTTAGGGAAATTAGCAATTTCAGCAAGAATAATTAAAGTATATTGATTTTACCAAATTCTTTTAATAAAATTACTTGATCATATAAAAATGGAATATTTTGAATTTATTATCCCTTATAAAAACTTAGCTATGAAAAAAAATGACACTTTTATTTTAATAAAAACCATTACACAAAATGCCAATTTTTATTTTGTAGTTTTTGTATAAAATTATATATATTATATACATTAGGAATTAAAATTGCCATCACAAAAGTTAGGAAAAGAAAACTTGTATTAAATATACTTTAAGAATTGAAAAAAATTGTTTTTATGGCACAAGGACAGCTAAAGTCATGCTACACCATGACAAACAGTTGTAGGGAAATCCAAACCTCCTTTGCATAGGGAATCAAACAACAGACTGTATCTGTAGAAAAATAACAACCTAGCAGGTGCTGAATACTAAATGGAATTAAACTCTGATTATTGATACATATGCTAGCCAGGCATATTACTACACTACCACCACAAGGCCGAAATAATTTAAACTGAAGCATCAAGTAGTATATCCTTTGAAAACATAAGCATACAATTTGGTTAACAGTTTTTTCATAGTGCCACTAGTTTTTACTTGATTTAAGTGCTTACTTACTTTAAACACTCTGCTGGACTCTGATTCCAAATTAATCATTTAGTTTAATGAAAAATAACTTCGTTTTTGTATAAATTTTACTAATGATACTTAAGGGATAAGGGGAAAAAATTTATAGACAAGGTTGAACATGATACATACTATATCTGTGAAGACCAGAAGAAAATATCCTTATAGACAGATGTCACTGTAATATACATTTCTTAATATGAAGAAATGACACACACAGTGAATACATATACACAGTGAAATCTGTCTGTAATATATACTAGGGATGGGAAAAAGACATCGTCATAGGTAGATATCATAGATAAGGTTGAATCTGATACATTATATATCCGTCGAGAAAATCATGGAAAATATCGTTATAGACAAACTTCACTGTTAAAAATCAAAATCACTGTGGTAAATCAAAAACTAAAGGCAATTCTGTGTTTTCACAGGAATAAACGACTAGATGTGTCTGACGTCACCAAGTGTATACTTGGAGTGACATAGAAGTATATATCCATCACTGCTCTATTCAGTCGAGTGTCGCGGAGCAAAAGGGTCACACATATGGATACACCACTCCACGAATGAACCATCAAAAAGGAACACAGAACCGTAGTGTTTTCTGTGGTCGGAGGGAGTCAAACTTGCAGACATCCACCATTGGCTGTTAGTGCAGTATGGAGTAAGCACCATGACTCAACGAAAGGTGTATGAGAGTGGACTGCTTTAAAGCAGGATGCACAAGTGTAAGAGATGAAAGTCAAAGTGGACACTCAAAAACATTCCACAGAAGCAAACGTCCAACAAATGAATACCATTATCAGGGATGATCGAAGAATCACAATAGCACAAGTGGCGGAACTCATGGACATAAGTTTTAGATCAGCCTATAGAATAATGCATGATGTATTAGGGTACCATAAAGCTCGTGCAAGGTGGGTACCTAAGAAACTCGCAGCTGAGCATCAGCAGCAGTGTGTTGCAGTGGCTACCCAGTTTTTCCAATGCTATGAAGCTGGTCGCAGTATCTTGGAATAAATCGTGACAGCTGACGAAACATGGGTTCACCACTATGAACCAGAGAGTAAACGGCAAAACCTTAAATGGAAACGTCTATCGTCCTTGTACGCAAGCAATTCAAACAACAGCCATCCTGTAGTAAAGTGATGCTAATGCTGTTTTGAGATGTGAGGGGACAGATCTTGGTGGAATTCCATCCAAATGTTGAAACGCTGAATAGCACATGTTACTGCATGGTCCTGTAAGATAAAGTGAAACCTGCAATTCGTCAAAAGCGACAAAGACTGGCATCTAAGGGGGATGCTTGTACTCAACGATTAATGAAAGGCCTCATACAGCAAGGGCAACCCTGATCTAACACTGGGCACCGGCTTGGCTTAGAGTTGCTTCCCCGTTCTCCATACCTCACGCCATCAGATTACCATACCTTCGGCCCTCTGAAGGAGGTGGTGTGTGGCTGCCAGTCCAAGTCAATGATGAAGTCGAACAGGCAGTGTGGACATGGCTTTGTGAGCAACCAAAAACCTTCTTTGCGAATGGGATGCAGTAGCTGATTGTACAATATCAAAAGTGCCATGCCATGCAGAGAGGGGGGCATATGTGGAAAAGTGATATATGTGTAGTTCATCTTCTTGTGTGGAAATAAAGAGGTTACGTGAAAATAATCTTTACTTTTTGATTTACCGTTGTTTATTTATATGATTATGAGCTAGTTTGTTCGTTGACCTATTATGTATTAAGAATATCCTTAATGGATTATGTACATTAAAATACCTAGTAGTATATAACCAGTATTGGGTAGGAGTGTGTGCACTATAAACTCTAAGTTCATGAAGATACTTTAAATGGTAAGTCAATATTCATTAATAATTTCTTTTCATTGAGCCAGTATCCAACTTTACCTTATGGTGCAAATTCCTTAGTGTCAAAAACAAGCAGTTGCATAGCTAAGTCTACAGAAAAATTATTGGTTTAATTATGTATAGATTAATCATTTGATATACAATCACACAGCAAATATTTCACATCAATACCAGCTATTTTAATTCATAACGTAACCCTTTTCCTCTTCATTAAATACTTTATAACTTATACACATATCCTAATTCATGTCAAAGCACAGATACTAAATTTTAAATGGTAATTTAAGACTGCTAAATACCATTTTTAAAAAATTGGTTATATATAGTGAAGTCTCAGTAACTTCACACATAGGAAAAGTAATTTATGTTGGGTTATGTGGGTGCTAAGTTATCTAGGTAAAGGAAAATAATAAAATAAATGAAACAATAACTTCTCACAATTTAAATTTCTCTAAAGCATAAAAAAATATTTTGCTAAATATTTCTCACTTTAATACTAGATTACACAATGAACCAGAACTTACGGCAATGCATGAATAGGTTTGAACTTGTTTACAATATTGTTTATAACCATGTTTAAAAAGGCCCTAAATTGTAGCATGTTTTTATTTTATTAAATATAAACTATATGAAAGTGCAGGGTAAAGGAGTTTTGTTGGAAGGGAAATGAATTTATGTTGACTTAAGTGGGCATCCATTTTGCAATGTTCAGTTAGTGGGTTTTTCTTCCACAGCACAATATATTAGACCAAACGATATCTTGCAAAAAGTAGTTACTTGAAATGTCAACTTGTAATAGAATTGAGAAAGCAAAACTCAACTGCACTATCATTGATAAATTCTAAACAATAATTTGGTAAACTATGAAAATTCATATGGCAAGAGAAAATTCTTGCTTTAACATATATTTGGAAAAGGGTATAAAATTATTATAAACAAGAAAAATTAAACTGATTCAGTTTTATTAAACAAAAATTACAAAAGTTATGAGACACTATGTTTAATTATCAATTTCTTAAAATTATGCACATAAATTACTCTCTCATATTTTCACCAATGTAATAAAATACTGCAACTTGTCATTTAATGATGTGGCATAAATTTCACAAAATCATGAAAAGAATAATTACATAAGTTCTTGTTAAGCCAATGATCAAACTGACTTTTCTGAGTGTCATAGGACTATCAATACCAATTTAACAAGTTTCTCTGGAATAATTTTTAATAAAATTTTCAGAAAAAGTATAAATCCTGTACAATGAATAACTTCAAATAATATAATTTGATCATCCATGGTTTAACACGAAATTTAAACATTTTCATTCTCAAACAGTAATAAACACTTCATCTGTCACATTTAATCCACTTATAAATCTACGAAAATACTGTTCATATTTTTAAATGCATTTTTCATATATTCTTTCTACAATTATATTTACATTACAGAAAATCGAAATATTTATTAAAACACTTTCAAAGTGCTGCTATATGATGGCATAATTTGCACAAAAATTAACGAAAACTCATGTAAGGAAAAAATTTTTTTAAAACTAAAATCAGCATAACTCATCCACATAAATTTATAAAATAAAAGGTGATTTAGAAACAAAATTTTAAACACAAATACAACACTGTTTTAGACCATATATTTTCTTTTATACAAACGTTTTTCCTTTCAAAATAGTAAAACAAGTCATAAAATATTCATCACTGACAAAATAAAATTACAAGACATTTTTACAAATCATAAACATAATTACTTATTCCTCTAAAAAATCAATACTATTTGCAATATAAATGTGGCACAATATCATGGAAAAACATTTAAGGCATTCAATTATATAACATTTCATTGCAGCTCAAATGACTTGCATAAAACTTCTAAACTTCTGCAAACGCAAAATATTTCGAGTATCAGCTATAAAACATTTTCATAATCACAGGAATGTTTGCGTAATGAACACTTGGTTGTGTTTCAATTTTAAGGAAAGAACAAAGACAACGTATATAATGAAAGTTCTTGTAAGCTTTACCTTTTATCTTACCAGTGAATGTAATATGACAAAATTGAAAAAAAAAATTATACTTAGGATAAAATCATGTCATATTAAAACTGTTTCTTTACAGAACTCTGATTTGCTTTCTCCACAATTTTATTAGAAACCAAGAATTAAGTACAGAATAGTCTATAGTACTGAATTTATATTAAAGAAGTTGAACGTAATTTGCAGGGAAAAGTCCAACCTGGCCTCTGCACTCACCGCGCCACCATCCTTCATCAATCTAATAAATGGGAAATTAATTTTAAATTATAAATCTAAACCAAAGGTGAAAAATAAATGCAAATTCAATTTCCACAAAAATGCAATAATTTAATAAGAAAAAAAATCCACATTTCAGTACACATACCACTGGCATATAAAGAAAGTTCATAAGGGAAGTTACTGGCATATAAAGAAAGTTCATAAGGGAGGTTACTGGGATACACAAAAATTTCATATATCTTCATGTAAAATTCTATCATAATCAGGGTTATGACTCCCATCAACCTCCCTGCATATGCCTATGATACACACTGATATTCAAAATTAAAACACAATTTGTTGTTTCATGTTTCCTGCTTTAATTTTAAATACTAGTGTATATTCAATAAAGAAACACATTGAAGGCTTATTTACTTTCTGGTTACAGTACTTAACATGAATTTCGTTTTTGTTTTTAAAGGTATATTAGGTTTCACACGTAATATTCAACTTCTACACATAATCTCATATTTCATAGGCAAAGGAAACGATTTTATTTTGAGGATATTTTCTTGCACAATACTCTGCATAAATGTTTATGTGAAATATTATGTGAGAATTTGCAATACAGTCAAATCTGTGTATTTTTTTTTTAAATGCTATAACTGGATATTAAAACCAGTAATTTTAAAATATCGGCACATAGCTGTGGTGGCCCATGGTGATATCTAAGTAAAGCTGCATGAAGCTAATTTACCAAAACACATTAATTTACAGTTTATACTCAAGAAACTGGTTTTTACCTCATTCAGTAAATAAGAAAGAAATTTATGGTAACTTTAGGTTTTGGTGAATTGGCTTCATGCAGCTTCATTTGAATCTCACCACTAGTACATAGTATTAAATTTCAAGAGTAGCATTGTTAGTGCAAAAAATATGTTTATTGCACATTTTGGAAGTTACATACCTTAATTATTACAGGCAAATAAATCTTGATTATCTCATAGAAAAAACATTGCATTGATTAAAAATGAATAGCAAATTTGTTTATTTGAACTTTGCCCATTTTATTGAAACACAGCTAATATGGAAATATAGTTATTTATCCAAAAGATGCAAAAAGGATTGAATAAGACATCATGGCTTTACTTCAAATTTTTACATTAAACAAACAGAATAATTTTATCCAGAAAAATAATAAGCTGACCTTGAAGATTCTTTGATTTCCCAGTTCTGCCGCCTACTTATTCATGAAAGACAATTTTGGAAATCTTTGTCAAACAGTGAATTTATAATGGTCTGAAAACTTCGTTCAGGATAGAAGGCACAGTCAAATAATTTTGGGACTGGCTGAATAGCAGTCATTTCTGAACATACGAACATTATGACATTTAACAAGCATCTTTATTTCTAGCAGAAATTTCATGACAGTCCAGTGGGTACACTTTTTTTTCTCTTTGGTGTGTATTTTTAGCTTTTGTGTCATGGTGAATATGTCTCTTTGAAAGAACAACACATTTTTGCTGAATTTTGCTCCAATCTCGGAAAGGCAGTTAAAGAAACTGATTTGATGCCTTAATAGGCTATTGGAGAGGAAACCATGAATTGAACTCACTGTTGTTGAGTGGTTCTCATGTTTTAAAAATGGACAGACTTCGATTGAATAAACAGAATGTCCAATATAACCCTTGACAAGTGCTAACAAGGAAACCATCAAGAGAACGACAAAAATTCATAAATACTGACACCAAACAACTGAGAATATTGTCAAATGACCATGGAATATTTCACAAAGTTCAGTTCATTATATTACTTCGGACATTTTGAACATGATGGACCTCAATAAAATTTATACCCCACCTCTTGACTGACAAAACAAATTAAAAATCGCTTGACTGTGTGCCATGACCTGAAGGACAATGTCCAGAATCATCCTAAGCTCCTGAGAAGTCATCATAGGTAACATGAGGTGGATTTACTGCTATGACACAGCAACAAAACAACAATCAACCCAATAGAAAAGTCCACACTCACCAGACAGAACTGGTCCCATGTGACTTCTTTTGGTTTTATCGAATAAAAAGAGAATTCAAAGGCCAATTTAATTGCAAGTAAAATAAAAAAAAAAACTTGATCTCTTAAAAAAAATAAAGTAACAGACATTTTCATTTCTCATAATCCTAGTTCAAAAAGTCACACTATCAATTATGCATTTTTGTATTTGAAAATTACTTAACGCACTTTACAAACTAGTAAAAGTCCCACACTTTTCTTTTACTTTTGGCTTTATTACAGTTAAAAATGGAGCATTTTTACAACTTGTTATGCCGCAAATCATGGATAAGACTGTGTTTTAGTTTTAAATTTATCCGCATAAATGATCACTATATGATTTTATTCATTATTAGATTTGTCATCACTATGGGATTTATTATTAAATACGGTCCTTTGTTTTACTGTTTGTCACACAAGTAGCTGTACGGAACGCAACATGCTGCACAGCTCTTTTTAAAACATCTAAATCATGGCAAAGCTGATCTCTATAACTTCATTTATCCTTCATAAGAATTTTTCTTACACCCACATAGACCATCTGCTTCATGGTTTCCTAAAAAAAATTAAAATTTAACAGTGCAAGATTGGGTGATTTGGGTACCTAAACAATAGGAACTTTCCCCATCACAGACAGTGCTGATTGAGAAAATTGTATCACTGCAACGGCAAAATAGCTTGTTAACTGAGTTAAGATGCTACATGTAATCCCCATAAAGGTGAGATTATGCTTCCTCTATCTTATGCCCTTATGTGCAGAAAGACGGATTTCTACTTGCATTGCAACATAAAAGGTCCCTGTGTATGCCTCTTTAGCAATAAAACGTATTTAATAATATAAAATAAAACAAATTTAAGTAAAATAAAACAAATTTAAGCAAAATAACACAAATTTAAAAAATGTTATTATGCAGCATAACAAGTTCTGTAAATACACTATTTTATAATGTAAATTAAACAAAAAGCAAAAGTATCAAACTTTTATCAATTTGTAGAGCACTTTAAGTAGTTTTTTAATATAAGAAAAAATTCACCCTTAATAGGATTTTTTTTTTTTAAGCTAGGACTACAAAAAATAATCAAAACCTTTTAAAAGAGTTTTAATTTTATTACATTTATACTCTTAAATTAGGTTGCTTTTGGTATAATTGAATATAGCCATTATTGTGACATTAGAAAAAAAATGTGGTAGTAGCCATAATAGTCTCCGAAATAAAGGCAATTGAAATGCAGAGTATAACACTGAAAATATGACAAATGGAAAGTGTCACCATCTGAAAATGAAGCACTTCAGATCTTGACTATGTGGGTTTTCTTTGACAAAATGAGCAATAAAGTTTCCCTTTTAATTTGATCAGTTCGTTTCTGGACACCTTACACACATACACACTAGTGATGGGCGATTGTGAAATATTTTTAAAATCGGAAGAATCTTAATTGAAACAAATTTACAATAGAGTTAACGATTCATTCATCCTCAAACTTAAAAATTGAGATGTTCAATTGCAATCGAGAGTTAGAAGATGTTCTGCCATTGCCCGCCTGTTGTTGCTGAGTTATCCATTATCATGTATTTAAATTAATAAAAATAAGTGTAAATAATTTGTCCTTACCACATTAAGGTATGATATAATAAAACACTAACTGCAAAAAAAAAAAAAAAGATTGCCTTTGCTTGGCATGCCATCTACAGTCACATAACTATAAATAACACACCTAACTCAAGGTTTACGAAAGTTTAGGTGAAAGGTTTTCACTTGTGTACTTGAAAGAATAAAAAGAACATGAGCTATGCAATTTATTTCTGTCATGAAAAAGGTTTCGCTTTCGCTTTCTTTTTGGTTTTACGGCTCAAAGACTACAGTGGTCATGCTGCGCCGGGACCTACTGTTTTCCGAGGAATCCGAACCTCTTAAGGCCTAGGGAACCAAACCCCGGACTACAGTGAGCAGTGCGATCTTTATGAGATCTCTGAGTAAGCGTTCTTTTTGCACTGCTGGGAGTCGAACCCGGATTAGCCGCGCAATAGGAGAACGCGTTACCACACTGCGCCACCGCAGGGCCCCGTCATGAAAAAGGTAAAGTTATAATACACATTGAGGTAGAAGTTTTATTTCACAAAATTGGATTAAAATTAATTTTACATGGTGCCATCTATGAACAAATTTTTAAACTATAATATTTTTCCATATACATGTGAAAGGGTTTTTTTTACTTTTACAAAAGTGCAATGGCAGATCCTGGGGGTGGGGTGATTATCCCCTTTTGAACCTGGATTATATCATGGAAAATAAAATGAAAAGTACTGGACATTTGGCTAAAAATATGAATCGCATACAAATCGCACTCCCACACCTTGGTTGAAAGATTTCTGAATTCGCCATTGGCGACAGCGAATTGATTCGAATCTGTGTATTTACATAAGAAACATTGCATAATTGTTATTGTGCTTTCATTAAAATGCTGTGATCGTTATTTAAAAATTCCATAATTTGGCAAAAAAAATTCTACTGAGCTTCCAATGACAAACCAATGGATTGAGAACTGATTCCATCAAACATGGTGAGGTGATGCATCAAGTTTGGTTTAAAAAACATTCAGAAGTTTCGAGAAGTTCAAATAATCGAGACAATTGATTACAACATCTGGCAATCGCGCATCACTAACGCACACATATACAGGGTAGTGAAGTCCTTATATATACAGATAACCATCGAACAGAGAGCTATGAACTTGATGTGTAGGTATAGTGAAGTGACTATGCGCTACAAGATGAGACAGTCCAGTGCCCACAGTGGCTAAATTCAGACGTTCTTGAACGTAAGTTGGGAAGTAAAGGAAACACAGAAAAATTATCAATAACAAATTTATTCAGTGTCATTTAGTGAGTATGAAATTACATCTTATGTATGTGGATCGGTTAACTGCAAGGCTACATTCTCTGAAGCCCCAAGAGGGTACAGCCTTACTTTAAATCTGTCACTGTACACAAAATGTCATTTCAGACTAACTTCACATAACTAACAGTCACAACACACATCTGTACAAAGTCAATGTCAATTTGCTTGGAAGTTGCCACCATCAGCTACACACACACATAATGCATATTGTAGAGTGTGTAAGAATATCTTCACGTACATTATGTAATACGGTGGGTGTCAATGTCTCACATGCACACATGATGTGCTGTCGTAAATCTGCAAAACTCGCGAGTTGTATGGAATATACCCTTCATTTCAAGTAGCCCCAAATAAAAAAGTCCAGAAGTGTTAAATCTGGTGACCATGGCTGCCAATCCACCCTACCACCATAACCAATTATCTGGTGTCTGAATGTGTCAGCTAGGCACCTCTGCACCCTGGCTGCTTTGTGTGGTGGTGCACAATCATGTGCACTGCATATCACTGATGGGAAGGTCATAAAGGAAATCAAATATCGGTCTCTGCACGAATTGAAGGTACAGCTGACTTGTTCAAGTTCTATCATAGAAAATGGGGCCAATCAATGTGTTTTGTCAAATACCAATTCATACGTCAATTGCCCAATGTACTTGATGTCAAGCTGTTCTTACCATGCATCAGATCCCAGTAATGGATGTTATACCTATTTACAATTGGGTCTTATGTAAAATGGGACCCATTCCACAGAATATCAGACAAGAAGTTTGGATTGACTTCAAACGTGTATTAGGTAAAACACTGTGGAAATCCAAATGCCTTGTCTTGTCTCCATCCATCAAATGTTACACTAATTGGACTGGATACAGGTGAGCTCCATGCTTATTTAGGGTTTTCCACACACATTATGCTGTTAATTCACATGTGTTGGTGACTGCTCTAGTACTAGGGATTAGCAAGGACATTTGCCAGGACAGCCTCAAGATACACTTGAACCTTTAAGCCTGCCAAATAATGGATGTGTGTTTACACTTCCAGACTGTCAAAGGCAGTGAAGAACACTTGTTGATAGTCCATGTCAAGCAGTGGAAAAGCACTTGGCATACTCCCTTGCAGTTTTGTGCGCATTACAATGATATTTGCCATTCATCAAGACTAGGGCTAGGATTTTAAAGACTGCACATTTTTGGATTTTTACATGATATGGCATATTTTCATTTTTTTTTTGGTCATTTTGGGACATTATTTGTTATTTTTGAGTCATTATTTTGCATATTTTGGCATATTCAATAAAACGGCATTTTTAATTATTATTTTTGTCATTAGTTTGCATATTTTGGTATATTCAATAAAAAGGGCATTTTTGGATGAATTTTCCTCAAAACTCTGTTTTTCTCCGAAAGTCAGAAAAATTTATATACAGGCCTGTAGCCAAGATGAAGGGGCAACTGGGACACCCAGGAACTCACAAATATGAAGTAACTCCAAGAAGAGGTACATAATTTAGACAATATGTCACTATAAACCCAAATAAAATTGACCCTAATCAGATGGATTTTTTATTTTTGTTTCTTAAAACTACGAATGCTGTAATATTAGCATATATCAAGGTTTGTATTTTAAATTTTATAGAAGGAGAATTGGGCGGGATAGGAAGAATTATATAAAAACAGTTCTATACATTAATTTTTAATACTTTTCAATATTTTAACATTGTGTTATTATTTTCCTACATGTATATAAATAAATAGCTTGATGGGGTAACTGGTGCTGTGCCCTTGTTGGACCCGGCTTGGCTATAGGCCTGCTTATATATAAATCTCCCCCTCCACACCCCCCTTATACCAGACATAGAAAATGTAATGGGCGGGTACTCCACATTGCAGGAGTACTGATGCTTAGAACATATGTATAAGAATAGTAGCAAATGGCAGCACCATGATGGCAGTAAACTTACTTTCACCCCCTTCCTTCTCTCTCCCTTAAAGTCTGTGATAAACTCCTCTCACAACCACTGCCATTGTGTGAGAGGGTGAAACTTAATACAGGGGAGGGTAGGTGACAAACATCCCAAGCTCTCACTATCAGGACAAAGAAAATCGAATTGCTGATACAGGTTTCACTGTATAATCCCACTTTTCTCTCTCTCCTTTCTTGTAAATATGAATTCCTCCAATCAGCAATTGAAATAAATTCTACAGACAATGGGAGCTCATTGTTTCTTTGCATTTTGCGGGAGCTGTACATATTGTTTAGTAGTTGTAAGATATTATTATGCTTCTCAGGGTCAACACAACTGCCAATTAATGGTCAACACAACTGCCAATTAATGGTCAACACAAAGCCACTGGGACGAGTTTTTGTGATTTGTTGTGGGAAATTTATTGTACTTAATTCTGAAACCTATGTTTTTAGCTCAAACCATAGCTTTTTCTTATAGGAGAAAAAGAGACATCTTCCCAGACCTAGAGTTGAACTAGGGTCTATCCATTCAGCCTGGAGTGCCTTAACTGCTAGGCCATCAAGAACAGGAATGAAGATCCATTTCTCTGTATATAAGGATGTAAGATATTATTACCCTTCTCAGGGATAACACAATTGCCAAATAATGGTCAACACACAAAGCCATAGGGTGAGTTTTTGTGATTTGTCACGTGCAGTTTATTATACTCAATAATTCTGACAATCATGTTTTGGCCCAAACTACAGCTTTTTGTTACAACGAATTACAAAAATTCACCCCAGTGACTTTGTAGGTTGACCATTATTTATCAATTGTGTTAGCCCTGAGAAGGGTAATAATATCTTACAACCTTATATATGGAGATATGGATCTACAGTTTCATGCTGTCTCTTCCACACACACACGAATACGTCAATCTACTTGAAACAGCTGAAAACATGATGTGTCCGACTAATATATGAGTGAGCCATCAACTACCGAGCCCCATGTAATGCAGTGTATGCTGTATAGTTAGTGAATCAACTGTTGGCTGCAACAGAATCAACACTGCACTGGAATATATTTTGAAGCACGGTTCTCTTCTTTAGATGATTATCACTCTGCTCAAGCATTGGTAGTCAGTCATGTTTTTGCATCACCTGTGGATGCCCACTATTTTCACCCACCACTGATATTTGTCCAGAATTTTCATATTCCCAATATACTCTTAATATGGTTGTCTATAAAAACCAAACAGAATTTGTCACTCATTTCAACAAAATTAGTACCACCCAACTTAAGGATGTCATTCTAGACTGACAATTGCAGGGTCTATAAAATAGAGTGTCTAAATTATGGAAAATGTTACATAGGACAGACATGTAGAGTATTAAACAACAATATAAATCAACGTTTATTGGCGTAGTGATACCAGCGCCGATGTTATGGCGTGATTAGATGGTGAAACATTCACTGGTGAAAACATCGGTGCTGATATCACTACGCCAATAAACGTTGATTTATATTGTTGTTTAATTTAATCTGCGTAGTGTTCGATTTATTTAAATAAATAAATGTAGAGTATTGCAGTATTGGATAAAGGAGCATCACAGTTATGTCCAAAAACAAGATTTTCTTAAATCAACTATAGCAAAACATTTTTGGCAACAGCTTTTCCAAAGCTAAGCTTCTTAAAAGAATTCACCTTCTTTCAGACCTTAATTTCTTAGAAGCATTCCATATGTTTCAAATGGGCAAAGATGCAGTCAATGATCCGTGTGAAAGTGCATTTCTCTCGGAATGTTACAAAAAATTGTTCCTCAAGGTGTCCCATTAATTTAACATGTCTGTTCGAAAAAAAAAAAAAAATACCACTCTGCTATCCTGGTTCATAAAACAATCAAGAGCTAGACACTTAGTCCAAAACTGATTGCACACTGCCATGTTTTTGGTCTCCTATTTTGTTCACATTACAACAGGAGACTTACCATAAACTTGTTTGTTTCTATTTTCCTTCCAAAAAACGAATTTGTAGCATGCACAGTGGCAACGTGGGTTGGCACTATTAGCCAACAGTCTATGTGTGTTTTGTTTTGAAGAAAACAATATTGCTTTTTACTTATTAGTTTTATGCAAGTAATGTACATGTATTACAGAGTTTATCGCTTTGGAGAAATTGCCCAATCTTTCTGCTGCAATTTTTAATCCCTCAAGTTTCTCAAATGGTAATAAATTCTTCGAACGATGCATGTCTATCAAACATACACTGAAGTATGATTAACAAAACTGGTTATTTTTATGTAATATATCTGTCATTCGGCTACAATTTACATTGTGGGGACAGTCAGAAACTTTAAGCACTACTGTACTTAATGTTTATTTAAGCTGAAAATTTGATGAATAATTAGTGTATTCAATTGAAATATATAAAAGTCAATATCGGTAGCATTCCAGAAAGCAAACTACAGTCAAACTTCAATTTAATGATACCCAATTTAAAGATTTCTTCAATTTAACAAATGTTTTTATTGGTCCAGACATAGTAATATTGAGTCCAGTATTATAATTTTCTTGATTTAACGTTTTCTTTCCTTGATTTAATGATAACATTTCGTCATTAGCTTGCAGCTGCAAGCAGAATTTCAGTTAGAAAATAAACTTCAACTGAAGTAAATGCTGACTTAAGTGTGTGAAGAAGTATTTACTGCATTTTGACATTAATGATGATCTTTATTATGCACTTAAAAAAATTGAAAAAGCAATGCTAAATGCCAACTTGCAAGAAATATCAACACAAATGTCAATCAAAAAATTTTTAAGTAGTAATTAAGCACATACTTGTGTTTTATGTTTATTAAAATTAACATGTATTCTTCAGAATGCTGGTAAGCATTTTTATTGTTCTCCTTTTCGATAATTTCTTATTTCAGTTCCAATTAATAGTGCACCCATAATTTTTGCTGAGAGAGGGCCGAAAATGTAAAAAAAATTTACTCTTTTAATGTAATAGTTTTTAATTTTAATGTGTTTTGCAAGTAAATTTTAAGCACAAGGAAGGGTTTGGGACTCATCCTCTCCACCCCACATGGATAGGACATTGATTCTGATAAATGTGCTCCCCTGATTTGGTTGGTTGTGTTTTTATGGTGCAAGAACAGAAGAGTGGAAATTCATTAAATTGATGTCAGACTGTATTTTATTCAACACATTATAATGAAAATATGCTTTACCATTTCAATATTTGTAATAATGTCATCAGGGTCAAAAGATATTTCATCTGAGTCGGCTACAAATAAAATAACACTATCAGATACAATATGTAATAATTGTAACATGTAAGATTAATACTGATGAGAATATACATTTAATATAATTATAAAAATTGAGCAAATTTACTGTACTTGGGTACAGAGTTTTACCTCTTGTTTCAAGAAACAAACTAAGCAACTAATTGAGAGTCTTGTTCTTGAAACACGTATTAATTGATGAATTACTCACAAAGAAAAAAATAAATGATTTATTGACCCCTGGTGGGGGACAAACCCAGTCTCTTGGTTTACAGTCAAATGCTTTACCATTAAGGTGCTTTACCTTAATGGTACAGTTAATATAAGAAAGAGCACAACAGCAGATCCCATAAAGTTAAACCAAAATGACTTGCAGAAATAGAAATGTTTCTAGCAAAGACTTTGGCTAGATTATAGCTAAATTTTGGCTATTTAAAAAAGCACATTTCTGGTTAGTGAGTGGGGAACAGCCCAAAGTACACTGAAGTGCCAGAAAAATTGGTACACCTACCTAATATCGTGCAGCCCCCCTCCGTGCGCATGCCAAAGTGCCGCAACACGACGTGGCATGGACTCGACTAATGTCTGAAGGTATCCTGGAGACAATTCACACCAGGAATCCTGCAGGGCCGTCCACAAATCCATAGGAGTGCAAGGTGGTAGAGATCTCTTCTGAACAGCACGTTGCAAGGCATCCCAGATATGCTCGATAATGTTCATGTTTGGCGATATAGGTGGCCAATGGAAGTGTCTAAAGTCAGAAGAGTGTTCCTGGAGCCACTCGGTAGCAACTCTCGATGTGTGGGGTGTCGCATTATCATGCTGAAATTGTCCAAGTCCGTCGGAATGCACAATGGACATGAATGGGTGTAGGTGATCGGACATGATGCTTACGTACCTGTCACCTGTCAGAGTTGTCTCTAGACGTATCAGGGGTCCCATATCACGCCAACTGCACACGCCCCATACCATCACAGAAGCTCCACCAGCTTGAACAGTCCCCTGTTGACATGTAGGGTCCATGGATTCATGAGGTTGTCTCCATACCCGTACACGTCCATCCGCCTGATGCAATTGGAAACGAGACTCGTCAGACCAGGCAACGTGTTTCCAGTCATCAACAGTCCAATGGCGGTGTTGGCGGACCCAGACGAGGCGTAAAGCTTTGTGCCGTGCAGTCAACAATGGTACACGAGTGGGCCTTCGGCTCCGAAAGCCCATATCAATGATGGTTCGTTGAACAGTTCGCACGCTGACACTTGTTGATGCCCCAGCATTGAAATCCGCGGCAATTTGAGGAAGTGTTGCACGTCTATCTCGTTTAACGATTCTCGTCAGTCGTCGAAGGTCCTGTTCTTTTCAAGGTCTTTTTCCGGCCGCACCGCTGTCGGAGATTTGATGTTTTACCGGATTCCTGATATTCACGGTATACCCGTGAAATGGTCGTACGCGAAAATCCAAATTTTGTCGCTATCTCGGAGATGCTATGTCCCATCTCTCTTGTGCCGACTATAACGCCACGTTCAAAATCACTTAAATCTTGATAACCTGCCATTGTAGCGGCAAGAACCGATCTAACAGCTTTGCCAGACATCTCTTGTCTTATATAGGCGCTGCCGACAGCATCGCGTTACGCTGATTGGTTGCAAAGCTCCGTTATTTGCATACGCACGCCTGTACCAGTTTTTCTGGCACTTCAGTATATATAAAGGAAATGAAGTGTAATAATTTTATTTCAATTTAGACATGTAAAATGCAAATTACAGATGTGGAATTCAACATTAAATCATAGGCATGGTTATGTGTCCTCAATTTCTATGCTTTAAAAACTGAATTCGCTGAACAACATACTCAACAATAGAACACAATGGCCTTAGTGAGATTGTCTCACATTTTGCATTTGTATTTTAAAGTCATAAGGGCAGCATGTAAGAATATTTTTGTATACTATTTATGAATGGGTATTTTACATTATTTATGATTGGGTATGTATAGTTTTTGCACACACATACTAGAGAACTGGACGCTTTAATTGACTATGTACGATAGTTTTTTGTTATTTTTTTTGTGTATAGTGTAGCTCTCCCAGATAAACCAAAGCTATGTGTGTAAAATGTTTAAAATACCTCTTATAAATAGTTTTACTTATTAAATATTGACTTTCAGTTCAAAATTCATTCATCAACACAGTAAAGGACATACTACACCAAAACATACAGTTTTCCGAGGAACCCAAACCTCTGCTGCCAAGGGAACCATACCCTGAATAATGATAAACAGAAAAACAGCATGCATTCCACAATATCATTGGGAGTAAAATTCATGATAGTATGATTGATGGGGTTGCCACTATATGGCAGTGAACCTACATTTTCCCCATGAAACCAAACCTCTTAACGTCTAAGGACCCAAACCCTGGATTACAGTGAGGAAGCAGTTAGTAGGTAATTTTTTTTTTTGCACCGTTGGATGTTGAATCCAGATTAATAGCACTTTAAGCAAACATGTTACTGCAAAGTCTTCACATGTTGTGAAATTCTGTCTTTTAAAATTGCTAAATTACGAACATTGCCTTGACAAGCGAGGTTCTGTAAGTATACCCATAACCAAAAATCACAGAGGTTCAGACCTAATGATTGTGGCATGGGTGTGGCATTAAAAATGATCATTTAATCAAAAAAGAGTAAGCTTTGCACATTTAATCTGACATGAAGATATACCATCTTGCATATGGATACTGATATTCAGACAATTACTTTGCTGAAGTGTTGGGATGACTAAATAACTAAATGTCGGAGGACATTTTACACTCACTAATCCGCAACTCTCTAACCTGCAACTCACTAATTCTTAACCCTATAATCCGAAATTCGATAATCCAAAACACACTAATCCGTCGCTCGCTACTCTGATACTCTAACTCCCCACTCGCTAATCCGTAATTTGATAATCCGAAACTCGCTAATTCACAACTCTATAATCCAAAACATACTCCCATCACTCTCTAATCCCCCACTCGTTAATCCATAACCCAATAATCCGAAACTCGATAATCCCAAATTTGCTAATTCGAAACATGCTACTTCGTCAACCGCTAATCCGACACTCTCTAATTCGCCACAATCTAATCCAAAATTTGCTAATTCACAACTCTATAATCAAAAAATCAATAATCTGAAACACACTAATCCGACACTAATATGGACTTTAAAGTAAACAAATGGACTTGCTGGAAGCATTGTAATACTTAATGGCATATCTATGTTCAAAATGTGTGATGGGGATGTAAGTTTTTTCTTCTTTCAATTTTCCTCATAATTTCAAAATAGTACTGGAACATTTTGGTCCTGCATATCTTTCTTTGCTAAAATATCATTTTAAAATCAATTATTTAGAAGTTTTTACTATAATACCTCACTATTTTACCATTCTTTTTCTATGAAGCAGTTAAGTTTTTGGATTAACTGGACAAATCACTAATTGGCAAGGGACCTGATCTTGCTGTGACCTAGTATGAGGGAGTCTACAGTATTTAATATATACATAAAAAGTAAACAGAAGTAAGTATCCACAGCATATTATTTTTACCATTATAGCCTTCCAAAAATATTTTGAAGTATCAAAAATAGCCACCCAATACGATTAAAAGAAAATTTTAGAGCCTAAGTTTTTTCATTGTGTGCGTTTCATCCTTTATATATATATATATATATATATATACCTGCTTGATAATCATATAGTGCTATTGCAGATAAGCCCGATTCGTCACATAGTTCTTCCTGAACTTCTTTTAATGTTTCATAAGCTGAAAAAAAATTATCAGAAATGTATTCGTTGTATAATACGTAAAAGCATGCAAAATAAATATATAATACTGACCAGGTTCTAAGAATGACTGAGATTGACGAAACAACTGAGAATCAGTAGATTCTTTTATTGAGGATTCCAAATACGTTTCCTTAGGAGGTGAGCTCAACTTCCTCCTTTCTGGCTCTTCTGCATCCTATGTTTTGGTGTATAAATAAATGATAAAATAATGACTCCAATTAATTAGTGGCCATTATTTTTATTCTACACATTATGATTATTCCATCCATTGACATAAAACGGAAATATAAACATTCCACAATTCGTCTATATTCCACAATTTGTTTAAGTGTTATTTAAAATGCATGCTACTAGGTCAGTAGCCATGATGCATTCTCAAAAAACTGCTTTAAATAACATTAAAGTAGTCTGTGTGCAGCTACAGCTATTTTCCGGACAACCCAATATATAAGATACTTGTTCTTTTAATTAATTTTCTTTAGTTTGCATACATACAGATATATGCAGTAGAACCTGCCTAAAGTGACCACCTTTGGGACTGGACTGCAATGGTCATCATAGACAGATAGTCACTATTCACGACAGACTTTGGTATGGGCAAGACTAAGTCCCTACCAGTTCTCTCTTATAAAAAATGGTCACTTTATGCAGGTGGTCAATTTATAAAGGTGATCACTTTACCAGGTTCCACTGTATTTATATGTATTTATCCTTCAGTCTATCCCTGCGACGCTACTTACAAATTTGCTGCTTCTGCTACTCACCGCAAGATCAAAACTATCCACAAACTATTGTTTGTTTGTGGTTTTTAGGCTAAAAGACTACAATGGTCATGCTGCGCCCGGACCTACTGTTTTCCGAGGAATCTGAACCTCTTAAGGCCTAGGGAACCAAACCCAGGTCTACAGTGAGCCACGCGATCTTTATGAGATCTCTGAGTAAACGTTCTTTGCACCGTTGGGAGTCGAACCCGAGTTAACGGCACATTAGGTGAATGCATTACAACACTGTGCCACCGTAGGGCTCCACAAACTTAGCCTTGAAGAAAGATTGAAGAGCAAACCATAGAGAGATTCTATTGCTAAACTGACGGACAAACCCAGAGGAATAATAGCCGTCTAGGCATTCAGACTTATGGTAAGACAGAACTGCCTTGCTTCTTATTTGTATCGAATTGGAATCTTGGACAGTCCTGTGTCCTCTTCGTGCAAGCGCAGAAGTGATGGATACTAATCACCTGCCGAACCTATCCCACTTTATTGGGGAAGACTTCGCACACCAAGAACTGGGAGGTCAGAGACTTGCTGTCTCTGCATAGAATATGTGTCCATCTACTTAGAGATTCTAATTTACTCCAGGACCATTTTACTTTTTTTTTATTTCTTCTGATGCCTTTATGGACTGTGCACTGTCTCATGTTCAATACGTCTAATACCATGTGTAAATTTTATTTATGGTCGAAGACTTCTGCCCATATGGCTGGCCGCATTAATAAAGATAAAGAAAGAAAGAAAGAAAGAAAAGAAAAGAAAGAAAATTTATTACACAGACCCTGACCACCAATG
>QLNU02015360.1:224887313-224910820 GCA_006491805.2 Dysdera silvatica
CAGTTTCTCTCGTTGTTTTGCTCAATTATCAATAATCATTTTATTTATCGAACCGATTCATCTATCTGGCAATCCATTCAATCTGCTCATTAATCTATTCAATTTATCCATCAATCTGTTCAATCAATCCACTGATTTAATCAATCTATTCTATCCATCCACCTTTATTCATCCATCAATCTATTCTATCAATTCATCTAATTTATTAATATTTAAATATTAATTTGTGATAATTTGCTAGGTAATTTACTGAAAATGGAATATGGCAATAGCTCCACAAACTCTGTGATTTCAAAACTTTTATTAAAATACAATATTTTATTAAAATATGAAAATTTTAAACATAGTTAGCAAAAAGAAGTCAAAAGCAGATTACACTGGACAATAAATTTTTATGAAATTCATACTTCTGCGGTAACGATAGCAAATGCTAAATAAACTTGAAGTAAAAGTGAACAAAATTGAACACAAATATGATCATAAAAAGCTGAACTGGCTATGTTTTTTGTTTTTAGAATGAGCAGGTACTTCTTTGTATGTTACAGATATATGTATTACATGTCTTGTAAATAATTTTACATGAATACAACAAAAAAAAAGAAAAAAAAACCCCATTAAATGTACTCATAACGTATACATTTTATTCTTATAAGAATTAAGTGAAATTCAATTAACAATATTTTAATGTAATGATTGATCGATCTTTTGCTTATTTTTCAGATAAACGTAGCCGAGTGAGCAAAGAATTTAGTTCCTGGTTCATATCTGTTGAGTCTGCCTTGCCTTTCAGTTATATTACAATTCAAGGAAGATTCTACAGAGCACTCAAAAGTAGTTTGTAAGCATCGAGGTGGACCACTTTCCCTAGCATCATTGTTCCATCACAGATATATCCTAATGGAAGTGTTCGCCATGCTCATCACTGACATTTCCATACAAAGTAATTTACTGTTTATTATATCAGAAATTGCTGTATATCTAAAACGAGAGACAATAAAGCTTTTTCATGGTGATATTCATGTTCAGTGCATTAAATTCATAAAAAACCTGCAAACTTTAACTTCAGAAGCAAATTAATACATTGTTGTCCAATGTTATTAAATGCCACTTGACGTATGTGTTTACACTATGTCCAAATTGTTATTAGCAATAATTGGCTAATGTAAAACCTACCCAGGATTAAATAACTATTAAATTTTCAACATAATACAAATCAACATAATACAAACATACATACCTTTCATTCAATTGAAGTGCAGCAAAAGCAAAGCCAATTACGCACATCAATGAAAATAGCCACATACTATTGTTAACAGCTGTCAATGTTATTAAATTTTAAATGAAGTAATTTGTGTAAGTATTATAACCTTTAGAAAACAAAAATATGGTCAAATAAGCACAATTACCAACCAAAGGAAAGGGGAAGAACATACTTCCATATGATACGGTAAGTAATTGGTACACATTGGGGTAAAATTATTCTATGCGGTAATATGGCATTTCGTCCTCAAGGTTATGGATTCTCAGCAAAGGAAATCAGAAACCGACGTTCATGAATAAAAATCGTACACAACTACCATGAACGAAAAAGATCAAAATTGCTGACTTTTTACTGAAAATAGTTACTTTAAGTGATTTTTCAATAAAATTAGTGACATTAATAATTTTGTTGGAAAAAGGTAACATTTAGTGACTGGCTCCAACCCTTGTTATAAGATAAGCTTTGACATATATTTATTTTCTTCTATAAACAAGGTTAAAATTTTATATTTGGTTTTTAACATTTTATATTTGGTTTATTTAGATGCTATAGTAATTTATTCCAGTATGAGATTTAAATTATAATGTTATTTTCAAGTATAGCATTTGGATTGCATATAGAATCACGATAAAATTAAGATGGACAACATATACTGTCAAAATGAAACAATCTGCAAAACAGATCATGATAGCAAATACTGTGAGCATAGTTATTCAAAAATGCTATAAACCTCTTCATCCTTTTGTGCAACTTCTTTTTCTTTTTGCTCTCTTAACTTTCTCCTATGTCGTTCTTCCTCTGCCCTTTTTTTGGCTTCTTCTTCTTCTACCTTAGCCATATTTTCAAATCGTGCCCTCAAACTACTGGCTTTAACAGAAGTAACTAAAAGAAACAATTTCTATTGTCAATAACATTGAAAATGGGTAAAGTTAAATCAAAACATAATTTTTATCATAACTTAAAAAGGTAAAATTTCCGTTTGTAATTTTTATTCATTTAGCTAAATTATTTTGGCTACATCACACTTTACTTAAAAAAAGCTACCATAAACAAAAGAACCATGAGTAAAAAGTTTCAAAATTTTAATAGAAATATTTTCCGGAAAACGGTTTAGTTTTTTTAGTTCATGATCTATGGCACAAGAGCAGCTAAGATTATACTGTACCATAATCTACACCTCTCACAGAAATCTGAATCTGCCACCTATGAATTGACTGAAAATACAGCTAGCACTTGGTACTAGCAGGATTCAAATCCAGGTTTTCTGCATGTTAGACATACAGTGCTATCTCTACATCACTATTTAGTTTGTCTTAAAAATGTTTCTAAGTAGAATATTTATTGTGATAGTGCATATATATAAAATTTTAGCTTGTTTGTTAATGTGTTTATGGTGCAAGGACAGCAAGGGTCATGCTGCACTAGGACCTACAGTTTTCCACGAAATCCGAATTTCTACTACCAAAGGAACCAAACCCTAAACTATAGTGGACATAAAAATGGCACATGTTCCACAATACCAATGAGTCAAACTTGGGCTAATGGTACGATAAATGAATGTGTTAATGCCACTACAGAGCAGTGGACCTACATTTTTCTAAGGAATTTGAACCTCTTAAGGCCTAGGAAACTAATCCTCAGACAACAGTGAGCAGTTAATCAGTAAGTGTTCTTTTTTCCTTAGCACCAACTGAGAAACAAATCTAGATAAATAACATGTCAGAACATGTTACCAATACATCACATAGCACTTGAAAGGCATTTTTTTAGCATTGACCACCAAGGTGCTAGAGGGTATTTCCAAAATGAGACAGCACTTCGATAAAATTCTGTGTTCATGTGCCGTTCAAACAAGTTTACACACATGTGTGCTGTTTCCTAACCATGCATAAATTTGTAGTAGTCAAAAGGAAGTTTCGAAGCATATTTATTTCACAGTTTAAAGTGTTTAAATCTTGTTTTCTTTTAACATATGTTCCCCAAAAAGAACAATTATTGCAGCAAAAAGGGGTCATCATAACAGCGATAAAGATATATAAATATTAAAATTTAATCTTTAACAACTATAATATTCCATATAAAAACTTGAAGGATTTTTATTTGACTGATAGAACAATATTTTACTAATTGGATAGGTGTTTTTTTTTACACTGAGGCTCTGTACATATTTCACATTGTTACATAATTTGAGCATTCATACTATTTGAAAGCATTTTTCTATGACCAATGGTTAAAATGATAATTGCTATAACATCTATTTTAAAGCACCTTGTGTAAGTTATAGAGGGTACATTGGTATGCTATTAGATAAAAATAAATTTCATTTTATGATGTATAAGCTAATTTACTTTATTTTATGATATATATATGTAAAAATGCTTCAGTAAAATGAATTAACTCCTGACTAAATAGTAGGTTAAGTACACTAAAATTCACTACTACTATATCCTGTGCCATTAAAATCTAATAAATACATTACTTAAAATACAGGCTTTGAAATGCTCTGGTTAAAGAAAAAAGATGTGGCTTATACACACAGGCAAGCAGTTGTTAGAATTTATTTAAATCATAATTAAATTCGTTAGACTGTCTGATCAAAATCTGTGAAGCCCACCATTATTCGTATGAACTATCAGAAGAGAGGAAACTCAAACCCATCAGGTGAATGTATATACAGGAATCAACAGCGTATAAGGCAAAGGTAGAAATTAAGCTTGATCTCCTAACAAAAGCTTCCAGGACAGAATGCGAAAACTTTGAAGGAAAAAAAATTAAATTTTTCAATTGCAATCTTCCTTTGTTGTATGTTCTCTATAAAAAACTAACAAGGAATAGAGTGCTAGTATCAAGTTGGTACAGACTTTCGTTGATAGAAGGGCAGAAATTTCATTTTAGCACAGGATTTATAATGCAGATCAAGCAGTTTGCTACATGCAAGTCTGTGCTGTGTTCAGTTTGCCAATTCAGTGGATGCTTAAACATACCAAATTTCTACACCCTGAATACAATAGATTTTAGGGAAAAAAAATTTAATTGATAGAACAAAGTAAAATTTAACCTTTATTATAATCCAAACAGTTTAATTACTAAATATATTGAATTTCATTCTATTTGCATTACCAGTTTCAGGTTTCGTCTTTTCATGAGAAGATGCTGGCTTGTCAATGTGCTCAAATGAATAGGCTGACTAGAATAATTTAAAATGACAAATGTTCATAAAAATTAATATATATGTGATAAACAAAAATTTATTAAATTTATCACAATTACGAACGTGTAATAAATACTGATTACCTTATCTTGTCTATCCTTTTCAACACCAAATTTTCCTCCAAATCCATGTTTCATATCTGTTTGAGAAGGGTGTGCTTCAACTTTGGTAACAACATCCCACCCAAGTGCTGACTTATCTTTTCTGTCTTCCTGTACACCATACCTTCCTCCAAAACCTTTTGCATAATCTAAAGGTAAAAAAATTAAATCAAGTTTATACTAATCAAAAATAAAATAACAATTTGCATACACAGTAAACTCTCAATTATCCATGGTAATGAATAGCACAACCATCATGGTGAATTGAATCTGCAGATAATCTGAGGATATTAGTAGAAATACTGTAAACATTAAAAAAACTTCCCTTTGTTGCTACAGATATGTGACTTGCTACAGACTACTGCTACTTGTAGATTGCTACAGATATGTGAACATTATATAGCAAAACTAAAAGCTGTGGAGTAAAAGAAAATAGATACAGTCTAACCTGCTTAAAAAAAAACCAAAGTTTAAGGTAGTCAAGAAAATGTTTTATATATTTAAACTTCATTATATCTATAATGGCTTGAAAAAAACTTTTTAAACAAGGGCAAACATAATACATATGCATAATACCCAATTCTAATTAAAATGACAATTCTTTGAAAGAATGCAAATTAAAATCATTAAGAAAGTATTAAAAAGTATGAGGAAAGACAAAAATGCAGTATCCTTAAATGAGCACTATCTGTTAGTTTAAAAAGATACAATGAAGTCATATTGATTGGCATACTATTGCTTTCGGTCTCACAAGACAGTCTCATAGACTCTTTTGGAAATAGTTTATTACTCAAATATATAATACATGTTTAGTACGAACTAGAATATGTTCATTATTGAAAGTGCATACTTGCCAACATGTCAATTTTGAAAATCTTACAATTTTTGAAAACATGTGTGCCTAATCATCAGCCAGCATGCCAAATACATGCAATGTAAGATGTCCAGAATTGAAAGAAGTACTACATGCCACTAGGGGATGCTATCATCTCTTTTTCTTTCCTTTTTTTCAAGAGTTCTGCCTTTGTTCTCTAGCGGGCCACCATATCAATTGTTGACTCAAGCTTATTTGTGAGTTTTAAGGCATAAGGACAGCAAGGGTCATGCTTCACAGGGATCTGAAGTTTCCAGAGGATTTCAAACTGCTTAAGGCCTAGGGAACCAACCCCCGGAATAAAGTGAGCAGCTTGACAGTACGATTTTTTTTAAGGAGTGGAGGTACCGTTGGGAGTTGAATCTAGGATAATGGCACAGTAAACGAACATAGTACCACTGCACACTGCAGGGTCCATTGCTGATGCAATGCAAAACGTGTTAAAGAATTTATTTATTAACGTTAAATTTTTAGTCTGCTTAGATATTTAGTATTATTAAATATATTAATAAAATACATCAAAACATTAACGAATTTTAAGCCCCCTGTAATTTTTAGAGCTAACCCTGTAAAAAGAGTCCAGCTATGGCTCTGAACCAAACAGGACATCTCCACCATCCACACTAGAATACCTGATTTATTATAAATGAACATAAAATTTTAGGTGAAAATTTGAAATCTGACTCCTCCCTTTTTTTTTAATTGTAATCAATCTACCAAAACTCCATCAATCCACGCCTGTGCCCTCCCAACCCCGTAGTCTTGACTTAAAGTATGTAAAATTCCTGAACACAGCTACTTTTGCTTCATACAGAAAAAAAAAAAAAAAAAAATTGTCAGCAAATAAAATAAATTCCTTCATAAAAATATCACTATTTTATAATAATCCACATAAAGTAATCATAACAGTCTCTTGCTTGCTCTCCTTTCATGATTTTCCATCACAAAGTATTTCCTTGGGTGGCTAACTTTGAAGACGAAGTAGGATGGTCCGCCCTTCTAAACATGGCTGAGATGAACACTGTATACACATACACAGTACATTCTGATAACAAAATATCTAATTATGAAATATACAGTGTGGTGGGGGTACATCAAAAGATCGATGTGCCCAAGGTACCTCACACTTTAAATCTGGGTTTGGGAGAGGTGTAAGATACACTGGTCATTCCTGTTCTAAAGAAATGCTTCAGTAAGTTTCTAGAAGGAATTCTTTTCTATGCATGTTTCCATTGTTCAAAAAAGGCATGTCACAACATGGATGGTATGAATTTCATGTTCACCCTTAACGTTGATTCATACTATGAGAAGAATGGCAGTAATAAAAATTAAAGTAAATGCACTTCAGAGAAATGCTGAAGAATAGGAGAACAAAATTAAGAACTTGTTTTTAGATTTTGGGCGAAAGTAAGGATTTTTAACGATAAAAAATTGTTTCCTAAAAATTTAAGGACCATACGAACTCTGTCTGCTTTTTTCAGCCAAAAACTCTAATGCATTTGCATTAGCAGCCACTGGAGTCTTTCTTGCCCAATGAAATTTCCCGATACAGACTAGAAAATTAAATATTGAGCAAAAATTTCAAGTATGATTCTAGACTTTTCCCCCAAGGGACTAAAAATTCAAGTACATTTCCCATTCCTGATAAGTGGACACTACAATCTTGCACAAAAATGGTAGATGTAAGGCACTGTCATTGTTGTAGTTGCGGTAAAACGAACAATTGCAGCATGTTATGGTACATCACAGAACATGTCACAGGGCAATTCGCAGTAACTTTCTCAAAAAAGTATGGGCTAAGGATAAATGTCGATGCGAACTAGGGCTGTCACATATCCACCTTCAGGAAGGTCAATCCTCTATTTTGGGTATGAAAATGGCATCCTCCTTTGTACCCAAGCAGGAACTATAATCATCTGGCTTGTCAACCTTACAAAGTAAATCTGAAAAATGCTGCAAGAAAATGCATTTCTATACTGACGTTACATATGTAACAAAACTGAGCAACTTCTTGAAACGGTTCTCCCAATGCTCAACTTTAAATTTTTTCGAGATGTTTACAATAAGTTACTCACCCATTTGAAAAAACTTGCCCCACTTCACAATAAGAAACACTGCTATTAACCCACAAGCCTTTCCTTCAACCTGCTGTCCAACAGACTTATGACTAAAGTCATGGCAACAGCGCCAGCTTTGTTTATGGTTTTACGGCTCAAGGACTACAGTGGTTACGCTGCACCAGGACTTACTGTTTTACGATGAATCCAAACCTCTTGGACCTGCAGTTTTCCGAGGAATCCGAACCTCTTAAGGCTAGGGAACCAAACCGCGGACTACAGTGAGCAGTGCGATCTTTATGAGATCTCTGAGTAAGCGTTCTTTGCACCATTGGGAGTCAAAGTAGGTTTAACTGCACACTAGGCGAAAACATTACCACACTGTGCCACCGAAAGGACAGTCCCAGCTTTAAGTATAGGCTAAGTAGGCTTGGGTACAATTTTGGAGGGCCTCCTCAGGGACCATGATGGTGCTTGACATTATATAAGTTTAAGGGTCATTTCAATCTTGTTTATTGGCAAAGATCCAACCTCATTATTGATAAACCAGAATACTACAGACAATAAAATTCAAAGAAAAACCCATGATTTAGTGACTTAATATCACGGTGGCCATATTCTTTACAGAGCCATTCTCTCCTTTCAACCTGAAGCCCATAAGATCGTTAATCCAGCACTGAGTGGCAACAATTGCTAGTTTTGCACGTGTGAAAATGTCCACAACTGTGACAATTATGCTAATTCAAATGATAAAAGCTCAGAATTTAAATTATAATATTTAGGTTTTATATTTATAGTGCTTATTTTGTACCCATATAAAAATGTCAAAACGATCATGGTGATACTCTGAAATCATGGGAAAAGGCTGCCTGGTTGTATTTTTATGGCATGGACAGCAAGGGTCATTCTGCACCAAACAAGGTGAAATTGTACATATATGGAGAAAGGAATATCCTTGTGCCCTGTTAAAATTTGAATCTTCGTACTGAACATACCTACCGACAGATGCTGCTGCTATGCACTATGACCATCTGACTCTTTTTTACTTTTCAAACATGGTAGCCCTAACAAGAACTGACACTAGACAGTCAACTTTAAGAGAATGCAAAGGAAAGTCCGGGTGTATCCATGGATTTTCCTTCACCCAAATACAACAATTTTTTGTTAATGGTTTCATTAAGGTAGAAATAAGTTGCTTTGCATACACGGCCATGACAACCTCCATCTCAGCTAGGAATGTCAATGCAAGTGTGAGCCGCTGTTCTTTATCCATAACAAGCAGCTGTTGCAGATGGTAGATCTTGTAAGGGAAAAAATGTACAATTTTTTACACCTTCCATACAGTGCTATACAGAACATCTAACTGTAGAGACACTGCATATGCACTACTGCAACTTACAACATGTATCATCGACTGTTCAAAAGCAGCTGTCATAACATTTTTACAAACTTGCACAAGGATAGATTTCCAGCCTCTACCAGGTCAAATTCCTAAAAAAAATTTCTGTCATTTCAAACAAAAAAACCATGTCCCGAGCACTTTGTACAGACACTGGTCCACTTTGTTATTCGTTTAACACACTGAAAATCATGCACAGCAGGACCACGGTGGTTTTCATAAAAAAAATTACAAGTAAGATGTGTTTCACTAATGTAATAGTCATCATCATGGAAGAAAGCATTGTAATGAAAACTCAGTATTTGCAATCCACTTTTGTAACAAGACCTGTTTTGCATAACATGACCATTTTTCTGCGCATATTCAAAGTAGTTTTTTTTTCATGGCTCATACGACGGACGTAATACCTATGTACTTTTTTCTACAATTTCCTTCATAATAACGAAACAATACAGAGTTTCACCAGGAGATTCCATAACAAACAGTTATTTCGACACTGGCGTAAGGTTTAAAAACACGACGTTTCGGGAGCCAACTGCTCCCTTTGTCAAGTGAAGGCTCCCGAAACGTCGTGTTTTTAAACCTTACGCCAGTGTCGAAATAACTGTTTGTTATTCCTTCATAATTCTTTACATGCCTGACAAATGTTAACACTGCTGTTTTTGTTTAGTGTTGGCCATTTCATTGCTGAAAAGTTCCCCCTAATTTTCAAACTATTTTTGCTTTGCTAAATTCCTTTTCCGCATCCTTTGGATAGTCTATATACCAATTTTGGTGCCAGTCTGCTAAACGAGTTAAGCTGTAGGATACTCTAAATAAAACAAGTTTAATTACGGCTACCCTGTACATTTGTCAGCTATTTAGATATAATTCAAATTTCAGATGCTTCTATGTGCAATGAAATAAAAACTAACAATAACCAACTATGTTTACGATGTCTGGTTTGAATCTTCAGTCAATTTATATGCTGTTCACACTGTTAAAACTGTCATACGTTTGAAATTTAAAAAATGTTATTATGATTAATCTTTATTTTTCTATTAAAAATGTACTTTGGATTTACGCATAGCTGTCCCAATAAAAATAAGTAAACATACTAAATTTAAAACATGAACATCAAAAATTTTAAAACAATATTTATACTATTAGGAAATAATTTATGTTGAATCTGTTGATATACACAAAAAATAAGATAAAAAAATTACACACAACTGAACCAATAGCAGCATACTAGTAATCTTATTCTAAAACGCTCATATAATTTTAAAAATAGTTATTTTAAATCAACATTACAAAAAAAAAAGTAAAAATACATCTAATTTTTCCATGCTTCACATATAATTAATACTAAACATAATATACACTATCAAATCAAACTCACAAAAATCAGTTATAAATGCTTAGGAGTTGAGTAAAATGTTTAAATAGGATTTAAATTGAAAAGGTGGTGTTAGTTTTAAGGATTGGTGGATATTACAAATTAATGGAATCATGTCAATCATTTACTGAATTAAAATAAATGAGGCCTGATACAAGATGCATGAGAGCATTCACTCAAAACATGCTGTACAAAGAATATAACTGACCAATTTGTAACTTATATTTTGGCACTATATCAACATGCCATCCTAATGCACACTTATCTTGACGATCAGTTTGAATGCCAAATTTTCCACCAAATCCAAATGAATAATCTGTTTAAAGAAAATTAAAATAGTAACAAAGGATTTATCATGAAGTTCATAGAATTTATTTTCACAAATGAAAAATGTTCTAATATATATTAGAAAAGTAAAAAAAAATCAGATTGCATTTTCTTTCAGTTATTAAAGAATTAGTATGAAAAAAAAACATTAAGGGCTGGGGAGGTTCGTCTAGCAATACTTTCAGGCTTCAAAATCTAAGTTTTCAAGCACATAGAATTTGAAATATTACATGTAACTGTTACTGATTTCTATTCAGCTGCCATTATATTGGAAACATTCATTTGACAGCTAATAGTATCTCTTTTTGCCTTCTGGACAATGAAGGCAAAAAGAATTTAGTAAAGTATGGACTCATTAAGCTTTTGGGTGCATTTCTCTGGAATGTTATCACATGCAAACTATACAGGAGTAGTACGTTTTTACTGGTTCCATTGCAGCAAGTTCATCATGTGATCACAACTTAATTAATTTCATCTCATGTTTAAATTTATAAATGGATGACAAAACACACCCTATGCATAATAGTGTAACACTATCTTAGTTTAATTGTGTTTGTGATAAATTTAATGCTTACTATAAGTAGATTTATTATGACATTTATTAACATATATGCAGAGATACCCCAATTTATCTGAACATTTTGCCCTTTTTATCCATTACTGATTTTTGAATATTCAATACATAAAATTCAGGACAAAATGAACATAAATTTATGATCACTGTTTACAAAAACAAATATTGCAATAAATAAAAAATTGTATAAAAATATTACACACAAAATATAGTACCTTTTTGTGAAGGATGCTTTTCTGTCTTTTCATGGTATTCCCAGCCTACTGCAGACTTGTCTTGTCTATCTTTGTCTACACCAAATTTTCCACCAAATCCTCTAGCATAATCTTTCTGAGACTCATGCTTTTCTGTTTTTTCAATATGATCCCATCCAACAGCAGTTTTGTCAACACGGTCAGTCTGAATACCATATTTTCCACCAAAGCCGGATGCATAATCTGAAATATAAGTAAAAAAAGTCTTTGCATCAAAATCATCATTGGTGTAACATATAAATATAAATTTTAAAAACAATAATGAAAATGCATGTATACCTTTCAATAAATAAATATTCTGATAATTATATTAAAAAAGGATAAAAATATATTATTATTCAGAAATATTATTTTGCTCTGAGAAAAAAATACAATTACACACAAATAAATAAATAAATTATATATATATATATAATAATATAACAGTGAAATATTCTGAAGAGAATAATATTCGTGAATGTGTGAAAAGCTCAAACCCAGAACGCATAAATAACTTTTGAGTAGCAAATGCTAAATTTACAAATTCAGTATTTTTAGACATGAAAATGAAAAATGTTCTGTAGGAGATGTGTATATATATACAGGGTCGTCGAGGTAATTCTGGAAAACTGAATTCAAGAACTAAAACCCTTATAACACAAGACAAATTTGTTTATTTTGTACATAACTTTGTACGATTGTAGTAAATATGTTGGATATGAAAATTACTTGATGTAACCGCCATCAGTTTCCATGACTTGCTGAAACCTGGACTGGAATCGACTGCATGCACGTTTTACCTCCTTGTTCATGTCGGTCATCACCTCAGTAATGGTGGACTTTAGGGTATCCCTGGTGGTGTGGGATTTCGCATTTACCTTATCTTCAATTACGCCCAAAGCGTAATAATTAAGGGAACTGCAGTCTGGGCTAGACGGTGGCCACAAATTAGGTGACCAGTGGTACAGCACATTGCTGTGAAGCCATGCCTGGATTTTCCCTGCCTTATAGGTGGGCACAGAGTCCAGCTGGAAGACATAATCTCTCCCAGCAGCCACTTCGTTTATCCAGGGCTTCACTACTATCTCCAAGACGTGAATGCAAACATCGGCATTGATTCTTATGCCCTCATCAAAGAAATGGGTTGGTATAACATCTCCTTTGCTGCTTATGACTCCAAAAACCATGACTGAGTTGGGAAATTTTGTGTGCATGACGGTGGGCACTTCTGAAGCATCTTGACATATCCACCTGTCCTTTTGCCAATTCACCTTTTTGTCCAGAATAAAAAATTTTTTTATCTGAAAAGAACCTCAGATAGCCAGCGCTGTTGTGCGTGATGTCATTCAACAATGCTTGACACTTCAGTTTTCGATCAGCTTTATTTTTGTCTATTAACAATTGCCAGTTCCGGAGAACAAAGGATTTGTAGCCAAGGTCCTTATGCACTACAAAACTGATTGTTGATCACGCTACACCCATTTCTTTCGCCAACTTGCCCATACCGCACCCAGGGTCTCCAGTTTGTCAACAAAATCTACTGCTCTTTTCCAATCTGATCGTTTGCTGTGGCTTGCCCACTTAGAGGAAACTTCATCCGGATTGTCGGCCTCCTGAAAGTTTTTACTAATTTCATAAACCTGGCTTTTTTTTTTTGTACCCAACTACTTAATTATCTCCTTTGGTGATTTTCCAGCATGAAGAGACTCCAATATCGCCACTCTTCTGTCCTGTTCCAGGCTCATGTTTAATAAGTCAATTGCAACATGTTTACACCACGATAACTCCTGACGGTATAACCTAAAAAGTGGAATCCGCTAACTGCAGGTTTACATACAATGGCCACTAGAGGGCTGTTTATAAACAATTTATGGATTTACATAGACAGCCATATATATATTATATACATTTTTAAATTTGATAAAATACAAATTCCTTTTTAATAGAAATGATTAAAATATTTGTCAGACTGGTTTTTTTACTTTTTTATTTTAAGAAAAAAAATGCAATTGTTTTGCAGTGAAGCTGTCTGTTCTGTGACATGCATCACACTTTTTAACACGTTCTGCTTTAGGGACCGTATGATTCAACTGATTAACACACATGTATGGTCAATTCAAGCCAATAACTTAAGAAAAAAAATTATAGATTGAGGGTATAGTTAATTACAGGAGAGGGGCTAAAGTTAAGAGTGATAAAAGAACAATGTCAAATGCAAAAATGCGAGTTTAGTACACAAAAACCACTTTCAGCACAGATGCAAAAATCAATTTTTTTAAAACTATTTTATAGCATTACAAATAAATTTTACACCCACGTCATGAATCCGGGATGAGGACAACGTCTCTTTTTCTCATAAACAAAAATAGCTCTAGTTTGAGCTACTAATACGTGGGTGTCAAATTTATTTGTAATAAAAAATCCCCCACGAAAAACTCACAAAAATCTCGCCCCGGTGGCTTTGTGTGTTGACCAATATTTGGCAATTGTGTTATCCCTGTGGGAGGTAATAATATCTTACAACTATTTTATACCAATTAGGAGAAGAAACTTTAAATTGAGGCAATATGGCGTAATTGGCGAAGGAGTGTGATCCTTGTATTTTATAACTGGGATGAAGTCTTGTTTAATTGCCAAATGACAATAATAAAGGTAGTCATTAAAGATGTTTGCTTTAGAATTGCATGTATCACGAAGATAAACTACAGGACTTAGTAGAAACCTTTATCCAACTACCAATTTCCATTAACAGAGATTAGACTTAATTCCTTGCATATTCTTCTTTAACAACATGACAAGTGGCATCATACTTTTGAATTATGTATGATAATTATGTATTTTATGATATAGTTATATTATTATAATATATAATTATTTATTTTATGAAAAATGCACCTACAAATGTGCAATTGTTTAAATTTTAATATTTTACATTTAAAGTAACCATTCCACATATTTGTCTTTAACATTTAAAAATTTTCTACAAATATTGTATAATATCTAACAATCTAATTTATAGATAAATATAAATACCTTTTTGTGATGCATGCTTATCAACCTTTTCGTGATGATCCCATCCGACAGCAGACTAAACAAAGAAAACTATATTTATTCAATAAAATATGAGAAACTTCAAATACAGATATTACAAATAAGTAGATTTCCTTTTAACAGTGTTTCCCAAACTTTGGTTGTTCACAGACTATTATTTTAAGTATTCTTTACTTCACATGGACCACTGCAAACAGAAAGGCTATTTTTGGGACTAAATTTGAAAAATATACTGTTGGAGAGATTTTGAGGAGCACTTGATAAGCCACTGTAGACCACATTTTGAAAAACACTGCCTTTAGATAAATAACAGATAGACAAACCAATACCAATTTCACGATAGTTATATATATATATTTTTTTTTTTAATTTTGCACCTTATCTTGTCTGTCAGCTTGAACTCCAAATTTTCCTCCAAAACCCTTCACTGCATCAATCTGAGAAGCATGCTTTTCCACTCGTGCTACGTAATCATGCCCCACAGCAGACTTTAGGTAAAGAAATGACAATTCATTAAAATTTTAAACTAATTTCTCATAATTATAAGCATGCATGTTAAAAATATCATAAGAAGGAGACAAACAAATGCACATAAATTAATTTTATATTTCAGGTTAGTAATTAAAATAAAAAAAACCAAACACATATATATATACATACCACAATGCAAATATATCACAATGCACCATGTACATACAACATGGCATGCAGTATTTCAATATTGACTCCCGTGTATGTACCTTGTTTATTTTTATATTAAAACATTAAAAACTCAAATATATTAAGTAGTAAATTCAAACATAAAGGGACATCCTAAAACTTGCAATTAAAAGAAGTACAGTAGAATCCACTTACAACAAGCCTACAATTTGCAAGTTTCTGGATTTAATAAGAAAAAGTGGATTTTGCTTAGTATAATGATTAAGTGCAATCCAATTTAATCATTTTTAGCACACAAACATTTTTTGCATTCCCTGGATTAAATTACATTTAAAAGAAAAATTAGTGATTAAATTAAGTCTTTTAACTAAAGTGAGGAACATGATAAAACAAACTCAAATGTGTACCCTTTGAAGACCGTTGAAGATAAAATGGACTGATAAGATCTCCAACCAAAAAGTCCTGAATAAATCTAGTACAAAAGAATTATTCATGACTACAATTCTGAGAGGAAAGTTAGCATATTGCAGACACATAGTGAGATGAGGAAAATACAAGCTACCCCAATTGCAACTGGAGGAAAATATCACAAGGAAGAGACCTAGATGCAGAAAAAGAAGAGGATAGATAGATGATTTAAAGGCTTGAACTAGGCCAAACACAGAAATCATTATCTATATCAGTAGAGACAGGAAAATGTAGTACATATTGGCCGCCAACCTCCAATTCGGAGAAGGCAGTTGATGCTATATATAAAATTTAAATTTTATTACTGTACTCTTGAAATAAATAACTGCATTGACTGTCTTCCTGTTAAATTTGGAGTCGATCATAAAAAAAACTTTTCAGTTAATGTTGAATTTACTGCCACATTTGGAAAACAGTATATAGAGAAGACTGCATTTGCATGAATTTTTAAAAATTCCTTATAGATCTCATTGTGAAATAGAATATTCTTCAAGAGAAATCTAAAATTCATTGAAGAGCAAAACAACAATAATTTGAAACTTTCAGAGCTCACAAACTATTTAAGCACTGATTTATAAGTAAAGACAAAGTTATAAGCATAAGTAAGGTAACCTTACTTATGCCTATAACGTTGTCTTTACTTATAAATCTAATCTGCGTAATGCTACTTTAGATTATCTTACATATTTAAGCACTACTTGTTTTCATTTATTTATGTTTGTGGTTTTACGGCTCAAGGTCTACAATGGTCATGCTGTGCAGCGACCTACTGTTTTCCGAGGAATCCAAACCTCTGGACCTACAATTTTCCGAGGAATACGAACCTCTTGGACCTACAGTTTTCCGAGGAATCCAAACCTCTTATGGCCTAGGGAACCAAACCCCGGACTACAGTGAGCAGTGCGATCTTTATGAGATCTCTGAGTAAGCGTTCTTTGTACACTGTTAGGAGTCGAACCCGGATTAACGGCGTACTAGGCGAACGCGTTACCACACTGCGCCACCGCAGGGCTCATTTGTCTCTGTTTTATGACACAAAGTCATGCTGCATAAGGACCTATAGTTTTTTAGGAATACAAATTGCTGTTGCCTAGAGAACAAACTCCAGGACTATGATAGGGGGGGGGGGCAGCATGTATTTCTATGGTATCAATGAAATTGAACCCCAGTTATTGGAATGATAGATGAATGTGTAATCTCTACACCACTACATAGGGCTTCAAAACAAGAAAAGGACACAAACAAGCACTCACGATAGTAGACATAGCCTCACATCTGGCAGAAAACACTTTACAACACGGACACGAACCCGACTGGGACTCAACAAAAATACTTCATCTACATATCACAAACAAGAATAGTAGACTCTTTTTAGAATCTTGGGAAACTTACAAACTACATGGGAAAGCAATTAATACATTACAACCACTTCCAGAAACTTACAAACAACTCTTATTCTGAAATATATGGGATTTCCCAACATTAGGTGCCCCGCAATATAGGTTTCTCATTGGTTCCCATTGGGTTTTTCCATGATTTCTATTGGAGGCCTCCCATTGGTTCCCACTGGGTTTTTCCATTCTGCGGGACTACTCTGATAAAAGTTTTTTTCCAGAAATTTCAAGTATAAAAAGAGACAGAAACATAACATCGTCATTACTCCTGATGAAGGACTGCTGCTGACGCGTCCGAAAGCTTGGGTGATCTTTTTCATTGCTATTTTACCAGTGTTTAACCTTTTGTATGTATATAAAGTACTGTTACGTCAGTTTTTTTAATATGATCCCCACTGATATTAAAACTAGATGTACGGTCCCTCTGTCGATCGTTTAAGCAATTTTTACCCACCTTTCATAGGAACAAATATGATCATCAATTTGTTCACATTTATCATTTTTCTCAGTTATTTTTAACACCACTTTCGCTAAAAAGCGAAAGCCCTGAAAATTAAAAATTTTCACAGTTTTATGTCCGCGGCCGCCGTTGACAATCAAAAGCATAAATTTGAAGAAAACGACATACTGTCAGAGTGGAATATTTTCAAGAAATTTGTAGGTGCCCAATGAAAAGAGTTTCATTTTTGCAATTGTAACAGTTTTTGAATTTTTTGAATTGGACAAAATGAAATGAATGGAGAATTTCCTTCACTGTGCTCAATCAATAACCGAATATGCGACAAGTATACCTATGCATACTGCAGATTGTGAAAGGGCTTTCTCCCAAATGAACTTGATTAAAACTGACTTGCAAATTCGTTTAACAACGAACCATGAAAGCAAATTGCTAACAATGAATATTGAAGGACCTATTCAAAATAAATTCAATTTTGAAAGTGCCTACCAACTATGGTGTGTAGCAATGCCCAGAAGAATTGTACAATAATATTGTCAATTATGTAATTTCATAAAAACTAAAGAGTTTTATTTGTAGCCCGAAATTTTAAATATGCTATTTTGTTCAGTGTTCGCCTAAGGGACAAAATTTTCAAAAATATCGGAAGTATTTAAATTTAAAAAAAAGGTTAAAGGAATTTTAAAAATGCTAAATTTTTTTTACATTTTCGCTAAAATGCTAAAAGAAAAAAAAATTCAGCTTAAACCCTGTTTTTAAGTTTCCATTTTCATTTTCAGTAACTTTCATAAAGTTGCATAATTAAAAAAAACTGTGGATTTAAACAGGTATATTTAAATATACAATTTTATTATGAATTTATGTATTATGTATATAAAAATACATTTTGTATGTTTGTAGTACTTTTAATAATATATTGAATTACTTTATCCATTCGATCTTGCTGTAGGCCAAACTTTCCTCCATAACCAAAAGATGCTTTTGGACCACTTTCAAGGGACTTCTTTTTCAACTCTGCATCATCTTTTTCCACATCACTTCGCAATTGTTGAATGCTGTTACAATGGTCATATTACATACACAAGATAATTAGAATTCTAATAAATGAATCTGTGATCATATATTTTTATTATGAATTTTCTATAAGTATACTATAGTTAAATATGATACAAATTATGTCTTTGTATTAAGTAATTTAAGAACTAAAAAGAGACCATATTTAAAATGATGGATTTTTCAAATATAAATCATATTCTCAAATGTTCATAAAAGTATTAAAACTTACTAGTAAATACACGGGTCAGAGCCATTTTTTCTCAAAAAATAGCTGATTTAGTGACCAATTTGACAAAAAAGTGACCATTTAAGCCAAAATTAGTGACCATATACGCAAACTTAACTAGAAATTACAAATATATTTTAAGCAATCCTTTACTTATTTTGCCTATCATAGACACCAAAATAAGAGACAATTATAATTTATGTAAAATTAAAAACGCTTTAATAAAAAGTTATGAAACTTTTTAGTTCGAAAGCTTCAACTAAAAAATTATTAAGAAAGTTTATAATTTTATGCAAAAGTTCTCTGGACAGAATTTTGTCTTCTTCCTACTCTTTATAATACTTTAACAAATTTAGAAATAAGGCTGCATTTTTTTTGGGAGGTCCATGGCTCTTTCAAGGTTTCAAACCTTTTTTCAAAGTTCAATTGCCTCTATTTATTTATTGCTTTTATTACATAATTCAGTTATTAATTAAGATTTAATTATTAATTTGCTAGATAATTTACTGAAAATGGAAGATGGTGCAAGTTCCATATAACCCCCTGTGATTTCAAAACTTCATTAAACATATGCTTTATTAAAACATAAAAACTTTAAACACAGTCAGCAGAAAGAAGTCAGAAGCAGATTATTAGAATTTATTTATTTTTTATTAGAAACAGATTAAATGAAACTTGAAATGACATATATGTTTACACTACTATGCACAAATTATTAGCAGTAACAGTAGGAATCCTAGCAGGCTTTTTACAAGAAACTAGGCACACAAAAACAAATACTGACCTAATACAGTGTTTTGAATACATTAGATTTATTTTAAAAAATAACTGCCTCTTGAAATTTAAATAGAGTTCATCAATATCCTTATTCAGAATTTTTTAAATATTAATCCTATTCATAGAGAGCAATTACAAAAAATTAAATTTCATACAACATCCCCTTGCTCCAGAAAAGTAAATCTAATAAATAAGATGTACTCAAAAAACCAGTCTTAATTTTACTCTAAATAGAACCTAAATATTTATAATGCAGCATCAATAAGTGCATAAATTCACACTAAAAAATAAAACTCAGGGCATTAAAAAGTGGCTTTTGTTTATTGGAAAATAGTATCGTTAATAAAAGATACATATCAAAGAATTATATTCATTGAGATGCTGCAAAAATATTGATAGTACTGCTATTTAATCTAATTGCAATGAAAATCAACCTTGATATTCTAACTTTATATATATATATTGTCAGATCGAGCAGCGAGGCTCGTTGTTCAACTAACCCAGCGATACCAACTTCAAATAGTACAGGTATATGCACCAACATCAAGCCATACCGACGAAGAGGTTGAAGAATTTTATGAAGAAATCAAAGAGTTACACACCAAAGGGAAACAACATATCAAGCTCATCATGGGGGATTTCAATGCAAGAATTGGACAACAGGAACAAGGAGAGACATCGGTTGGTAAATACGGATATGGGGAAAGGAATGAACGTGGCGATCAACTCATCGAATTTGCAGAAGCTGAAAATCTTAGCATCATGAATTCATTTTTTAAGAAGAAACCGCAAAGAAAATGGACATGGAAACACCCAAATGGGGGAACTAGTGAAATTGACTATATCCTGGCAAACAAGAAATCAATTATTGAAGATTGCAGTGTACTGAACAGATTTAATACTGGAAGTGATCATCGAATGGTGAGATGTAAAGTGCACTTAAATACTAAATTAGAACGACAGAAGCTCATTAGGAAACAAGTAAGTAAGAGGGTGGATTTAAAGAAATTAAAAGAAAATACCGAGGCATTCAAGTTGGAATTAAAAAATCGCTTTTCTGCACTGGAAGGACTTATTGAAGAAGTTGACATCTCAGAAGCAAATGAAAACATTGTTAAGACAATAGTTGAAACTGCTGGGGAAATTGGTGGTGTAACCTGTAAAAAGCACAATAGCAAATTATCTGAGAAGACGAAACAGCTCATGAAAAGGCGAAGAGATATGAAGGTGGACAATCAAAATACCAGTTCCAGGATTGAGTACATAGAACTTTGTAAAACTCTGCGCAAAAGCATGAAAGAAGACATAAGAAAATTCAACTGTGAGCTAGTAAGGAAAGCCATTGAAAATAACAAGAGCCTTAGGGTTGTTAAAGGAAGTTTATCTGTTGGGAAGAAACACATCATTGCATTAAAAGGAGAGGATGGCACCGTAACAAGAAATAGGGAAGAAATACTTAGAAGAGTTGAAGAATTCTACAAAAAACTATATGAAAGTAACAGTGGATTAAACGAAGACTCTGAGATAGTCGAAGGAACAGCTCCTAAAATCTTAAAAGAAGAAGTTTCATTTGCAATAAAAAGTATGAAGAAAGGAAGAGCCCCTGGTGATGATGGTATTACATTAGATATCCTAAAAGAAGCTGGAGAATATGTAGAAGACATACTTGCAAAATTCTTTACCAAATGTCTTAACAGCGGTAACATACCAAACCAATGGGATTCTGCAACAGTAATTCTTTTGCATAAAAAAGGTGATAAAGAGGATTTGAAAAATTACCGACCAATTAGCTTGTTACCTGCTATTTATAAAATCTTCACAAAAGTGCTAACACATCGCCTGCAGAAAAAATTAGATGCAGCTCAACCAAGAGAACAAGCTGGATTTCGAAGTGGATTCAGTACAGTGGACCATATTCAAGTATTAAGAGAATTAATTGAAAGAACACATGAATATGAACTTCCATTGTGTGTGGCATTTATTGACTATGAGAAGGCCTTTGACTCTATTAAAACATCAGCAGTCATCAACTCTTTAAGATCAACAGACATTGAGGATGTGTACATTGACATGGTGAAACGTGTGTATAAAAATGCAAGTGCAAAATTTCGGTTACATAAAGATACCAAAACTATCAAAATTGGTAAAGGTGTGAGGCAGGGAGATACCATTTCTCCAAAACTTTTTACTTCAGCTTTACAGATGATTTTTCAGCTGATAAATTGGAATAACAAGGGAATAAAAATAAATGGTGAATATTTAAATCATCTGCGGTTTGCTGATGACATTGTTATTTTTTCAACGAACCCATCAGAACTCCAAGACATGGTACAAGAGCTCTCAACTAGAAGTAAAGAAGTTGGACTCAAGATGAACCTACAAAAAACTAAGATCATGTTCAATAATTTTGTAGAGGAAACAAAAATACAAGTTGACAACATTGAGCTAGAAATTGCTGATTCATATATTTACCTTGGCCAGCTGATTTCAATGGATGGCAACATTATGAAAGAACTCAACAGACGTATTAAACTTGGCTGGAGTGCATTTGGAAGAAACAGTTTTATCCTGAAGGGGAAATTGCCTTTGTGTCTAAAAAGAAAGGTCTTCAACCAGTGTGTATTGCCAGTCCTCTCTTATGGATCAGAGACATGGAGTCTAACAGTTGGAGCAATACGAAAGTTACAGACAACGCAAAGGAGCATGGAGAGGTGCATGCTTGGAATAACTAGGAGAGATCGAAAAAGAAACACTTGGGTGAGAGAGCAAACTAGAGTAGAGGACATCATTGTTAAAGTAAAAGGGCTGAAATGGCGATGGGCTGGGCATATTGCAAGAAGAACTGATCAACGATGGACAACAGAAATTCTGAACTGGATTCCAAGAGACCACCGAAGACCTAGAAAACGTCCTCAAACTAGATGGGTGGATGAAATAAGAAAACAGGTTGGGGTGACGTGGAAGCGAATTGCTCAGGATAGACTTGTGTGGAAAGCATTTGGAGAGACCTTCATCCAGCAGTGGATAGATAATGGTTGAATATGATGATGATATACACTAGCGGAAAATAAAATCCCAACACCAAGGACAAATGAGTTTAGAGGAATGAAATTTAGGCAAAGCAGTTGTCTAGGTAACATATTTATTTGATTAAAGTTTCAAGGTTACCGGTAAAAGTATGCGCAAGAAGATCCATTTCAAATGCGAAATGGTGGTACATTAATAACCGCTGTAGTCACCACGATTCTCAATGCAAGCATGCAAACATGCATGCATTGTGTCGTACAGATGCTGTATGTCATTTTGTGGTATGGAGTTCCATGCCTGTTGCACTTGGTCAAATCAGCAACACTTAATGCTGGTTGTAGATGACGCTGGATTTGTCTTCCAATAATGTCCCATATGTGCTTGATGGGAGAAAGATCTGGTGATCTGGTAAGCCAAGGTGATATGTCGACACTCCGTAGAGCACGTTGGGCGACAGCAGCGGTATGAGGACGAGCGTTATCCTGTTGGAAAACACCCTCTTAAATACTGCTCATCAATGGCAGCGCAATCGATTCAATCACCAGTCTGACGTACAAAGGCGCTTGGGATAACGATGAGAGTGATCCTGCTGTCATAGGAAATCGCTCCCTAGACCGTAACTCCTGGTGTAGGTCCAGTGTGTCTACGCCGCAGACAGCTTGGTTCCAAGCGTTCACCTGGCCTCCTTCTTACCAATATACGACCATCAATGACACCAAGACAGAAACGGCTCTCATCTGAAAACACAACAGATCTCCACTCCGCCCTCCAATGAGCTCTAGCTTGACACCACTGACGTCACATATGGCAGTGATTCGGAGTTAGTGACATGAATGCTATAGGCCGTCTGGCTCAGAGCTGTCCGTTAAGTAATCGATTTGTTACAGTTCGCTGTGTGTCACTCTGGAGCCAACAGAAGCTCTAATTTCTGTTGCAGATGCAGTACGATGCGCCACAGCTGTACGGCAAATATGGC
>QLNU02015360.1:224910920-224920977 GCA_006491805.2 Dysdera silvatica
GTCACCTAAGGTAAAACCAACAGTTTAATGTGAACTGAAAACTGATGCATTTATACATGTCCAAAGTAATCCTAATGACCATCCCATTGAGACAGTTGCAAATTTTTGTAAAAGCATGTTTTAGTTCTGAATTCATTTTTTATGAGGACATTCCCTGAAACCTTTCAGAATTAATACGATTTCACTAATGTATTACGTTATATGTGTAGCCATATTTTCCTGTAATTTTATATCATTCGAAAGTATCTCATATGGAAAATATATGCATGACAAACTGATTGCATTAGAATTTTGCAATGAAGATACTATGACTAGTAAAATTTCATCTCTGATCCAATGTATAAGATTCCACAAAATTTCGAGAACTATTATTCCCTTTAGTAAGCTAAGTGCTGAGAAAGTAAGAATATCCTGTATTTATACCCTGAGTTCTGGGTTTTCCCAAAGCATCCCAGCACCCAGGTTTTCCCAGTTAGACCAGTGATGAAATTTTACTAGTTATGGTAAGCCTTGGTCAGTCATTGTATTCTTTTGTGAGTATAGTACAGAAGAACCTAAGTATAGCAAGCTCATTTGTTTGGTTACATTCTGAATATACAGGATGAAAGCCTTTTACTCTGAGGATAAACCTGTTATAGTTGAGTAAGAGTAAAGTAAATTTTTTCCTTAATTTACATAACTTGAGACTAAAAATATACGAGGTGTGGCTATCAAATATTGAGACTGATTTTTGATTAACTTCCCTTTCAGCTTATTAAAAGTGAATGGTGTACTGTATTGTTCGTTGTTATCACCTATGTCACACACAAAAGTTTCAAGGTTAGGCAACCAACAGTTTGGCCCCAGTGCTTGCTAGAAGAGGAGCGTACTTGGTCACTCTATCAGAATCTAGCTGTTTCTATACATGGAGCTACGAATCAATTTGAAGTTCTGGGTTAAATTTGGCAAAATTGCTATGGAAACGAATGAAATGTTACAAAAAGTTTATAATGAACAGTGTCTATCTCGTCGTAGAGTTTTTGAGTGGTTTAAAATGTTTGAAGAAGGTAGGGAAGAGGTCAAGGATGATCCATGCCCCAGTCGTCCCAGGGCATCAAAAACGGATGACAAAATTCAGAAAGTAGGACTGACTTTTCCAATGCATTGATTGGCGATTGGTTTCTGGTCATACATAAAAAACTTACGATTCATCGTATGTTACTATGTTTTCTAAAACGTTCGAACCATTTCAATGTTTTGAAGAATATCAGCCAAATGGTCAATCGAATTTCCTTTCGTTCATGAGTGAGTCTTGGCACCATTTTCGAACACACTTTTTCAATGTTAAAATTCTGGTGAAGAATTTGTCTAACAACCTCTTTGTCAATGTTGAGTAACTCGGAAATAGCGCAGATACTCAAGTGCTGATTTTTTCAGATGATTTAGCCAACTTTCTCAATGTTGTCATCCATTTTTGATATCCTGGGACACACTGGGGCACGGATTGTCCTTGACCTCTTCCCTACCTTCTTCAAACCTTTTAAACCACTCCAAAACCCTAGTACAAGACAGATACTGATCATCACAAACTTTTTGTAACATTTCGTTCATTTCCATAGCAGTCTTGCCAAGTTTAACTCAAAACATCAAATCAATTCGTAGCTCCATGTATAGAAACAGCTAGATTCTGAGAGTGACTATGTATGCTCCTCTTCTAACAAATCCCAGGGCCAGACTATTAGCCGCCTGACTTTGAAACTTTTATATATGATGTAGAAGGTAACGATGAACAAGGCAGTACACCATTTGTTTTTGATAAGCTGAAGAAGCTAAACAAAAATTAGTCCCGATATTTAATAGCCACACTTCGTATCTCCCCCCTCCCCCTTTTTTTTTAGCAGCAGAAAAAAAAAACTGATCTCTACTAATCTTATATCTATAAAAAGCCCCCTGTTTTTCAAGCTTTCCACACTCACAACCTCCTCAATCTTCACTGAAAACCTGCCTCCTCTACTCCCTAACTATTTTTACTCTTCTATTTTCCAAACTGTCCTCTTTAATTTATATACTATCTAGATTTTTAATTCACCAATTTTCTCAATCAACTTTTCAACCACTCTTTTTTCTCTAATCAGAAGCTTCTCTTCATCATCCAGGCCTCTCATTGGTCACCATCTAATTTTGGCTTCTCAGGCACACAGCAGTCATAGTCACAACTTAAAAAAATATAGGACATTTATGAAAAAAATATAGGACGTATCAGTAGTTCAAAAAAAAAAAAGGAGGAATTTCTAAATCTTCTGATTTTTCTTGTGAAAAACGTCTTTTGCGAGACGGGTTTAAAACCAACTATCTCAATCCACCGTCTATGCCAGTTTCATACGTGTAGTATAGCAGATATTCAATTCTCACTACACAATACACACGTTATTATACCAAATGATAGGCGTAAGTTCAAATGTGAACCTGTGCCAGTGAATTAAAGGGCAACAAACATATCTGTTAATAATATACAGTAAATGCAAAAAAAGCAAGAAGAAAGAAAAATGAGAATTATACTACTAAATAAGGTGTAGATGAAAAATAAGACATGGTCACCCATGTAGCAAAAGGACTGAATGAAACCTTTAGATAGTTATGTTAACAATTTATATCACATGTGGTACAATTTTTGCAATCATAATTCGTCCATCCAACTAGAAGTCGGTACCATAACGTTAACCAAACTTTAGATGTTTTAGAAACAGTCATTCATGTGATCATTTCAAAACCATAATGTTAGATAAAGTTCCCTAAAAGGATTTATTGTTCTGTACTGGCTACTTCTTAACCCTTTTCATCTGTGAGAACAAAGTAATTTCTGCATGCTTCAATTCGTCTGTATTTGTTATGAGTTGTTTACGCCCCGACTCTAGCAAGGCCTGTGCAGCTGACATTTTTTTCATATCCGTTCTTTTAGTACCTTTTGAAAGTCTTTCATTAGCTTCCCGAATCAGTGAATGACTTGTTTTGATTAATTCCTGTAGCCTTTTAATTTTTTTCTCAAGTATTTCAACATCTGAAGGATGATTTCTTTTCACTTTTTAGCTGAAAGTCTTCTTACACTCTTCCAAATAGTTTTAGTATTTACTATGTGCTTCTCGGAAATACTTCAGGCACAGCGGGGCAATAGGTATATCACAAATGTCATTCTTTACTTTTACTGCAGCCTGTACAGTTCGAAGACCATTCACTTATAATTCATTTAACAGTGGACGATTTGAGTTAAGAAAGAGTCTGTTAAGCGAAACCCTTCTCTCCTTCCCATGGGAAAGTGCCAGTGCCGCTTTGACTAAACGAGAAAGTAGAAGGTATTTCTCCCCAAGATTCTTCTTCTTCAGGACATCAGACCAATAAACATCTATTCTTGCTACAGGGGTGAAACTTTCATTTGCAGGTTCCTCATCATCTTGAATCTCTGATCCTTCAAACAGATCATCTACATTATCAATTCTATTTTCCCTTGTTTCAGTTGTCAGGGCATATTCACTTGTTCAATCATGTACAATTTTCACTCGTCAGAAAGCTTATCTATATTATTCTCCTGGAAAACAAGTGGCATTTCTTTAGCCACTCTTGCTATGCTCTACAAAGACATTGGTTCCATCTTAAATAATGGATAAGGGGGCACTGGATATTTTCTAGTAGCTTTTTGCTCAGAGGAACTTTATCAAGTAAATATTCAATGATTGTCATAATAAAATGTTTCATCTCATGGAAAAATAGTTTTAATTCTTTTTCCTTCAGTCTTAAAGCTTCATTCCTGGCAAGAATTCCAACATCAATTTCAGTTGTTGGAAGAATATTTTCCAGGTTATTGAAATCAAAGTTCTTTAAGTTCCTTCCAAACATATTTCCCAACAGTTCTGGTTTAACGATTCTTGAATCAAGGCTTCAAATGATACAGCAGATTTCATCATATAGAAAATGTATTAAGGGTTCTTCTCGTTGCATTAAAAGAAGAAATTTATCAAAAGTCTCATCCACTGACTTCCGGAAAAGCACGTGGGCTAAAGTTGTTGGATCCTTCAGGTGAGATCTAATACTTAGATAAAGTTTAGACTTGCCCTAATTCTTGCTGTTTTTGAGGATGTACTCAAGGAAATACTCCTCTAAGGCAGACCATTGCTTTGTTATTACTGAAATAACAGGGACCATAGAAAACCAGCTATTGTTAACAAAACTCAACATGTGTTTCTACTCCATTTCAAGGTTATTCTGAATATTGTGAAAATCCTCACTTCTGGCTGGATACTTATGTACGGCATCCAAAAAGTCTTCGATCTCCCAATGACTTAAGCACTGAGTTATGCCATTCCTAAAAGAATTATGCAAGATTTGCAAATTGCATATACCAATATTAATTAAACCTGGCAAACCCTCGCTTTTGAAAATAGAATGAATATCCTTCAGACGTTTCACATTCACTGGAGGCCCATCTGAACCAATCGCAAGTAATCATCTATTAAGAGGCAAGTGATCTTTTGATAGGGATAACAGTATCTTTTCCTTAAGTATATCAGCAGTTGCATGACCAAGCTCAAAGCAACACAAGAAGTGACATACAACGTTCTCCTGATCAATGTCCCAGTATCGAATGTGAATGTCTGTTTCTTTCCAGCTTCAGTTGTTGCCTCATCAAATGATATGGTAAAATAAGAGTCACTTTTCTTAACAGAATTGATCATGAAGTTGAACTGATTATGAAAATATGGTCCAAGTCCGTGTGCAATTTCATATGAAACCTCAGTTTGTCCTAGCGTAAATGGCTTAGAAATTTTGCTGTCTAGAAACATTTTACAAAACACATTTTTCTAATTTTTACAAGAATTGAATGGGTAACCAGCTTCAACAATTTTCATTGTCCATAAACATTCTGCATTAGATACTCTATCAGCATCATTCACATTCCAGTGTTTCAAAGTTTCAGCACTAGATACAAAATTTGAAGACTTCTGTCCAGATGATGAAACCGACACTGTGAATTATTTTAAATAAAATAAAACACATTAACACAGTTAAAATAAATACGATGGTTTATAGCTATTTCGGAAGCGCGTTTAGGCTTCCTTCTTCAGAACCCTAGTTACACTAATGTGGCACACGTGCTAGAAAAACTATCGATGCCAAATTGCTAGTCCAAAATTAGTTCGGGTAAACCAGTTGTGGGTCTGTAGCCCACATCTTCAATTACTACGTTACATCTTCAAGTAGCCAATAAAATAGGCGCTTAAAGAAACGTTTGCAAGCGAAGCGAGCTGAAAACGAAAACCGTATAATCCATATTGAGGATCAAAATTTGGAATAAAGATAACATACGATACAGTTAACTTTTATACCGATAACTAAAAACAATTCAAAAACATGAAAATATACGACAGTATCTAAAAATATAGGAAATATAGGACATGTTCCAAAAATATAGGAAATATAGGACGAGTGGGATCCCTGGACTCTCCACGCCCTCCCCTCAACAGTTTACTGACTTTGCTCTCATTGGCTTAACCAATGAGAGCAAAGCCAGTAAACTCTATCAAATCCCTTTTTTGTCCAATCACCATCCTACCTGTCCATGGTTCACCACTGACCCAGGTGAAAATTTAATTTCTGGTGGAAATTCTTCACAAATTATTTTATTCTCCTTAAATTTCTCCACTAATACACTCTAAGCACTAAAATTAATTGAGTTTCTTAATATTTAACTCCGGCTAACTTTCATCCTATTTTTACCTCATCACTTTCACTTAACTCATACTCTCAATTATCAGCTAGTTTATTAAAAAAAAACGATCTCCCTACTCTGCCCCTCCTCACTCTCATCTACATGTTTTCCAATATGCATGGAAATGTAGCACAAACAGCACTGGTACTCCTTTTAAGAATTGGTTTGGTTTGATAGAAGAAAAAAGAAGCACATGGTGTTCTTTTTTCTGAAGTTACAACATGCAATATTTTTACTCCTGATGACATTGTCAATGAGATATAAGCTGCAAATAATTCTGAGTTGGAAAGTAGCAGCACTGAGGACTTGGCCTACTTATCAATCCATGACTAACTGTTATAATGGTACTGCAGTGCAAAAATACAAAATTTTACATTTAAATATATAGTTTACTATATATTTAATATATATATATATATATACTCATGTTTGTAAAAATTGCAACACCATGAAGGACTCGTCCGAATTGAATGAAATTTAATGTACAAACGACCTGTGTTGATACAAATAAACGATTAAAATTACAAAGCAAAAAAACAATATTACATGTCGAAAATCAGTATTTGGTGAAGCCACCACGCGCTGCAATAAGTGATGCTATACGACGTGGCATGGAATCAAACAGATGTTGAATGTGTGCCTGAGGAAGAGCATTCCAGATTGCTTGTATGCGACCCCAAAGTTCATCTGTAGTAGCTATGGGACGAGGATCACGAGCGAGACGCCGACCAACGAAATCCCACACATGTTCAATCGGCGACATATCCGGCGAATAGGCAGGCCAAGGAAGAAGCTGTATCTGTTGTGATGAAAAGAAGTCTTGAACATTCCTGGCAATATGTGGGCGGGCATTGTCCTGTTGAAATACAGCTCCGGGAATGCCTTGAAGGAAGGGAACAACTTCGGGCTCCAGAACTTCATTGATGTACCGGTTGCTGTTAAGATTACCCACAATTCGTAGCAGCTGAGATCGTCCATGATACGCAATCGCACCCCAGACCATAACTCTGGGGTATCGTCCACTATGACGTTGGATAACGCACTCCGGAAGGTGGCGTTCACCGGTATAGCGTCTAACACAGATGCGGCCATCACTGTACCCCAAATTAAAGCGGGATTCATCAGAAAACACCACTTGTTGCCAATCAGCACGCCAGTCTCTATGTCCATGAGCCCATTGTAGCCGCAGGCGCCGATGGTTTTGCGTCAGGAGGATCCTGTATAAAGGAACTCTTGCACGCAGTCCACGGTGCAGTAGACGCCGACGAATTGATGAAGCACACAATGATACACCTGTAGCAGTGCACCAACGTTCTGCCAACTGTCCAGATGAAGCAAAACGGTCCGTCACCGCCATGCGGACCAGGTGTCTATCATCCCGTGCTGACGTCACCTTTCGGCGTCCACTCCCGGATTTCTGAGTTGTCTGGTTCTCTTGAACCCACTGCTTCCACACTCGCATCACTGTGCTGCTGTTACGCCCCATACGAGCTGCTATTGCACGATAAGAAAACCCTCCTTCACGAAGGCCGATCATTCGTCCCCGTTCAAACTCCGTAACTTGCTGAAATGTCGCCCTCTTTCGTCGTAGAGGCATAGTGACGTCTCATGTAACGTTTACCACTAGCAGATAACCATACACGCCCCGCTACAGCCCTCTATTTATACGGATCCATCAGCAGTTCAGAGGGCGCTGCTCAGCCCACGCATGCGTGATGACTCTGAAATTCTAATCATTTGAATAGCATACCCTAATTTGCATTTCCTGGAAGTTTCAGCTCAGTCACGTGACTCCTTCATGGTGTTGCAATTTTTACAAACATGAATTATACAGTAGAATGCTGATTACTCGAACTCCGATTATCCGAACTGTCCAATTATACAAACTCAAAAAATATTCAAAAATTTTGAATATTATCGTTTTCACGGCACCGTGTTTTTTAGGCAAACTAAATGTGGACGAATGAACAAAGGGCAAAGGAATTTTTCCTAAGAAGGGTGTTGTTTTTCCCCTCTAAGGAGAGAGGAAGGGGAGGGGTTAGACCAGGAAAACTTGTTAGGAACAGAGAGAGTGGAATGTTGTCAGTAAGCCTTCAATAGTCAATCCCTGACTAAGTGCAGTTAAGCAGACTTCATTAAAGTAAGATATTCTTCGTATGTTCAAGTAATGTCGGGAAAGCGAAAGAAAGTCATTCTTTCATTAAATGAAAAAACCAAGATTTTGAAGAGACTAAATAATGGTGAAAGTGGAAGCTAATTAGCCATTGAGTATGATATTAGGAAGTCAACAATTTCAGGCATAAAGAAAAATAGTGAGTTGATTATCAATTTTGTTTTTATTAGAGAAAAAACAAGGGAGTTTGAAAAGAAAATGCATGAAAAAGTCCAAAAATGATGCATTAGACAGTGACCTCTGCATGTGGTTTCTACAGAAACGCTAATTGGGTCAACCAATTTCCAGCCCGCTACTGTGTGAAAAAGAGCTGCTTTTTATGAATAAAAAGCTAGATGGAGATGTTATGTTTAAAGCAAGTTCTGATTTATATAAATAAGTTCTGGATGGCTTAGAAAGTTCAAACAACGGCATGGAATACGCCAAATAGAAATTCATTGTGAAAAACTGTCAGCATCTGCAGAAGGGGCTAAGAGTTTCGTAAATGATCTGAGAAAGGTTATTGAATCTGAAAATTATGACGAGGAATGCATTTACAGTGCCAACGTAAGTGGTCTGAATTGGAGATCTCTTCCCAGAAAGACTTTGGCAACAACATATGAGAAATGTGCTACTGGAAACAAGCTGAATGAAGAAAGAATAACCAGTTTTGCGTGTGCAAATGCAACTGGAAATCACCGAATACCATTGCTAGTGATCGGAAAATCTAAAAAACCTTGAGTATTTAAAAATGTGAAAACTCTTCCAGTTGTCAACACCAATTAAAAAAAAAAAAACGTAGATGAATACCAACATTTTTATTGAGTGGTATGATAAAACCTTTATTACTCAAGTAAAAGAACATCAGAAAAAACTTGGTAAATTTGGTAGAGTCTTGTTGATTTTAGATAATGCACCTACACATCCAAGCTCAGACTTCCTTGAACACAAAAACGGAATGTTTCGGGTCCTTTTCATGCCCCCTAATGTTACGTCATTAATACAGCCAATGGATCAAAGTATAATCGAAACTTTTAAATGGCTTTATCGAAAGCAACTATTAAGGAATGTTTTGCTAGTAGAAGATGAACATGAGAAATCAGATTCCCAGTTAACCAAAGCAATTGACTTAAAAGAATGTTGTATGATGGTAGTAGATTCTTGGAATCTCATTAAAGCATCAACATTAAAAAAATCATGGAATAAAATTTCGAATAAAAAGGAATTGAAACAGGCTGATGGTGGTGATGATGTGAAGGGTTCCATTGATGCTGCTAATGAGATCAAAGATTATGATCAAAATGAGCTTCAATCCTGGTTGAATAGAACCGCAGATGATCCTGGATATCAAATTTTAAACGATGATAAAATCATATTGGCACTTCAAGACGAGCAAATGACAGAAGACAAAGAAAGTGAAACTGAACATGACAAATACAATGAAAGTCCATTACATATTGAAGCTTTCAACTGTTTAGAACCTGCAATGGAGTGGCTGGAGTGTCAGGAAGGGATTGATCCTATTCAGCTTGTCTACCTCAACAGGATTCGTGACATGGCTGCAAGAAAAAGAGCATTTTCCTGGAAGCAGAAAACGATTTCATGTTTTTTGATTCGGTACATTAAGAAATTCAATCAAACCCAAAATAAACAAAAAGAAAATTAAGAAAAAAAACCTTTTAAACATGCCAGCATCATGCTTGAATAGCATAATAGTCTGCCAGTCCTAAGCCTGGATAAAGTGTGAAGGAAAGTGCACATAAATACATATACTCCGCAAAAAAAAGTCCAATTACCTAAACTTTTGGTTATCCAAACTATCTTCAGTCCCTACCGGTTTGGATAATTGGCGTTCTACTGTACATATATAATACACATAAATAACTATATTCGTTTTCCCCTTTGTGTCTAGCCAAATGTTCTATGTAGCCCATCAGAGTTAGCAGAAGAATCAGATAGAGAACCAATGAGAATAAGGGAACTTAGGTTCCCAAAAAAGAGTATAGAGCCATTTGAAACCAATGCTGGGGATGGGGGGGAACGTATATTCCTCCATTTTACATTAAAGGGACTGAGCAAACTTCTGACATAACCAAGATCTTTCAAAGAATCACCACCCAACTTCAAGTTAGAGGTTAAGGTTGAGGATATAAAAGTTCAGGTCA
>QLNU02015360.1:224921077-224960152 GCA_006491805.2 Dysdera silvatica
ACATTAGTCTGAACCAATTTTGAAAATTTCAAGCAAATCGGAGGGGTCACTATGGGGTACTTCCCTTGTAAGCTGGTGATAGTTTCATTTCAATAACACTATTGAAAGTGAAAATAAATATGCTTTTTATTACAAGATCTCTTTACTACAAGACATGACATTCGACTGTTAAGGCATTATTTTGCATGTCTTAAACTCATCTTAGATGTTCTGCACCATTATTCTTTCTATGCAGATTAGAAACAAATGAACTATAAATATGTATGTATAATTTAAGAACTTACAATAAAATCTGGATCTGTTTCCCAGTCATCATCGCCACCATTCTTATTATTTTCCTTCACATCATATCCAACAGTAGCTCTCCACATTTTGAAAACCTACAAAATACATTACCATAAAATTCATACCATCATCATTGGTAATAATCAGTGATTCAACATTTGAACTATTCAGGTATAAAATCTATCCAAACAGACAGCGAGGGATTTACACCGAAGTGGGGGAAGGAGATCTTCCCCCACTAACCCTTCTCTGATACAGGTAAGAGCAATTTGTTTTCAGTTTGTGATTTTTGTAAAAAACATACTACAGCGAATTTTCTGGCAATGTTACAAAGAACCAGCGATACCGACGATGTGATAAATTTGCACGTAGATCCAGTACATAGAAATGACCCAATGCAAAATTCTCAGACCTATTTAAACAGTATAGCATGAATTTTAGTGATGTTTGAACCATCTTGGTGACAAGTAAGAAATATGCACTGTTCCCAGTACCGTAGAATGGGATAACACTGGCATGTACAGTAACTTTGGCAGATTTCTATAAAAATGTTTCATCAATTTTTTTCACACCCAACCATTCAATTTTGTTGAATAAAAAAATTTCCATGGGTAAGTGCAATAAATATTATACTAGGATTTTCACTTTAACTCAAATAGGTTTAGGTAGTGGCAGCAAAAAAAATCAGAACTGTATGCACAAAAAAGAGCATTTTTAAGCACACAAAAAATCCATGTCCCGCAAACACACAATTCAAACAAGGGAACTTATTTTTCCACTATGTGACAGTTTAACTATGCATAGCACCTTTGCTACATATTTTAAAAATATATGTTCATAACTTTTCTGTAAAATAATATTTGACGAAAAGTTCTGTGTTTCAAGTTTAAATCGGGGTAACTTTGGCAGCTTGTAAAGTACCCCGAAAAGCAGGGAAAATCCCTGATAAAAGATCTTACATAACTTATACAGAATCCCAATTACGAGAAGCAGTGAACAAAGTCAAATTTGTTGAACTTAGCTGTAGCGCTGCTTCTTGAAATTACATGTACCACATGGCATCATACAAAATAAACTGAAAGGTTGTCACACTGGAAAGGTTGGTGCTCCAATTATTCTCTGAATTTGCAGAGAATGATTTTCAACCCTCCACAAGCTCCCCTAAAACAAAATCATTACCAGCTGCTCCTTAATCCAAAACTGCAAATCTTACGACATCTGCTAGTGCATCAACTGACAACGTTAATACCACTGTTCCAATTTCACCTTCTTTGCTGAGTTGTGACCAGTATGTATTACATTTGCCAACAATAAAATCGTATATTTTTATGTTTATGTGATTCAAGCTTTGAAACATAATGAACAAGTTCCGGTAGAGGTACTGACATTACAACCTGTTAAGAAATCTAAAAATGTATTCTGTGCTCGGGACAATGATGTATCATATGTTTCATATAATTACATTGTCGAATATTGCCTTATACAAAATCAATTTGTCATGGTGATTGCGTGAAATATGAGTTCCCTAGAATAACTTCATATACTCAGTTGGTTGTGTTTTTATGGCGCAAGGACAGCGAGCGTTATTCTGCGCCAAACAAGGTGAAACATATGCTCAGTGATTCTGTCATTTAAACTACACTTTGAATTAACATACTACTGTTGGTTAATTTTAATTTTTCATTATGTCAGGATGTGATCTAACTTTGCCTTTAGTTTAAACTCTGTTACCATACAGAATTGGGTTTTTTTTTTCTTCCTCTAATTGGCCTATTTGTATACCATTTTCTTGCATGTTATTACACAGTACCAGCTTAGTAGATGCTAAATTAAATTTCATTTTCTGTATTGTGAATGTTTTTCTTACCTTTGTTAAAATGAACCACAAGTCATTTTATTTTAGTAGTGAAGTATCCCTTTAAATAAAATCATTCTTAGTAATGTACAATGCATATCACTCAGTTATCATAGACTATGTACTTATTAATTTATTTGTAAATATGCGCAGCATAAACAGAAAAAAGATCACATATTTTGAATGCCTGAACCTAGAAATGTCAAATTTGGACCAAAATACTCATCTTTAGAAGCTGCATCTGTTTATGCAATTAAAACATAGGGTGCTAAAGTTATCCCAAACCCACTTTAACTTTGGCAGGTCAGTTTTTTATTTTTTTCTTACAGAAAAAATATCCTAGGATTTTTTTTTATCCTACTCTATCATATACGATACAAGAAGACTGAAATAATGCAGCAATTTTAAACTTCTTGGAAGCAACTGTTTAGTCGTAATCGTCATATAAAGAAAAAAAAGTGTCATTGTTACCCCATTCTATGGTAGAAAAAATGATAATGCCCTATAGCAGGGTTGTTCAACATACGGCCTGCAGGCCACAATCAGGCACGCCGACAACTGTTTGAAATGAAATAAAAAATCCAAAACAAAAATTTTAAAAATTTTTTCCGGAAATGAGCAAAATCCACAAATGACACCTTCCCATATCGCAGGTGAACAAATAATCGGAAGAAACTCTGAAGAGAGGCTTTTTGTTTACCGAAACTTGCTGAAGCTGCTGGACCGCGAGATATGTAGAAACTTTTGAAATGGCCCACTGCCCAAAATGGTTAGACAACCCTACTCTATCGTAACATCGAAATCAAATTTGGGTTGATGGCAGAATAGATGAATGCATTACCTCTATGCTACCTAAAGGGTTAAAAAAAGAATGGAAATAGTAAGTAAAAAAAAGGGGGGATAGTATAAGAGTGGGAAATGTAAAAAGATAGTTATGCTAACTGTTCCACAGTGCAAGCTATTACTATGTGGCAAATTTGTATGCAAATTTTGTAAAAGATAAAAACCATTCCCTTTTTGATGACATTATCATTTAAATCTGGGCGTACTACCTGTATATAATACCCTCATATCCTTCTATATTTTAGGTTATATCCACAACTGAAGAGCAGACTACATTTTTGGCTAATGTTTATGCAAGAATTTACGTCCTTTTTATACCCTTGCATTCCAAGAAAAGCAAGGTTAAGCGTACATAGCACAACTACTGAAAATGTCAATTTTCTGCAAACACAGGTTTACATATGAAAATTCCGAAACCCACATTTATTAGCCCATACTAGAGCTTTTTGCTTTCTTAGGAGAAAAGGAGACACTGTCCTCATCCTGGATTTGAACCAGGGTCCCTCCATTGAGCCTGGAGTGTCTTGAACGCTAGAAGAACAAGGACAGGAATGCTTTCTCCGTATAAGAAGATGTAAGATATTGACCACTACATGGCAATTGTGTCATCCCTGTGAAGGGAAATAATCTTATATACACAGGCTTAAAAGCAAAACAAAACTAAAATCAAATGGTGATGAAGTGGGAATGGAAGGGCAAATCCAAAGGACGAAAAGATAAATGATCTTCTGGTGGTTAATAAGAATGCATTCAGAGGATGATAATAAAGAAAAATAAAGGCCCTACAATATATTTCAACCCAAAGCCTCTTATTTATAATTAAAGCACTAAAATAAACAGCATTTTGATTATGAATTATGTCCCCTACAGTTTGGCATAGGTTTATTTATACAACAAATTTTTTAAAAGCCAAAACTGGATTCAAAATTTAGTTACCCATGTACAAAGTTGTTTGATCTGTGTTGATACCTCACTTTAAAACACAATTAAAATAGAACAGCTTTAAAAATATTACAATTACTTCTTTTAATAGAGGGGTGGGTTATAATAAATTCGTTTTCCGTTTCCTTTACAATTGTGAAATATAATTTTTGAAGGTTTTTTTTTTGTTACTATGAAAAGCAGTTTACTAAAAAATAAAATTCAAGACAGTATTTCGTTCTCATAAATATAAAATATACTCATTTCTTTCCAACAAGATATCACATGGTAAATCTTAACGTACTATAAAAAATACCGTTCTCACACCGCAATGTCAACACCCCATGGATTCCAGCGTTGCCAAATTTTGAAATAAAATGCAAATTTTTGAAGTCAATGAGTAAGAACACTTGCCAGTTTATTAAAAGTGTATGGGCTATGGTCCCCCCAGGCGCTGTTTTTTCGTTGCGAGGAATTTATCATATAAAATATATATTGTTATGTCTCAATGTACAAAAATGGGGACGATGGCCATAAACGTCTGCGCTGTATTCATAGCAGCTGGGATCTTACCATTAGCACGCTTGATTAAATACGTATGTATACAACTATTATTTACATGCTAAATCCTTGCTACTATAATTTTTAAGTTTGTTTTAATTACAATCTATGCTCTTTATTTAATAAATACGACAGTTTATTTTTGTTGACACTATATCTACGCTAAAGATATACAGTATGCTATAAGTGATATAGTAAAGCTTAAGTAAAATTTATTTAGTGTTTGTTTGTTTGGATTTTTTATGGCGCAAGAGCATCTGGGCTATATTGCGCCAATCGTTTAGTGTAGGGAGTTACCAAGATATCTAGAATAGAAGGTAGATCCCTCAGCGCCTTTCTGCTTATTGGTCGATTTTGACGCACATTTTCAACCTCATCGGTGCGGAGCCAACAGATGCTGTTCATATACTGTTCGTTCATGAAAAGAAGTCCGATGGAAAAGCTAGAAATAACGGCAGGTTACATCACAAACGAGTTAGTTCATTACAGCAGAGGAGGGCTCCAATTTCAGAACTTGGTTTTGGTGAACGTTTGTCGACGATCAAATTCACGTTCTAAAAGGTGTTCTCATTGTAATGTTTTTTTACTTTCCTTTCAAATAAGAATATTATCTGTTTTTGCATGTATTATAGCAACGGTTCTTTTATTTTTATTAAGTCACGGACCCAAGCCCGTATCCAAAGCGGAGATCTTAAATACCGGTGTCCACTCCTGGAAGCTAAATTTTTAATGAGACTTGGCTGTGGACTTGCATACTGCGAGTGAATCGATACATTCTCTAAAAATTTTCGAACCCACCCCGAAATTCAAACCTAGCTACGACCTTGTACGGTCCCCTTTTAAATCCAGAATTATGGTCGCGGGCCCCAAGATACATAGAACCAACTTTTGTTTTATGGTTTTCTAAAATTGAAAGTACCTAAAAGAAAAAACATTCAAACTGCTGAAGCAGGCCCTTAGCCAAACGCTTGTTACAGGAGGGAGGAAACAGGATTCGGAAAGCTACAAAGGTGCTTAAAGTTCTTTAATATTTTAATGTATTTTAGTAATATATTTAATATCACTACATATCTAAGCAGACTAATATATTTAACATTAATGAATAGATTTCCCAGCGTAAATTTTTCGTTGAAAATTTCTAGAGGTATACTAAAATTTATCATTTCCCTTATCCTTATTGTAGAGCAGTGGCGGATTTCTAAGTAGGCACGCAAGACACAGGCCTAGGGCCGGAACTTATCTGGCCGTGCCATCAACGAGCTTAAAAATAAATATTTCCAAAATCGACAACGTTGAAAATGATTTTTTAAAAATAGTTTTCTAGGTAAAATAATTTGATATTAATTTATAAATAAAAATTATACAATTTTTTGTAAATAATAAATTTTTTTAAATATTAGCTACTAATATATTAGTCCAGTGGTTCTCAAACTTCTTACCCTGAGCTCTCGTTTTACACCAACGTGCGGAAGTTGCGCCACCTCCCCCTCCCTCCCTTCGACGTAGTATATGAATAAAAATATTTTGTTTGCTTAATGTATATCTTTTTACACATATATGTATATGCATATTTTAACACTTTATTTATAAGAAGATGAATATATGGTTAAAATTAGAACAGTTTTATTTAAATAAATTCAATATCTAATTCAACGCAAAATAATATTTTCGCTCATATAAACATATCAGCATTTTTTATTAAAGAGCACTGCTTGCCCTCCTTGTGTTTTACGAATTCACCATCATCAGCATTTATAGACATTTTAGGGGGACGCAGTAAACTACCAACACGTAATGATAATAATTGAATTTATTAAGTTAAAATATAGGTTTAATAAAAATATCGCATTTAACGTAGATAAATTGGTCTCTACAATTAGCATAAATGTTTTCTTTTCCGAAAATTTACGAATTGAGCTCAAGTTAAAATCAAGAATTTCTCGAAAACGAAAATTTTCTCGCGCCCCACAGCTTGAGAACTTCTATATTAGTCATTTACTTAACTAGCCAGACTACCCTTCAAAATGAGAAAAGAACGCATCTTTTAAGAACAGTGAGACACATTCACCCAAAGCGGAACTTTACTACATTAATCTGGACGTATGGTTACATTACGCATTAACAGAATTATAAGGTAGGTAGATTTAAAAAAGTTCGCAGCGTTTTAAGATATTACGCCCCTAAAATATTTACCCCCTGAATACTTGCCCAACCTTGCCCATTTATAAATTCGGGCCTGACACGCGTTTTATACATATTAGTAGTAAACGAATGGATAATGAAAAACTTGAAATGATAACGAAAAACAAAATTCATCCACGTAAACATACGTGTATTTTTCCCAACTACGGGAAATATACGTAAAAATATCAGAGGCTCCAGGATTCCAAACTAAAATTATTGTGGATTCAAAAAATGTCTCGAATCCACGAAGTCGGAGATTATGGTAGCAATAATTTTGAGTTGTATCTTATTAGTTTGAATAATTATATGAAAAATCTGCTTTACATACCAAATGTTAAGAGTATGATATGCGTTTTTTTTAAACAAATATTCCTTTCTTTGTAAAGGAGGGAGGGGGCGACATTACAAGCTGTTCCTAAAGTTACGTGCCGCTAGCGACCAGGTAAAGTAAGTAAGGAAAGCCATTGAAAATAACAAGAGCCTTAGGGTTGTTAAAGGAAGTTTATCTGTTGGGAAGAAACACATCATTGCATTAAAAGGAGAGGATGGCACCGTAACAAGAAATAGGGAAGAAATACTTAGAAGAGTTGAAGAATTCTACAAAAATCTATACGAAAGTAACAGTGAATTAAACGAAGACATTGAAATAGTCGAAGGAACAGCTCCTAAAATCTTAAAAGAAGAAGTTTCATTTGCAATAAAAAGCATGAAGAAAGGAAGAGCCCCTGGTGATGATGGTATTACATTAGATATCCTAAAAGAAGCTGGAGAATATGTAGAAGACATACTCGCAAAATTCTTTACCAAATGTCTTAGAAGCGGTAACTTACCAAACCAATAGCATTCTGCAACAGTAATTGTTTTGCTTAAAAAAGGGGATAAAGAGGATTTGAAAACTTGGAAATATTCGACGAAACAATACGCAATATAAATAAGAGACAAAAAACAACGTTTTAAAAACGTATTTATGGCAAGATTGAATTCAATCTATGCGTTTCGGGCGATAAAAGTCCACCCTTCTTCGGGAGTGAACACCGTGGAATATAGAATATTCCATATTATATAGTATATAGCAAACTTCTAAGCGAAAAATGTTAATGCGAAAATGCTAAGAAATTAATAATTATGAAGTTATTAAGGTTTGAAGCTTATCCACTTTCACGCTGTTTCCATTTGTTAACGTCTTTCATAGTCCTGTTGAAGCGAATTAGAGAAGACTTGTTTTTGAAAAGGTGTGGAATAGATGTTTTTGAGCGTTTATTCGGTAATTTTACTTTGAAAGCCAACGCACATGCGAATTTGTTTTCCCGGCCAATAAGGTAGAAATTACGTCATGTAGTCAGTGATTTTAGTAAAACAACCGTTGAGATTTCATTCTTCGCAAAGTATCACTGATATCAAAAGTGGATGCATAAAAATAATTAGCAAATAAAAGTATATTTTTTACTTCTCATAGCAAACACATACAATCATATAACATTAATATTTTAAGGAAAAAAAGTAACAAATTAAAAAATGCGTTGATTTCAAATTTGTGGCCCGCTGAAGTATTACCCAAACACATTTCTGACCGTTTTATATTCTCCCTACCCTTTATAAGAAAAAATAAGCAAATGCCTGCCCCCCACCTTCATGCTTGCGTAATATTTCAGTTCTCTAATGTTTTGGTATATTTTAAAATAAGAACACTATGTGATGCAAATTATAATGGTTATTTACGTTTTTTTTTACTTCACATAAGCTTGGATGAAACTTCATTAGTAGAAGTGCATCTCACGAATATTGTTGCTCCATGCGCCTTTTCGCTGGCATAAGATAAGCCTACGATCTCTATGAGTGTCGTCTGATCAAGTAGAACGTATCTTAGGATACGAAAGTCATTGACTGCTTGAAGATTAAGCACAAATTCCTTCCATTCCCTTGCTTCTTTTTCAGGAAGTGGGTGGTCCCAATCTAGCTTTAGAAGCCATAGTCTTTGAAGAAATATCTTGGCTTTAACCACTATAGGTCCTATGAGTCCTAACGGATGGAAGATTCCTTCCAATGGCTGACAACACGTCCCTTTTGGTTACATTTGTCGATATGAGGGGCAAATTGAGATTGTAGTAGAAGCCATCGGTATCTGCATTCCAAGAAATTCCTAGAACCTTAATAATGTAAGATTCTTCTTTGGTTTGAAATGGATATTCTTGATTGGTTTGGTTCACATTTTTCAAGAGTAAAGGAGTATTGGCACACCATTTGTGAAGCTTCATTCGACCACGATCCAGTGATTGAAGCTCTTAGGCATCTTCTAAAGTATCAGCTCCTGTGATGACATCATCCACATAGCGGTACTTCTGTAGCATCTCTGAAGCTAGTGGAAAATCAGATCTTTCATCTATGGCAATCAATGAAAAATGCAGTAGTAGTTAAACTTGCTAAACAAAGGGTTCTTTACAAGCCTTTACCTTCGTAAATTTTCATTTGCGTCATGTTCAATTCGTGAGCCAAACTATTTTCAATGGAAAAAATAGCTAGAGCAGATAATTTCTCATCTTCTTTTATAGGTGTCTAATAGGTCTTTGACATAATTGTTGCATTCTTAGAATTTACAAATATCAATTTGACTCTTATTGAATTTAAATATTTATATATAACTTGTTAGCCACACTGATTATTAAAGCCTTGCCTCTGTCGCCAATCTCGCCAACTTCCTGCTCGAGTTTTGTTGCGATGGAATAGCGTTCAGAAGACTGCATTTACTTATCGGGGAGGTGGATCCCCCTTACGTTCATTCTTTATTTAATCAATGTTTCTTAGGAAGTACCTTTATTACGGCTTTTTTTTTGGATTAATGCGTCTTGTTTTCTCTTCTCTACAAATTTGCATGCGTTGCGTGTGGAACGTCCATCTCTGACGTCACATCTTAGCTTCCGTATCGGCTCTCTCAACCGCCATTATTTGCATTTGACCCGTCTTTTTGTCTTCGGATAATACGTCTTTTCTTGGATTAATGTGTCCCGTTTTCTCCCCTCTCGAAATTTACAGTCGTTGTGTGTGTGACGTCATAATCTCTGAGGTCATACCTTAGCGTCTCTATCGGCTCTCTAAACTGCCATTATTTCCGTTTGGCCTGTCTTTTTCTTAACGAATGAAAGGAAAGAAGAGTGCCATTCAATGGGCTATGAAAGATGATTTGAATGTCTCCAAGTATTAGTGAAGCAAATGTGAGAAGATGAAATTATTTAACAATAAAAATTTACAGACAAATATTGAACCCAACGTATTACTAATTCATGCCTAAATCTAAGACTATCTGAATGGGCTACCATGAGCTTTCCCCAAAGCGGGGGTCTCCCCCACTTACCTTTCACTGATTCAGGTAAGATACTACTTACATTATTAATTATACAACTAAATTACCAGAAAAAAAAGTTAGATAAGGAAAACCACGGAAACGCTTTGGAACGAACTCACACCTACTTTGCGCACATGAAATGGGTGGAGCTACGCTTCAAAAAATGTTTCCCTTCATTTTTAGAGTATAGCATGAGTTTTGGCGATAAGAATTTAATGTGCAGTATTCTCTATGAAATTATTACATTTCATACTGAGTGATGATCAGGTTGGATTTGGACTTGACCTTAAGTCGGAATCCTTAGGCCCTCCCCTTGGCGCCTTGTGCAACGGAACCGCTCTCACCGCACTAAATCTTTTGAGTTTTGTAATATGATTTCGATTAAATTTAACCCTCTACGCCGTTATGATTCCCACTAGAATCTTTTTAAGTTCATAATATCTACAAAGAAAAAAATGTTGTCACATACTAAGACTGGACTCAAGCCAATAACTTTGGGTTATCTTGCCAGTGCCTTGACTGCTTGACTACTGAGTATAGCGATACGTTACAGGCTGGCAATTACGAGCCAAAAAAAGTTTCAGTACAAACCATAAATGTTGAAGGTCAGACTGAATCGTAGCGATTAAGTTCTTCGCAACGTTTAATCTCAATGTAGTTTTGAGGAAGCTATAGCTTACTTTGAGATTTATATAATTAAGGCATTTTTTGTTTGCTTTTGTTTTAGAGCGCCAGAACAGCCAAGGTCATGGTACGCCGGGATCTACAGTTTTCCGAAGATTTAAACATACGTTGCCGATTGAACCACACATCGGACTACGCTGGACAGAATAAACAGCACGGGGCGTTGGAATAAAACTAGGGGTATTGGCACAATAGGCGAGTTATCTGTACGCCAGCGTTGAGGGCTAGCCTTTTTGTAAGCTATTCATGAATCATTAATCACGAAGATAATGTTCACGTAACAAGCCTCTGGAGGCTATTATAATTATATCTTCTCTAACTATAAAAAGTGTTATTTAAGTATAAATAAATTGCAGTGTAAAAATTTTTGGCTTAGATCATTTAATCAATAATCACATCGATTAATATATCGGTAATGGCATCAAGTCTTCATTCGGTCTGGCAAGGTCTAAAGTGAACCTTACACGAGATCAATAATAATGTCATTACTACACGATCAATGTAAGGTCATTATAACTCCAGAAGTCTTGTTTTCTTAATCTTTCACAACTTTTTAACCTTACAGATGATTTTAAATGACCTGCAAGGTTGAAAAGCAATGAAACAAGATTTTGGCGATAAAAACGTTATAAATAATGACTATTGTTTGATACCGTCTAAGGGTATTCGTTAAGTTTTAATCTTTGTAGCATTTATTCTTTAATGAACGTCAAATTTCTCCTTTTTCTGTTATTAGCTCAATTTTAATTATTAGGTTTTATTGCCAATAATATACTCTTCCAATATAAGAGTCATCATGAAACCATAAACCAATACACTTGTACTTACTAATAACCTTTCATTTAGTTGGAATTTCACATTGTTATCCTATTAATTTACATACCGTCCGAAAAATACTTTTTCTACTTTTTTTCTTATTATGATGCATTTGCACAGTCTGTTTTGAATTTGACGAAAGGGTATACTTTTAAATATCGGGCCTTTCCCAAGCGTCTAACAAAGAACCCCTCACAAACTCACACGCCGAATCTAACGAATTTAATTCAACTTAATGTACACGCGCATTACAAACCTTAATGTGTGAAAATTAGCAGCTATGCCCTCCCACTAGAAATCGAGAAATTAAATGTTAAAATGTAGTTAAAATAGCGCCAATTGCAACCCTTTTGGCAATACGTCGCGAGATAGCTAATAGACGGAAAAGGTGAAAAGTGAACGCGAGGACGTATCCTAAAAGTTTAGAATACGTCCAGTAATACAGTGAGCGTTAACTTGTTAAATTTAAACATATTAGATTTTGAAGTAGCTGTAAAGTTATTTTTTTCTCTATTTGTTAAATTGAAGTTCTATATTCTTTTTATTTTATTTCTGAAAGTCATAGCAGAAAACAAATTACTTTAATTTTTATAATCACATTGCAAGTTGCAATTCAGTTTGTGCATAAGAGAAGCATTTGTTTTTATTTTAAAAATTCTGTAACGAAGTATCGCTTGTATTCTATTTATCGGTGTGAGGATAACATGAAACAGAATATACGTAAATATATTTAATGTGGTTTAGATGCTTTTTGAGAAATTTATGGAAGAAATTAAAAGGCGCCAAATGGAGATAAAGTCTCTCTTCTGTCAAACCAAAATCATTTTTTATTAATTATTTTTAGCGTTAATCTGAGGAGATGGATGATAATTTTCACGTATTAGGTTTCTTATGGTGTTTACTTACGACTGAATTAATTCGTTGGATTCAGCGTGTGAGCCCTGGACAGGGGAGGGGGGTTCCTTGTGAGATATCGAAGGTATTTTAATAAGGATGTAAGCAGTTTCAAGCAAAGCGGCCTTTTGTAATTGGTTTATTGCAATTTTATAAATTCCTATTGCATTTAGATGATTTTCAGGATTTGAGTTCTCCCAATACTCCGATTACTACAGGGATGACTACTTCTTTTTTCCCCCATAACCTTTCAACTTTGATTTGCAGATCTTGTTGCGATTTTATCAAATTCTTGAGTCACTAAGAACCGCCACATTTATTATCCAAACTTGATCCTTTTCTACTATTGTTAAATCAAATGTATTATGCGCAAGTTGTTTGTCAGTTTGGATATGAAAGTTTCACAGGATCTGAATATGATTATTTTCAATATTTTTATCAGGTCTGTTGTTCCACCAGTCTTTGTTGACTGTTATATTTTTAGCACAGGCGCCAGTGAATCATCGAAACTACTTTATTGTGCCATTCAAAATAGTCTGTGCACGCGATCTTTTAGCATCTACATATCAGGTGATCCACTGTTTCGCCTGCCTCTTTGCATAGACGGAATTTACTATTAAGGGACGTTTTTTATATTTTCAATTTATTTACGTTCGTCCTTAATATCTGTCCCTGTGCAACCATCAACGACCCTTCTGCTTCTTTCTTCAATGAACCTTTTCGAAACCACCGTGAGAAGTTTTCTCACCATTGACTTTTCTTATGGTGTTTCTAAAATATTGTCTGTGGGGGCTTTATTGTGCCATTGCTGTTTTCGTCTTTTTTTTAAATTCTTTCTCAGAGTCCTTGAGTTTCAATAATTTTACTTTGCTTACTTCCATCAAAATTCTTTCTGAACTTTGGTTGATGTTCTCGGCCAGTCCTTTTTCTTCCGCTATTGTCTGCTTGACTTGTATCAATCCTCGGCCAACAACGTTTCTTAGTAAGTAAGGTGTCCACGTAACTTCGGGGGGTAAAACGGTTTATTGTTATTTAAGCCTCAATTACATTGGGTGAGTTTACACACTCCTCGCTGGCTTGTAGAACTCGCTCAGTAAAAATGCGTAGCAGAGGTGCTCGGTAGACGACTACTAACAGTGATTTTTCTAAACTGGCTTTCAACTCTGCCTACCTCTTTCGAGAGTTTGTTTCAGCCAATCACATTCGAGAAAACTCGAGCGAGTAAATTTGCCAGCGAGGAGCGTGTAAACTCGCCCAATGCAATGTAGGCTTATGTGTGTGCGTGCGATTCTCTCATGACCTGAACATTTCTCATGAACATTTTTGAAGGGGCAGTAAATTAGGTTTGACACCCCGGCGGAAACTACCGTTGGCGCGGCCCTAGTTGGGTGTATTTTATACATTCTTAAGACCTCAGTTAGCCAGAGATGAGGTAGAGAGTCAAAGGCCTTCTTGTAGTCTATGTACAATATGCACAATTAAGACTTCTCTTTTGCTTTTGGACTAATTCAAGTATTATCGAATCTATTATTAGCTGTTCTTTGCACCACATCATGTCTTTCTGACATCCTTTTTTGCTCTTCTGCCATAATGTTGTTTGTGCGGCTATAGTGTGAATTTTTTCTGAAATACATCATGTTAAAATTTTGTACAGAGTATTGAGGCATGTTATTGGTCTTTACTTTGCAGGGTTCCTCGTATCTTGATCTTTTGGGAACAGGTGGGTGATACCTTTGGGTAGAAAGGTTGGCATCGTCCTTGGATCTGCTATTATTGCTGTCAGTTCCAATGCAAATTGCTTGTGTGTACTAGCAAGTTTCTTATAACAATAGTTGTGGATTTTGTCATTACTATTATTAACATTATTTTAAGACATTATTATTGACATTATTATGACATTTATGACATTATTTATGACATTTATGACATTATTATTGACATTATTTATGACATTATTATTGACATTATTTTACGACATGATTTATGACACTATTGTTGACATTATTTTCTGACATTATTGACATTGTTTCATGACATTATTATTATTAAACATTATAATTGTTATTAATAAAGTAATCATTATTAACATTAAACATTATTAGTTTATTGCCTTATAGCGAATAATATATATAAACATTTCAAACATAAATTGTATAAAAATCTTAAAATTATAATTAGATGCAAGTCACAAAAAAAAAAAAATTCAATGGGACCTATACATTTCACTCACTGGACGAATGGTTGTTTTTAAGATCTTTTATTCATAATAATTTATTCAAAGATAAATAAAAAGATACCAAATATACATATGTTGCTCAATGTAGCTTATTTTACCCTCTGCGAATGAGTGTGAGCTTGAGTTAAGCTTAGCTTTATCTTGTTGAAGTTTTAACTATGTGTACAATATACACTATATATTCTATTTATTTCTTGTTTACTTTAAAATTGTCTTATAAGTGCAAGTAGCTGCAGTTATAAACGAACCGTTCGGTACTGCAGAGCTACTTTTTCTTATATTTCTTTTGAATGTGAGAATAATCTTCGAATTGGCTATTATATACAACAATGAAAAAATTGATATATTTGTAGACTGAAAAGAACATGCTCAAACATTTGTAGATTTCATAAATAGAATTTTTTAAATATTACTTTATGTCCATTACAAAAAACATATTCAGCAAACATAATATCCGTATACAAAAAATGGACCAATCTTAGTGAAGCCTGTTTTTACAACTTTTCCTAACATTTTTTATACAAAGTTTTGAAGAAAAAAAAACGGAAGATCATTACCTTCAGAAGCGAATAAACGTGTTCACATTTATTTAGTACCTCATGGTTGGCATCTTTGAGTTCACGGTTCGAATACGACCAGCAAACATTGTTTGAATACATATAGATCGAGAATAGATTTAAGAATTATCGCACCGTTAAAAACAAAATCAAACCGAATATAAGCTACCTATTCACAAGAAATTGCTATTAATAACGCGCAGCATGTTTACTTATGCTTAAAAATAATCTTTCGTTTTTTCAAGTAAAAAATAAAAACAACATTTCCGCAGATATTCCTTCCCCCTTGTGTTACTTATGACTTACTTATGACGTTATTCCCTGAGATAAATTAACGTCATTAAAATCCATTTTCTTCAATAGTCATAAACCAATCAGTAAACCATACTGATACTTTTCGTTTAAAAAAAAATCTCAATTATTATTTAATTTTATTTCACTTTTTCATTTGATAACTAATAACACTTATTAAAATGCTCGAATCAAATTTTCAAATAACCTTAAACGACGCCAAAGTAAAAAATGAATTAAAAATTATTAGACTTTCTTTGTACAACAAGCGAAATCGATACAATCTACTATTCATACATAATTCATACATATTTCAAATAATAATTACATTTTCATAAGTTGTGAATAAAGTTTTCTGAAAACATTTCAACTTTTTTGTTGACTTTAAACAAAACGTTGGCGGTTTTATTGCATCACACACACAAGAACAAAGGGTTGTTTCCTTCTAAAGCCGGTTTTTGAATTTCCAGATTGATGTCAACTTTCGACAACTAATGAAAGAAAAGTTCGGCCTTTCGTTTCAATGTTGGAACATGCCTTCTTTTTTCACTGGGCAACATATTTTCTGAAGTATCTTATTAAATATGGATTTCCGACAACGGCAACCATTTGTAAATTTGCTCTGTATGGCGTAAGGATTACGAAAATATACAGTTAGTACGATGTTTTTTGAACACCCTGATATGTAATTTAGCTATTATCATCATAAAAGCGATACCGGATCTTGTGAAATTTTCGAAAGAAAATAGATAAAATTCTGTTCCGTGATAAGTTCGTGATAAGTCCGTGATAAATCCTGTGATATATCCTGTACCGTGGTATATTCCGATTCTAACGAAAGGTAAATGTAAAATTTTTAACTTATGGGTATATAAATAAAAAAAAACTGCATTTCCGAAACACGTAACTTACTAAAAAAGAGTTTTAGAATTTTATATCAGTAAGTATTACTCTTTTTTTGCCTACCTTTATTTTACTATCCCAATTCATGTTTTCTAGGGTTTTTTTTAATGCCTTTTCCCTTTATAAATTTCGACTTTCACAATTATCCTAATTTTATTTTATTTATTCTTTTTTCCTATCGTTTGCTTTGATTTTACTATATTTTTACTATTCGTATTTCCTTTCTTGTCTCTTACTGCCAGAAGAAACTAAAATTTATATAGCTGAAAATCGCAAAATTTACTTTCAACTTGTAAAAAATGTAGCATAGAGGGAAAAAAGGGAACTTATTGGTAGATCAAAATTAGTTTTTGTTACTTTGTTATACAAAGGAAAACATTGTCGATCCAGACACTCTTGTTAACCGCTGAAGTATTAGTGAGACAAAAAAGGCAACTTAACCGATTAATTTAAAATTAGTTACCTAGTAAATTCTTGTAAGTAAATTTATGTCGTAAACCAATTTAAAGTTTTAACATATTTCTTTTTAAATCATTAGGTATTTCTAGGGCTTTGTATCAAATTCCATCGACTTCGAATGTACCATAAGCGTACGGATAATGGACCATTAAACATACTTATTTCAGCTTAAGCCGTAACTAGTACGGTGGGGTCATGCTGTTGCTGACCCCTCCATACCAATATAAACTATACAATAACAAAGGCACCAAACTAGTTACGGGTTAACCAGATAAACTTTAACATATTCAATTTTAAGGTTTTTGCAAAAGAACTTCCATGCGACATGAAATTTTTAAAATATAATAAAATTGTCTTATTAATTAAATTTGTATTAATATCAGTCATTAGATATTAAAACTATGAGCTGACTTTTCACATGAAAATACGTTTGGCTAAAAGAAGTTTATGTTAAACCAATTAATTTTAACGTCTATTATAGTGTTATTCAGAAACTTTATTTATAAAGAACAATAGAAAAATCTTTTAAATCTTTGATTGTAAGTTTAATACCCAGTTTAGAATAAAATCCCTGGCAATTCACGACTTAGATTATTGGCAACTTTTTTTTTAATTGACAAAAATTACGTTTTTTAATAAAATTAAACGTTTTTAGGTTAAAACAATCATGTATACATACTATTATGTATAAGCCTAATGTATAACGTACTAAAGATAAGCGGATAAAGGTTGAATATACACATACGTGGACATTCCAAGTGTTGTTACTACGTACTACTGTATGTGGTTTCTAAGCACTTTTTAGTTCGTACAGGAATAAATAGGATACAAAACTGACATTAAGTAAAACATATTTATTTTTTCTAAATTTTTTCGTAAATATATTGTAGTAATGTACAGCATTCAGTAAGACAACTGTCATGAATGTAACCCTCCTTTTCACATACAGTTTTGGTTTTGCTATTCGCGGTTTTTCCATTCGCGAATAGTTCGTGGAACGTAGCGCGAATAGATAGAAACTGATTTTATAGTAGTTTGAATTTTTTTAACATTTGGATTTTCATTTAATATTTTTTTGGGACCTTTCCTGGTGGAATCATGTTTTTATGTTCTTGAATTTATTAATTTTTTTTGTTTGCTCTGCTGCATAAAATGTCATATTCTGTAACGTATAACCATTATATAATGCAATGTAAATAATATAGTGCAAAATAATATAATGCAAATAACGGAGTGCAAAACAATATAATGTAAATAATATAGTGCAATGTTTATATGACTGTACCAGGAAAGAATAAATAAAGGTGTATTATTATTATTATTATTTTTAGCGATAATGTGACTTTTGACCATTTAACCTTACGCATGTCAATTTCTAAAAATATGTGCAGTTATTTTTCAATTGGTAGAAGCAGGCACAAACCAGAATTATTTCTTAATGTCCACTTTTCCATGAGAGTGCTGACGTACTACTCCCACTAAAATCTTAGGCACATTATCAGGAACAAAAATTTGCATTTTAATGTCTGGAAGCTTATCCACGTCTGTGAAATTAATTTTATTTCATATTTTCCAGGGAGCTGCGGTTTATAAAGTTCTGATGATTTTAATAAAAGCAGTAATATTTACAGATTAATATTCTTAACATGGATCATATTCTTTAAAAACGTTTGTATATTTGACTAATCCAAATGTCAGAAAAGCGCCAATCGCAGACCCAATTTGTGTAACGACGCCGTACCAATACAGAGAAGACTGTTCACCTCTTTTCCTCAAAACGGAAGCAATGGAAGCTTTGACAAAAGCCATAACACCTACGGCAAATATCCATGATATCACCTGAAATAAAAAGAAACATATTCACTAAAATATGCATGAAAATTTATTAGCAAAAATAAAGTTCTGGAGAAAGAGGAGAGAGCCATAATAAAAAGATGTGTTCATTTTCAAACCGTTTTAGTAATATTGATTATTGTAATCATAAACTAACATTCAAGTCGTTATGATCATTTTCATTTCCCCGATAACTATATTTTAAGCCAAAGAATTTAAAATAAATGTTGTTATTTTAACTTTCAACCAATTTCATTATTCGACTCTACGAGGAGTAAGGGGTGTCTTTTTTAAATTTTACTTTAAACGCAAAATCAAAATGCCCGATATAAATATATACTGTTTTGCAAAAGAAAAAAACGAAACACCCCGGGAAATTAATCTGATCATCTCAAAATTTCGTATGCGAATTTCTCTATCCGTAGACTGCAAATGATTAAATTTTCGTGAGCAATGGATGTTAACTTCACTTGTAGCACTTCACTTGTTTCTACTGAGCAACTAGAATCCTATAAAAGAACTAACAATTGCGGGCTGTTACAATTTTTCTCGTTGTCGCCGTTACAGTTCCCTAGAGACACTACTAATAATGCTGCTACGACGCACTTGAATACCTTATAGACCAGGGTTGCCCAACGTTTTTGGGCAGTGGGCTACTTAAAAATTTTCCACGGATCTCGTGGGCTAGGGAGTCTCGTAAAAACTATCCTAATTATACAAAAAACTTTTCTTCAGAGTTTCTTCCGGTTATTTATTTGTTCACTTACGATATGGGAAGGAGTCACACATGCGGTTTTCCTCGATTTCTGAAAAAAAAGCTATTCTTTTTTTCATTCTAAACAGTTGGCAGCGGGCCGGATTATGGCCCGCGGGCCATATGTTGAGCAACCCTGTTATAGACAATTGGATGACTTCAAACAGGGTGTAATAGTTGGGACGCACGAACCAGGCTGTTCATTTTATTATCCATGTGTTTTACGCATATTTAATTTCAAATCAAACGGACACGTTTTTCATGATACTTTTTTTTTTTGCAAAAGAGTATATATCATAGTTGATTTTAATAAAAAATCATTTCTCTGATATTTTCCTGGTTGTGCTTAGTTACGTTCTTAATAATTATAATGCAATTTGAATAGCTTAAATTTTAAATTTGAGTAGTTATAGAGAAATTCGACCTCTTTGTAAATGAAAATTATAAAGGGAGTAAGTTTGATTTTCACTATCCACATATATTTGGGGTTTAAACCAAAGTCTTCATATATAACAACGCCCAACACACTGCCCGAAATACATGGAGGTTGCCAAAAATTTACACCGGTAAATTTTGGAACGTCCATCATATAGTCCGGATACGGCTCCTGGAGTCTGTGCGAGACTGTCATTTCTTATCTTCCTTAAGAAAGTATATACCATGTAACTTCATATGTGATGATGTCCAGCGTACTGTAACGATGTAAATTCAACAGCAAGATATTTATGTTTGTGCATCTGCTTGTGAGATGGAAAAATTAATCACATTATGACGAATGTATCAATCATTTGGGTGAAAACGTTGAGATATGAAGTATTTGTGATACTTTTTAAAGACACATTGTCATTTTCTCCAAAATAACTTTACTTTTCGTATACAACAACGATAATCCGTTCCTAGATTACCGTCGTTATCCAAGGCGCGATTCCCCGTAAGATGTAATTGAAAATTTATTAATTTTTCTGGCTTCTCCCCATAGCTATAGTACATATTAAAATGTAGATAAAACTCAAAAACTCGTAAAATAACTCATAAAAGCTCTGAACTAAATATCCTAAAAATATAGTAAATATAATTTACTATATAATAAATATTAATAATATATAATTAATATAATAATAATTAATTATAATATTTATAATAATTAATTATAATATTTATAATAATTAATATATAATTATATTAATAATATATAATTTATTATATATTTGCTACAAAATTAATGTTAATAAAATGATTTTTCTGTGGAAATAGATCGACCCAATTAACATACACTGATTAGCATCTTATAGATACAACGGTTATTAAATGGATGAGATCTGATTTTGCATTTTGATGGCGAACGAACAGACAAGCACCTGCTGATTTATTGTCTATATGAACCAACATATAAAAAATTAAATGCTGAAATATTCATTTTTATCATAAAAACTCATTTATAACCACAAATTTTAAAATAAATCACAGTATACTACAAGAAAAGAAACAATAAACGGAAAACGTAAGCAACTGGCTATGATGGGTCAAATATATCTAAGCTTTTAAAGCAACGCCGCATGAATGAGTGCGATTGGAAAATTTCATTTTTTGCGGGTTTCAATAGATATCGAATCCGCTTATGTTTTTGGTCTGTCTGTCTATCTGTCTGTCGATAATAATCGAATAATAACTATAATAATAAACAATAATCTAATAATTACTATAATAATAAACGATAATAATAAACAATAATCTAATAATTACTATAATAATAAACGATAATAATCTAATAATACTATAATAATAAACAATAATAATCTAATAATAGCTATAATAATAACTATAATAATATAATAATAACTATAATAACTATAATATATAATAATAACTATAATAACTATAATAATATAATAATAACTATAATAATAAAACGATAATAATCTAATTATTACCCTTCACAGGGAACTCTGTGAAGTGTAATAATACTTACATCCTTATATACCTAGAAAAAAGGCTGCTGTTCTTGTCCTCGTTGGTCTAGTAGGTCAGGACACTCCAGCTAAACGTAGGCCCTGGTTCGAATCCAGGGAGGAGGACGGCGTCTCTTTTTCTCCTAAACAAAAAACAGCTCTAGTTTGAGCTTCTTTCTACTTGGGTGTCGAAAATTATTAAGTATCGATTTAGTTTATTTAAAAAACCTGCCAGGATAACAACCTGCGGGTTTGAACTTAAGATCTGTTCGGAGAAAGAGCCTGTGTGATCTTACCGTGCTACGGTGGTACACCAGAGTGCGAGTTTTCTTCGTACATGAACATACATTACACTGTTAGCTGAAGGTACAGTAACGTGTTGTGAACATGTATAGCTAAATTTGAAACCAACTGGGCAGTCAACTATGTCTAAATTACCTTGTGAGTCGCTGCTGGTTAGGGTGACATTACCAAGGTGTGATTATGCTGATCGTAACGCACTATGAAAAGGGCCGAAAGCAGCGCTAAGGGCGGCAGACCAGGGATTGCCTGGCGAAATTGTGTGGGAATAACATAATCCAATAGTACAAGAGTAATCGCATATAGACCGTGCGGCCTGCATGTTTGCAGGGCTCGGCGGAGTCCTGGTTAACCTTGTTTAGTTATTTGGTTTTCTAAGTATTGCATTGAATCGATGTCTTAATGGTCTGCGCCGATGTTCCGAGATCGAAGGTGTTCTGATGTATAGCGGCTGTACCATAGATGTGAACCTAGCGGTTGTACTTGTTGAGGATGGAATCCGAAGACTGTAGTTATGCGGAGTTACCTGTTACATGTGCTGAAACTGAATCTGTACTTCACGAACTTTGCCATAGGAAACGAGTGGTGCACACCGCTTACTATGATTTGGAGACTCAAGTGCGTTGTGGGCTTCATGAAAAGATCGGGACTCGGTGATGTATTTCCATGTTATGTTGTTTATTAGATGATTATAGAGTTATGTACTAATCTAGTAAGAATATAGGATGAATTTCTAACACATAATACGTTGAGTTAAGACTGTGATTTAGTCCGTGATACTGTTAACGTAGTTGCGGCGCAAGGACAGGCGCAAGCCCAGTGGTTAAACAGAAATAACGAGAAGGAAGGCGGGGTACTTTTAAGTTGTTCTATTTTGAGTTAGCTGTTTCTTGTGCAATATTTTTAGAGCATTTTAGAAGCCTGAAGTTAGCAGTTGTAGGCCGATGCTGAAACAGGCGTAATTCTCTAGATGTAGTCAACGTTGGAAGCGATGAAGTTTAAAATCCAGAAATAAATTGAATATTTTTTAGAAATACTGCGAGCTGCCCCGGCGGGAACTGAGGATACTCATGCTGAATGTTTTGAATCGTTTTTTTAATCTTGATTTTGTTGAATTTGAATGGACGACTGTAATTCGAATGTACAATAAATGTCTGTTTCTAAACCTTGTATTCATTCATAGCCAACTACAGACCTCATACTCACGATAAATATATGTAACATAATTTACTGATTAGTAAATATTAAGTTAAATCGTTGCTAGATACTTAAAGATAGTTTTTGAGTGTTGACGATTTTGTTACACTTTACTCCATAAAAGTTACAATTTCGGCATTTGATCCCTACTTTCTTATTTAATCCACATGTCTATAGTCACATACACGTGCTTTGGAAATCTAGGGGCCTCTACAAATATATCGCGATTAGAAGGTCCACCTTTCTTAGGGACCCATTCTATTCTTTCAGCCTATGGGGCTTAAAAAACTTTAATTCGGCACTGTATCTATAGTTGTGTGATTAATAATAATATATGAATCAAGTAATTAAAGATATATTTATTAAATATTTACCACTAAAATAGATCCAAATGTTTCGCCAACTAATGGAGGATTCGGACTGAGAACAGCTGTAGTTAAAACGTATGCAGACCAACCTGATGCGAATGCCACCAAGACAACGATAAAAGTTAAGGATTTCACGATGACAAACATGGCTAAAAAGCAAAAAGCAGGATTGGCCATACTAGAAAGGACCACAGCCAGATGATAGGCAATATTTCCATAGGGCATGCAGGAATATGTCTGAAATGAAATTATTATGAAAATTAATGCGGCGAAACCTGAAAACCAGGACTTCAAAAAATTTGAACTTCTATTTTAAATTTTGCTGTTGAATAAACTCGTTTCTTAAAGGTATTGATTTCTTCTAATTTTCTTAAAAGCAATTTATTTATGATGATTAGTTCGTAGGACAAAGCCCTACTGGAAGTCAGGGGGATAAGCAGATAATATCTGCTTGACGAGCCCCTAACTTCCCAATAGCTCTACAATGACAGAGAATTACAATCAGTAAATAAAAACTGCGTAAAAGTAACAATCAAACAATTAAAAAAAATTAAAATAATATAAAAATAGATAAAATACATAAAAATGACCTTCAAGAGATAGACGGATACAGCTTGCAGAGAATAAGTTGTAAAAAAAGGATAATATGAATAATAAAAAGAACAATCTTAATTTAATAGTATTTAAATGATACATTTCACACCCGCATATCCATTCCATATATTCATGGCATTTCCGAAACAATCTCTCACATCCTCAAGGAAGCAAATATCAAAATATTCTATTCCCCCCGTCACAACACTTAAAAAAAAAACTTACAAAAGTTAAAGATCCAGTTCCACCAGAAGATCTCACAAGTGCCATATACCAAATACCATGCAAAGACTGCAACAAACATTACATAGGACAAACAAAAAGAATGATCAAAACAAGAAGAAAAGAACACAAACAAGCACTCGCGAAAGGAGACATGGCCTCACGTCTGGCAGAACACGCTTTGCAACACGGACACGATTCCGACTGGGACTCAACAAAAATAATACACCGGCACATCACAAACAAAAATAGTAGACTCTTCTTGGAATCTTGGGAAACTTGCAAACTACATGGGAAAGCCATTAATACATCACAACCACTTCCAGAAACTTACAAACAACTTTTACTCTGAAATATATGGGATTTTCCCAACATTAGGTGCCCCGCAGTACAGGTTTCGCATTGGTCATCATTGAGTTTTTCTGTAATTCCTTTTAGAGGCCTCCCATTGGTTGCCATTGGGGGTTTCCATTCTGTGGGACTGTTCTGATGAAAGTTTTTTCCAGAAATTTCAAGTATAAAAAAAGGGACAGAAACATAACATCATCATTACTCCTGATGAAGGACTGCTACTGACGCGTCCGAAAGCTTGGGTGATCTTTTTCATTGCTATTTTACCAGTGTTTAACCTTTTGTATGTAAATTTCCTCCCTGGTACCCTGTATTTTATTTCTAATATAAAAAGAACAATATAAAAACAAAAACAACTCATCATAAAATCAACAATAAGCAAGTTAAAATCTGCAATTCAACACTATTGCACAATTAACAAACAGAAATTTGACCCAAAATAATAAAATAAAATATCAGCAGTAAAGTTAAAGCGTTTTGAAATATACAAATAAGAACATCAAAAATAGATACCATACAAGGAAATACAATTATTAAATAAAACAACATTATATCATATACATAACATCAAAGAGAAACCCACGTTGCCATCAGTATTTCTCATCTAAATCTGAGCATGATCTAGATGAATCACCACGTGATGCCCTGGAGTTCAGAGACCAATCAATGTTGAAGTCACCAAGACATAAGACATGGGATCGATTGGCAGATGCATAACTCAACATCTCATCAACACTATCAAGAAATCTAGCCATGTCTCCACCAGGAGGACGATAGATGACACAAATGACAAAATTTGCAGACTTCATGGTGATGATCTCACCATAATTATTTACTGAACAATGCCCTGGTACCAAACTACCAGTTAGCTCATTTATAACGTATATCGCCACACCACCACCACGTCTAGGAAACTCTCTGCCCAAGGCTAAAGCCGTATATTGAGAGCCCAAGGCCACACAATCCTTATCATTCAGCCATATCTCAGTAAAGCAGATAATGTCTGGTTTCCTGGTCAATGAAGATAGTAGGTAACTTAGTTTATCAACCTTTTCTAAGATACTGCGTATATTGAAATGAAGTAAAGTACAAACTGCGGGGTTAGCAGATAAAAAACAATTGACATCAGTAATTGTAGAATAACTGTGGATATACATTCACTGAATAGACAATATAAAAGAATTCGTCTCCCGACAGCATCAATCACAGGAAGGGGCAACACCCCCATGTTGACACAGTCCATCCAAAAAACGTCCGAAGGCCGGGAGATGGTCCGGAAATATTTTTTACCCTTACCCTCAGCAACCACAATATTTCCGTTCACAGACTACCAAGTCAGACCAGCTCGTTGTAATCGTCCTGTCAAATAACGTCTTCTAGGCGTGAGGTCCTCAGCAATGGTGATACCAGTACCTTTTAACAACTTCTTTTCCCTAAATATATGGTCTCTGGTAACCAGTCTCACAAACTTGATAACAACAGGTTGATTTCTTACCGTTTCACGGCGCCCACCAGACATCCAACCATTCCTTCCCATTATTGGACAATGGGCTTTTCGTGGAATTAAACGAAACTACAATTACGATTTGTGGTAACATAAGTAAAAAAGTACATGAAGAGTTAGACAGACAATGTAATTAATTACTGCACTTGATAATCTATACAAAGAAACTTGAAAATTCAAATAGTTTCTAGTTATTTCACGTAAAAGAACAAAAACCACAAATACACAACAGATATAAAAATTACAAATTAATATGTTGAGTAGGTAACACCGCTTGACATAAATATAATAAAAGCAATCAGACAACTTACCGCTCAAAGTTGTCCGATTGCTTTTATTATACAAATTTATATATTTATCCCGCACAACATTTACCAAAAGTACAGACGTTGTAAATTTGAGACGAATAGATGAATTCAAGTTTAGTGCAGTGCTTTAAACAACAGCTTTTCGAAAGAAATACCGAAGCCTTTTTTAAAAAACAAAGGCCTTTATTAACGTATTTAATTAATTTTTACTTACGGATTAAGGCCAGGACTTAAGAGATAGTATTGCTGGTTTACTCCTCTCCTCGAATTTGTACAATAGTGTTAACTGTAAAATTACTTATGAGATAAAATTTTATTCTTATCAAACCCCTCCTGTTTTCATCAAAAATTTTCAAAAAAAAAAAAATTTAGCAAATTTTGAAAACACCTGAACGGATCTGGATCAGGGACATAGAAACGAACTAAAAAGTCTGCGAAAGATTATAAATAATTTACAAATTACCAAGATATATACTTAAAATGTGTGAAGAAAATAACTTGTAAACAATGTTTCAATATATCAAAATACATTTTTGAGTAATGAGTAAGTATTAATAATTTAATTTCCTTTCACCGTCTTTAATATAATTTACGCTAATGCCTAAACATATTTAAATTTAGAAATTGAGACTAACCTGTACGGACAGAATCACATTATGTAAAAAAGATAAATACAGTTGTACAGCTAGCAAAATGGCGAATCTTAGAGATGCATTAAAATTTGAATTTGTCAAAATCATCTCCCCTGATAGATATGAAGCTGAACTTGAGCTCTTCTCTTGACTAGAAGATATCGTGAAATCGTTTTCTACAGCCGGGTTGTACGACGCAGTAATGCTATGAGAGCGTACCTGAAAGTTAAATATTGTGAAAAGTCAATATGTTTAAACTCAGAATAAAGATGTTTCAATTTATTTATGAAAAAATAAATCATGGTTGAAACTTTAATTTTTTTTGGGGGGGGGATATTTCTGATATAGTCAACAACTATTTCTGAAGAAATAATCTTTGAAACAAAGAAATATGCTACATTGTCTGGAAGGCCCATTGTAGTTTATATAAAACGGAATTATTTCTATTTACATAAACGTTATAAATCTGTTCTATTATATGCATTTATTGCCCTCTGAATTGCTTCAAAGTATGACAATTAAAGTTGTATATACCTTTCAATTTAATTTTTCCTGTTTTTACACCTTGAAGGTTGAAATTAAGCATTGATTTTTATACGCTGCCTCAAAACTAAAAAAAAAACACTTTTCATAGAATTATTTGAATAATTTTATTGACACAAGGTAATAAATTCTACGAGTAACTCTTTAAAAGGTATTTTGAGAACCGCACAAAACATTACATCCAATAATAAGAATTCATTGTTATATACATGTCAGTGATAAAATATTTCCATATCATTGCCTTATTTCCTTTCACCTTTCTTATTTTTTATTTATATTTTAAAGAGTGTAAAACAATTGTCCCACATCAGGCCGCCACGAACTGCACGATTTGTAGACAGATCAATCTGCGGCTGATAGTTGTTGTTGATTATGCAAGTAAGTAATATTAAGCGGCAGATAATTTGTTTCAATTGGTCAAATCAGGCCCTACCCACATACGAGATGACCCATCTGCCAGATTCTTGGATCAGAATGTCAATTGCGGGGGGAGACTAATTGCAATAAATAAACGAAATAAGTTCGATAAGAAAAACGGTATCGTGAACAGTTATTCACGATATGACAGTGGGAAGCGATAAAATGGAAATGAATACAGAAATAAAATTCATGTTAAAGGAATCTTGGATAAAAATGACCGTTGGATGCTGGAGGATGAATCAGGCTTGGGTATAGGGAATAGGATGGTGGTGAAGGTCAGCTTGCGGTCCAGACAGAAATATCGCAAAAAGGGCGGCAGGAAAAAAGTTATTGAACAATAACGTGGCAATATAAATATCGACGGTGCGCCGGAGTAATATATCGTTAGGCCGTAAAAATCGAAGAGGAAATTTAGGGAAGGCGGGACGAAGAAGGAGGCTCCGTAGGGTCGAACGGGCAAATGAAACCGCAGGTCGAGTGGTCGGTGAGATAGGAGGAAAGGACGTGATTGAAAGTGAGAATTGATCAAACCTGAGATTTTTTAGAAATAGGTTGATGGAGGTGAGGGTTATTTACGGATGAGGAAGGTGATGGGAGATTTTTAGAGAGGATAAGAGATCTGATCCCTATTGAGAAAGGTCAGAGGGAGAAGAGGGTCTGATCTCCATTAGAGGTGGTCGGAAAAGGAGCGGATCTGCACTTCGAGGTGAAGGGTCGTGATAGAAGCCGTTGATGAGAGAGAATTGGTCGGTTACGAGTAAGATTGTTTAAACGAGCGAGGGCCCTAAAGTCGCAGTTAGAAGTGGGGAAACGTTGTTCCCAGACCCAGCGTACGAAGGTTTGTGCATATTTGTCTTTGGCTGCCAAAGCTGGAGCAGTAGCATCCGAGCCGTTTTTTCCGGCGCATAAGAGCGAGCAGACGATTGCCTAGAGTCACATTTGCCGGACTTGGTTCAGAGGGTACCGGGTACATTTGCTGGACCAGCCCGAGGCTATTTTTTCCGGAGCCACGTCGTCCCGGACCGGCCACCCGCGCGTTTTCTCTGGGCTTCGGACGGACGTAGATGGATGGTGAACGGAACCCTTGTAACGTAAGTTTGTTTCTCTCTTTACCCTTGAAATGAGGTGTACCGTGGTGCTGTAGGAAAGGGATAGTTTGTAGAGTCAGGCCTCGAGTAAGATAAGCGCGAATCAGGGAAGATAGTGTTAGAGTTTTTTTTTTAAATAGTACAGAAAACCCTTTTATTTGTGTAAATATTTGTATTGCATTTTGATATTGCAACAATATGGCATATATCCATTAGGTGAAATTGGTGTTTTACAGTAGGTGTTTATCTTAACTGTATCGATTTTAACGAGCAATCACGGCTCAAACCCAAAAGAACAGTGCTGCCATGCAATGAGCGTGAAAGCCTTCATATATTGTAATTACAGCTCCTGATACATAGAATATATCAGACGCAGTTTATTATTGTGTCCTAACGTTTATTTGTATGCTATACGACCATGCTGGCCTTTCAATAGTAAGATTACATTAAAGATTGTTATTGTTTTCAAGTAGCCTTATGTCTATCTTAGCGCCTGGTTATTCACTGGTTGTTTACAGGTAAAACGCCAGCTAATAGTATAATCGTTTATACCACAGTCGTTTAATGACTAGAGTGAACTAGTCATTCGCGATAACGGGGTTTTAAGTCGAAGGAAACGAATTATTAAGGACGAAATATCTGCCGATAATGAGGAATTTCCTGGAAATCCTACCAAATCAGCTATCGGTCTGCAGATCAAAAATATCATACAGATTTCTTTACACACGAAGGAATCATCTTCAGATTTTGAAATCTCTGCGTAACTGGGCAGATAGATAGTGGGGTGTGTGTGGTGGTTTGCTTTTGTTTTACGAAACAAGGACAGTGTTGGCGCCGTTGTTGGATGTTGACACTGCCACAGCTGGTTTATGGCTCACGATATTATATGAGTTACGAATTACAGATTTAATTCTTAAATTATTCATATACTTAAAAATATTTGATTGAGTCACATGGTCTCGAGAACCATCTCTCGCGATATTGTGGCGTAAAAGAAAAAATCAGGCTGTAATTTAGAAATGGAAAACTAAGTCAGCTGTAGTTTATATTATTCAAGAGTTTTGTATATATATGCGGTGAAATTCAATAAATCTTTTCTTTACATTTTTTATACGAGAGGTGTCTCTCACTGCCTCTAACAAGCACGTTAAAAAACTATACGTCAATTAGTAATAATATCTTTCAACAAGGATGGATATTCGAAGATACAGTCCATCCCTACTTGAAGATTGACGAAGCGTACGGATGCGCCATTTTCATTGACTGGCTATCGAAGCGCACGGCGCGCCAGGCAGTAAGGTCATATTGCGCAGAGACCTACAGTTTTCCGAGGAATCCGAATCTCTATTGTCTGGGAAACCAAAACCCTGACTACGGAGGGCAGAAAAATGGCGCGTGTTCTAAGGTACCTTTGAAATTGAACGCTGGTTAACGGCACATTCAGCGAACGCTCTATCACTATGCCATCTCAGTGTTCTCATACACTTTAGATTGTGATGATAAAATGAAAAACATGCGCTCTTATATATACTTTTTCTGTGTAAACTGAGAATATAAAGTTTAAAGAATATGAACTTTACATTATACTTACTTGTTCATTTTTGGCAAAGGTGGAAATATTAAGTAAAAGAAAAGCAATCCAACTCAACGCTACCATGAACGTTAAAATGGAAAAGAATACAGATACAGAGAACCTGGCGGGAGTATTAATTTTTTCAATTTTAAACGCAATACTCGCATTTTCATATAATAGTACATCAGTGCTATTTATTTCGGAAACATTTCGACATTCCTGATGACCAACGCCTTGAGCTAACGCAAGCAGACTGGGCAATAATCCACTCATGCCTTCTCCAATCAGGTAAGATAGCACATATGTCTCTTTAAAATTAGCCATAAAGGGTAAATATACCACAGATGAAGTGCAATCCATGAATGCTAAGAAAAATGCCAAAACTATTAACGCAGTACTGTGAAGTTGGCCTCCAACTAAGGTGGTCTTATTCCAAAACGCTGCTAGCAGGGCACATGATACTACACCAACAGAAAGGGCAGTGTGTATCACAGGTACTTCTAGAGTCTGAAAAAAGAAGACATATAGTAAATATTAAATTAATTTATGATATACAAAAAATTTAGTCAATAAGTCAATTTGTATTTTATTTCTAATTTAGCACACACACATTCATATAAAGTATAAAAATCTAGTAGAAGTAGTAGGTAAACAATAGTATAGGTATTCTACCTTTTGTGAATAAAAACGTCGGGCAGCGCTGAATAGAATAGGTCCTAAGTTTGCTAGTTGGCTGGTCGCAACTATATATGAAGCTAAACTATATCCTTCAGGAAGATCTTGAACAATCTGTGGGAGTTCAACCCATAAGCCATTAATATGGACCCACGAACTAATGCCAAAGAAAATTACTAAAATATCCACAGCCAAATTTCGAGACTCTTTAACATTTTGTGTTGCAGGACTCATTTTGGAACTGAAAAACAAAGAATGTTTTTAAATTGTGATTTCTCTTTGAGCATCATTTTTTATTAACTCCATAAATACCACTGATATATGTAAGTTGATAAAAAGCGAGAAAATGAAGGTAAATTAATAATATACAATAGCAAAATAGTGATAATGACAGTACACATTATAGTTATAGTAGAAATTTAAATTACGCACCCATATCTAAAAATTTTAAGGGATTTTATATATGATTTTTTTTAATTATCAACCAATTCAAGAACCGACAGTTATTCAACTGACCATTTTTACCCTGAACCTGAGTGACTCCGAGTATACACAGACGTAGTCTCATATTTACTTATAGGCCAAATAGGCCGGGACCTGAAGTCCCGGGTTTTTGGTGCTCTGCAGAGACCTTGAAGGGGCCTGATGATACTTAAAATTAAGCGCTATTTTAATGTGATTTATTTACAAATATCCGAGAATTTCTTATTAATGATAACTTAAACACTAAAAACATGAAAATAATGAACTTTAAAGAAACACTCATGATTTATTGGTTAAATATCTCGCGCGGGCCGAAGCCGTCGCTTTTGCGGGGTCAGCTTATCTTGATTAAAATTAGTCTCCTTCCAGGCTAAGATCACCTCGCGTTTCAGCCATATCCCTCTTTTTCCTTTCAAGGGCTGTGTACAAATTTACTATTGGGCTCCATCAACAGTAAAATTTCTATTACCACAATATAAGAGTAATTCACTCTCGTACGTAATTTGTAAGTTCCCTTCTCTCCTTTATAACACATCGTTACAAAACTTTGCGATTTAAAATAAAAATGGTGCATTGAATTTTCCTAATACTGAAGAAATATTTATGTTCTTAAAAATATATGAAAAAGATAACATTATTAAAATTTATTTTATATATGTTTGCATATATAATGACAGGGCGAATGACTGTCATTGCCCCCACCCCACCCAATGGGGTAACAAAACAAATAAATTTTGTTTTTTAAAGGCTAATTGCCGCCCTCCGAATTGTGGCGCCCAGGCCAACCGCCCCCTCGCCCCCCCCCAGCTACGCTATTGTATGTATGAAATAGAAAGCACATAACTTTAAAAATAAAATATAGAAAATAAATGAAGATATGTATAAAAACACACAACACATGGAGTTAGGAGAATTGGTCAAAAAGTGACTTTTAACGCCAGTAACGATAGAAACGGAGGAAAAGTATATCTCTGCGATAGCAATATTAACAAAGTAGAGAATTTTATCATTAGTACTTTCTCAGAATCAAACTTTCGAAGAACAGTGGTATACTCCTTTTCTGTATAAGTGAAAAAGCTCGACCAGTCATGTATTGTCAGGTTCTCGTAGCGTCTGTTGTCTCATAATTTAATTATTACTCATTTGTATGTTATCATTAAAATGTTATAAGGTTTTGCAGTTTTAAGGTTTCAGTGTTCGGGGAAATTTTAAAAAAGGTCATCTAAAAAGTTTGGAGATATTACAGAATTTTGTTAATGGTAATAAACAAAGATTACCAATATTGTATGGGGATTGTTAGGGAAAAAAAACTAGGAACCTGAGGGTATTATTAACGATTGTTGTATACCCCGAACGAAATGTGCGAAAGAATAATTAGACAGAAATATATAGAAGTAATAGAAATCATAGAAATAGGAAACAAAGATTAAGGGAGGAAATTATACCTACCCAAATTTTAAACTTCAAAAGGAGGGGACAATGTCGATTACATAGTACCAAATCTGGAACTTACCAGAAGTAATACAGAAAATAAGCGGCTTTAAAATATTCAAGAAAATGATAAAAGAACGAATAACAGAAAAGATAATAAAGAGCTTAGTGTCTGTGGTCACATGGAGGGTCCCGAATTGGTTATACAAAATAGTATTTACTTGGGGTCCATTACATGATATACGTTCATTACATCTAATCGTACGCTAACGTAAAATATAGTAAAACCTCTCGTAAGACCCCGTTTACCAAAATGAATTTTTCCCCATAGACTCAATGCTAAATTTACATATATTTGTATACTATCAGAAACTATTCTTCCTCTAGAAGTGAGAAGATTTTGGAGAATTTCACTTCTTGTCTTCTGACCTTGAATATGATAAATTTAACTGTGACCTTCTTTCACAAAATTTTTGCATTATAAAAAAACATCTTAATTTAAATGTAAGTTTTAGAATCCTCCTTTCTTGGCCTTTCAGGCTTTTAACCCGTTTCCAATGAAAAGCTACCATCGAAATTCTCACACAAAAATTCTCCCTCTTCAGTGAGAATTGTTATTCAACTAATCCAGCTATATCACCTTCAGATAGTACAAGCATTGCACCAACATCAAGCCATACTGACGAAGAAGCCGAAGAATTTTATGAAGATATCAAACAATTACATACCAAAGGGGAAACAAAAATACCAAGCTTTTCTTGGGAGTATTGTGACGCAAGAATCGGACAACAGAAACAAGAAGAGACAGCAGTTGGTAAATGCGGATACGGGAAAGGAATGAACGTGACGATCAACCCATAGAATTTGCAGAAGCTGCAAATCTTAGCATGATGAATTCATTTCTTAAGAAGAAACCACAAAGAAAATGGCCCTGAAAACGACACAATGGAGGAACAAGCGAAATTGATTACATCTTCGTAAACAAGAAATTGGTTGGAAATTGAAGATTGCAGCGTACAATTCAATACCGGAAGTTATCATCGAATGGTGATACGTAAAGTATATTTAAATCCTAAATTAGAGAAAGACAGTAGCTCATCACAAAACAAATAGGTAAGGGGGTGAATTTAAAGAAACTGAAAGAAAAAGACCGAAGCATTGAATCTGGAATTCGCTTTTCTGTACTGGAAGGAATTGTTGGTTAGTTGGTGGTACGTTTATGGCGCAAGGACAACAAAGATCATTCTGCTCCAGATAAGGTAGGACTGTACATACAGTTTTAAGGAAACATGGAGGGACTTGTTGAAGAAGTTGATATCTTAGATGCAAATCTAAACATTGTAATGACAGTTATTGAAACTTCTGGGGAAATTGGTGGCTTAATATATAAAAAGCATGAACGCAAATTATTTGGAAAGACGGAATGGCTCATAAAAGGACGAAGAGATCTGAAGGTAGGCAATCAGAATGCCACTTCCAGAATTATTGTTTGTTTGTTTGGATTTTTTATGGCGCAAGAGCATCTGGGCTATACTGCGCCAAGCTTCCAGGATTAAATATGTAGAAGGTTGTAAAATTCTGCGCAAAAGCATGAAAGAAGATATAAAAAATTCAACTGTGAGTTAGTAAGGAAAGCCATTGAAAACAAGAGCCTTAGAGATGCTAAAATGGTGTTTTTGGGGGATTTTTTGAATAAACACATTATTGCATTAAAGGGAGATGGTGGCACCGTAACAAGAAATAGGGAAGAGTTGAAGGATTCCGCAAAAAAACTGTATGGAGGGAATAGTAAATTAAACGAAAACATCGAAATAGTCGAAGGAACAGCTCCTAAAATGTTGGAAGAGGAAGTAAGAAGTAGCATTTACAATAAAAAATATGCAGTAAGGAAGAGCCCCTGATGATTATGGCATTACATTTGATATCCTAAAAGAAGCTGGAGAACATGTAGAAGATATACTTGCAAAGTTCTTTACCAAATATCTTAACAGCGATAAGATACCAATCTAATGGTTCGCACTGCTCACTGTAGTCCGGGGTTTGGTTCCCTAGGCCTTAAGAGGTTCGGATTCCTCGGAAAACAGTAGGTCCCGGCGCAGCATGACCACTGTAGTCTTTGAGCCGTATGGAAACTAAAGAAGCGAAAGCGGAACCAATCCAATGGGATTCTGCAGCAGTGGTTACTTTGTATAAAAGGGATGATAATGGGGTTTGAAAAATTACAGACCAATTAGCTTGTTACCTGCGATTTATAAAAATTTACCAAAAGTGTTAAAACATCACCTTCAGAAAGAAGTAGATACAGTTCAACCAAGAGAACAAGCTGTATTTCGAAGTGGATATGTAATGAGATTGACATTTCACTTCATGAATTCAATAGTATAATATTTAATAACGTCATTATCGTGTGCATGATAAATTTATTTCAGAATGTTTTTGTTTTAAAATTTATTCATCGTACGATAAAGTTATTAAAAATATAGTTCTTCAATCGTAACTGTGAAAGAATTAAATATATAAGGAGTTTGGTATCAAAGGCGGACAACTCCATTCTTTTTTTCAAAATTGAGTTATTGATGCATTCTTATAGGATTTTCCACCCTGAATTCAAATCCGAGGCCCTCTAGTTTCAAAAATGACTAGAACATGAAGAAAATCGCATTCAAAGATGGGCCTAAGCTATTGGTGCAGTTAACAATAAGTTCAGTTTTTCAGCTCTCCAGAAAAAACTTCAAAATGGAGTTGCTCATCTTTGTTACCAAACTCTTTAATTATATATTTCACTTCTCGTGGTAAGAAATTATCCTGTTTTATCTTTACTGGTTGTCCTGGCAACACTCGTGTAATACTTATATGTTACAGATGGATTTAGGTCATATGGGGCACTTGCCAACCCAAAATTTGGCGCCCCTCCGTTAAGTATTAATTATTTTCAAAATGATTCCTTTTGTGGCACGGTTTATTTCTAAGTAATCTCCTCAATAAGCAACTGAACCTTATTGTAAGAAATACTGATTACTATTACGAGATGGCAAGCCACGATAACAACTAACATGTCCTTACAACAAATATCATGTAACTAAACTGCAAATACTTTTCCTGATGAGTCAAAAATTAAAGCCTTATATGAGTTTCGATAAACTGGAATATCTTATGTACAGTCAAGTAAATTCATCTTTTTTTTTTGAAGCAGTTTTCACTTATTAGCCTGAATTTATTCTTATCAGTTTCAGAAAACGTGAGGAAGTAAACATAATTATATATTGCATTCAGAAAACTTACCTATTTACGTAAGTTTATTTACACATGTGAAGTACGCATTAAATTTATTTAATTATATTACATTTTATTTATTTTATGTTTTCATTTAATGCATATAGTAACACAAATTGGAAATATTACATCACATGTATAGGTCCCGAGTAAATGCTGCAGCATAACCCGCTTAAGACCCTGACATCGATTTGGTTTGTTGAAACCTATTTAAGAATAAGCGATTAGATTATCAAATTGGACTTAGCCTTGTCTGCATTCCGGAGTAACTAGGCCATTTTGGCGCCCTGATGCGCATTGGCGTACGCAGAAAGTTCATAAGGGGTATTAAAGAGCTACAACTCCATGTATTTCTATATTAAATATACAAAATTTCATTGCAATGGGGGTTACAACCCCATAAATATTCCCTGCGTACGCCACCGTTCCATAGCTTGGCGCTCAGTGTGACGGCACCGGTCGCACCGCCCTTAATCCATCACTAATTCATTCTTAAAAAGTTGTGTAAAATTTCAAACCACAAATTGTACTCTTTAATTTGATATTTTGCATACTAATGTAATAAAAACTTACCAATTATGTATGCAAGTTTTATTATTTTCTGTCTATTTACATATTTATCCAGCTTTACCATAGACCTCCATTAAGAGGTCACCTTTTTATGGAACCTAGGGTGGTTACTCTGGAGGTTTTACTCTGTATCCGATGAAATAATATCGTATTAATTATTAAGTTAGTATTGGTTAAATCACAATATTGTGATTTATAATTCTCATAATATCCAGTAACTGTGATTTTTAATTGTTCTGTTACCTATAATTGCTAATTATAGTTAAGAACGGGATTATTTTGAACAATAATGTACAAAGTAGAGTATAATGTATATGAAGCAGTGAACTCTGTCTGTAACAATATTCTAGGAACCGGGAAAGGGTACCATTATAGACAATTTATCGTTATAGACGAGGTTGAATCGATTACAGTCCATTATGAAAATCAGTTATAATTTGGATGCCGCACTATTTTTATTAATATATTCAACAAATTATTAAATAATATTGCATATAAATAAGCTTGAATTACAAAAATCTAATCCTAATTTAATTAATTTGGAAATATAATACTATATGTGTATTTTAACTACAATTCCATTAATCTAAAAGTGCATATTTATAATGATAAAATTAAAATCGGAAATTACGTTTTTAATTTAAAACTGAAAAATAAATAATATATAAAAACTGAAAACATTATGTATTATTAAGTTATATAGACGTATAATAGAATGTTCCATCATTAAATATTTAGAAAAGCCAAGTTTAAAAAAAAAATTAGTATTTATGATAAAGGAAAGTAATCTGATATTTGCATTTGTTTGGTTTGTCCAGGGAGTAGTGGCGCCATATTTCTTAAATCTAGGAAATTCCGATATACATTTGGGATAAAATGTTGTAATATTTCGATCAATTTAACAGCATCTGAGACAGTTAAGCTAGGTGATGATTCCATCGAATATTTTGTCTTTTCTCTGCTTTCGTCGCATTTTATTTCAGTCCCACTGTTATGTCTTTATTGGCAATGGAGGATTTCCCTATATGTTAACTAGGCTGAAGTTTACAGCGGGAAAATTGTAAATCTGCCTCTGTTTGTCGGTGTGCCAACTATTGAACGCTAATGACTCTTTCTAAATGCAAATAAACCTCTGTTTTTACGGAAGAATGCATATTCTTCAAAACTTTGTAGACACTAAGAGAATTACTTAGGTGGTGTGTATCACACATACTTCCTCTTCAGATATGTTCGATTGACTTTGGCCCTCCATCCACTCTAGGACAAAATGCATTCGCGAACAGAATATTGTTCGGCATCAACGGAGTGTCAAAATCTGTACTGTAAATTATTACTACATACAGATTCACCCAAACACTGTATTTTTAATGACGATGCATATTGTGGAAAAAAGTATAAAAACTTTTATATAAAAGAAAAAAAAAATAAATAACTAAACATCCCAATTGTTTCATTCAGTTTTGCCACAGGACAAATCCCATTTAAATTAAAAGTTTTATGACATAAATTAAAAAACTAAATTTCAGTTTTTGCCGGAAGAAAATGTACCCACAAACAAAGCATCCCAAAGCCCCCCGACATAGTGTCGCCTAACCAATTAGTGTTTATGACCTTATTTGACCCAAAGGCAAGAATGACGACAACTATGGTTAGAAACTTCTAAACCAATCGAATGCCGTCACTGCTTTTTTGACAAGACTTGACTAGACTTTCTTAAAATGACATATTATAAATTCATATTCAACGCATTTTTGATTAATATAATTGTAGCCAAAACACACATACAGTATTATATTTTTGAATTAATTAAATCAGAATTATATTTGATTTATTTCTTTTTTCTTTTCAATTATTGTGATTTATTACTCTTTCCTTTTTTTAATTATTGTGATCTAGGCTCATTTACATTCCTAATATGTAATATTATTTAATAATTTGTTTAACGTATTAAAAATAAGGTTATATTCAAATTAAATAACTTCCATAAATTTGTACACAGTCCCTAAGAGAACACGGAGGGCTAAAGCTGAAACAGGTGCTGCTGAGGGGAAGTCTGTAGTAGACCTCACAAAAGCAACAAGATTCCCATCCCCAACAAAAGCGACGACACCATATAAATCTAGGCCTATGAATGCGGTTGTACTTTTGGAGGTGTGGCTGCTCGCTTTGTCCTGATGG
>QLNU02015360.1:225001733-225012372 GCA_006491805.2 Dysdera silvatica
AGGGGTTAAACTGAAAAATATAAGTGATGGTACAGCAGTAAATGACTATAAATCCTGTTTAATGAAGATATTGTGTAATGATCCAAGTAGAGTTTGCCACCTTAATGAATGTCCTTCATGTAATGGTGTTGAACATTTGAAACAAGACTTAGGTACAAAGTTGGAAGAGATGATAGACTGCATAACATATAGGCAATGGGTATCTGTTAGGGATGGGAGCTATTTAAGGTAACTGTTAAAAATCACTTGTTACCGAGTGATTACTGTTCCAGGAACAGTATGCTCATATGAAACCCATTCTCAAATAACAGCTGTTATTTTAGATCACTGGTGATTATGGATAGGAGTTATTTGAAATAACAATTAAAAATCACCGGTGACCGAGAAATCACAGTTCTAGGAACATACACATCCCTCCGTTTCCATCACACAGGAAACGCGCTGAGATAACGGGCTATCACAACATCCGGCATAGTTGTCTAGCTGACACAAGGGCTTAGGCACTAATTACCCATTTAATATCTGATATTACAAGAGGTTATATTATTATTATATTGTTATAGTTAACCAAATATTGTTTTAATTAACTAATTATTTTTATAATTGGTTTATTTAAAGTTTAAATTCAGTTAATATTTTATTTTTTAGGTACTCCCCACATCAATAGCAAAATCAATCGCTATTTAGACGATAATTAAAAAAAAATAATAATTGCTGTGGAATCACAACCCTTGGTGGAGATCCCATTCTCTAATCTACCCAAAGCTATCCGAATTAGCGAAAAGAAAATTCAACTTTTTGGCAACATCAGTGCCTTGAGAAACAGTTTTCTCAAAGGCTGGTAACATTTTAACGGATAGAAGAAATCGGTTGGCCCCTCTAATATTTTTAAATTAAAACGAACGTATTATTTTTAATAAATGCATTTTATCAATCCCGCTTCTTATTTATCCACTATTTGCTTACAACAAATATTAATATCGAATAAAATGACAAAATCCTTATAATATAATAAAATATTATATTCAGTATGAGGCAGAATAAAGGCTTGCTTTTGTCGCCAACCGCACGAACTTCCTTCTCGGTTCTCGTTTTGAAACCGCATCAGTATCGATAATAATCTGACAGTCTGGTTTGAATTTTTAAAAATCATTTTTTTTACGGTCTGAATTTTTAAAAATCGTTATTTTAAGGCACATATCGGTGTCAGAGTTTTTGAGAGGGAATGTCCATTTCACAACAGCTAAAAATGCCGGGATCATTTTTTCCGGTGGAAGTATAGAACATCTCCCGCAGTGATTTTTTTTTCCTCTTCTAGAGTCGAAAAGTTGCTGTAGGCGGGCTTGTGACGTTACACACTGGGACGTCATATAATGCTGCTTCTTTGTATGGGCTGTATTTTTTCGTTGTAGCGATTGGAATTATGTGTGAACATTTGAGGATTTATTTTTGTTTTGTGGAATTGCAACTGAAAAGGAAAAAAAATGTGATGGAGTGGGTTTTGGATGAAGGCTCAATAGCCTGGCCGGTTTACAAGGAGAAAATGAGATTGTGTGGTAGGCCTAACGTGGATGACGATGTAGTAAAAGAGAAAAAATTATTTTCGTTATTTGTAAGTGCTATAAAAACAATATTTCCGCCAAAGGAATGAAGGTTAGTACCTGCTTTTTTCTAAGTTCGCTGAATCGAGGAAAGGGAGAAGAGAAAGGGAAAGAGGAGGAGGAACAGAAAGACAGGGGAAAGGGACGAGAAGGGGAGTATGAGGGAAGGAGGCGGGGCCTTGTAACATGACATAAACAACATGGAGACAAGTCAGTACATTGTTGCCAAGTGTGTTGGAAACACGTCCCACTAAAAAGCACTGTGGGACACTTTCTGCACTAACGCTTTTTTCCTTCTTGTCTGCATGCCTTCTCCCCCCACTCATCCAAATACACTCCCCCCACTCCTCCAAACTCTCCCCCCCTCACTCTTCCAAACACTGTCCAAAACACCCACTTAACTCTGTTATACTTCTTTTTGCCAAATATACTTTTGTCTACTTCCACAACATTATGCTTTCCTCCAAGCATATTTTTCTCCCGCACACACATATCCATGCTTACCTCATGACAAAACATTCTCCAATCAACCAACGTATGGTTACTTCGAATATCCAAGCCTGAAGTGGGGGTCTCCTCCCCTCCACTAACCTTTCACCGATTCAGGAAAATTGTAGGGTCTAAAAACACTGTAAACGGCATGGCGGATTTACCTCTGTGTTTCAACATCGAAAATTAATAGCCAGCGTCAACCACCGATCTTTCTGGCAATGTTCTTTAAAAAAAAACCAACAGATGCTCTGATAATGCTATAAGTTTGGAGCCAAGAAATTTCGGTGGAAGTACAGAGTCCATCCCATTAATGCATTTTCCTCTAGAGAAATGTAGAAAAGTCACAGTAAGCAGGGTTTTGACGTCACAGAGTATGCCATGTGATGCCACAAAGGGTGTGACATCATTCGTTCATTATCTGGGGAGGTTAGAGATGGCTTGAAGCGTGCTTCCTCATTCTTTTGAGTGTATTAGGAGCGTTGTGATTGAAAAGATGTCGGAACGTTTGAATATGGCTTTTTTGTTCAATTTCAGTTAAAAGGGAAGATAAGCGTGTTAGATTGGATTATAGGAGAAGGTTTGATTGGTTAAGAGTATGAGTGCCCGGTATGCAAGGAGAAAATGCACTTGTATGTTAGGCCTAACGTGGATGACTGTGTAGTTAAAGAGGTGAAGTTATCCGACGGATAAAAGGAATAAAAGTTAGTGGAGCACTCCAGCGTGACATTCAGACGTTTTTGGTACATTTGTAATTATTTTGACCCTAAAACAACTACCGGTTTGAAAGTAATAAATTGACATCTGTTATTTATGTCTTACGATATAATAAATTTGATTGAAAAATTTTTATGTTGCATGAATAGTGAGATAGAAAATTTTAATTTTGCGTGACGTGTGTGACCATTTTGGAAACGTTTTTCCTCTCTCAAGTTCTTTGGATATTTTTGTGAATTCTTGCTACATTTACAGAAATAAAAATTATTATCATTAAATCATATATATATGTATAGATTCAAAAGAGGGGTTTCAGGAATATGAACTATCAATACTTGGGCTAAAATGCAACAAATAACACTAGGACGTGTTTGACATTAAACGCGACGTGTGTGACTGCGTATGATTTTTTTAATGAAACCCTTAAAAATATCAGTTATGTGAATAAATGTTATCTATTTACATATTGAGAGGTTAACAAATAAACGTTAAAATAAAAATGGAATTGGATGCAAAGCAATCATCTTTAATGTTTACATAACTTGTAGAACAGCCTTATTTTATGTATAGTTACTGAATCAAAAATAGCATTGAATTGGTTCACTCAAACACATTCACTTTACTTTCAAATGTATACGGTTCTCTGGTAAAGTGAATTAATTTTGGGCAATTTACTCCAGCTCTTTGTTCACCTGAAATTCAAGAAATATCTTCATTGTTGGGAAACCGAAATGCTGTTTTTTTTATCATCACTGCTCGCAGAAATGGAACTTTGTGTTCCGATTTTTGTGGACCTGACTGAACTAACTGTCCAAGGAAACCTGTTTTGATTTCTTGGTACTGTAATCAACAAGAATAAAGCTGCCTTGCTTTGGACTGCAGTATTCCTCAGGTTCATTCGTTTGTGGAGATTCAGGAACTTTATAAGCTGATACATTATCTTCTTCATCCAAGTCTAGTCTAAATCAAACTATCACTGGGGCCTGCATTTGCATAAGATACTCCAGCCTGTGATGTGTTTAATAACTCTGTATATTATCATTACAGTCACACATAATGAAATGTACTCTCCATATGCTTGATACTGCTAATGGATTCACCAATGGGTGTCAATTATGCTTGATTTTATTTCTGCCTGAGACACATGACTTTAGTTTTTGACATTAAAGTGCTAACTACATTAGCAAATTCCAGTGATGATTGAACCACTGTCCCTCTAGTTTTCTTACTTCTGCACGAACGAGGGATTTGGCATTTCCTCCAATACCATCAACAATATCTTTTCCATGCGAAGTATTTCCACTGAAATGGTCTATTCAATTTATATGATAACTGTTGCAGCAACTTCACCATAAACTGGTTCTTAAATTCGAATGATGGACCATCACTCTAAATAACCTCTGTTGCTAATGTTGAATTAGTACAATGGGCATTTTCTTTGTCAAAAACCGTTTCATATAAGATACTCAAAAATACAGCAACAGTATTCTTATCTTTTTTGTTGGTGTCTGAGCAAATGAGATATGCTGAGCAACTCTTTCCATGAAGGACAGTAACAGTGAAAAGTGCAACACTCTAACAGCTCCAAAGTGAAGATTGTACTTCATTCTGATCCTTGCAAGAGTATGACATAGAACAATAGATCTGTAACAGTCGTTTCGACGGTTCAGTTTCATTTGACTGGAATTATTCAGCCTAAATACATTTTACTCATGTGTGTTCTTGAACAACAGAAACAGACTGAAGCAGTAGTTCAAGAAGTTCACTTGTGCAGCCGTTTTTTAAAATCTTCTGTATGTGTTTCTTTTCTGCTTCACCTTGGGGAGTTGTCTTCCCTTAATGCTAGTATGCAGTAGTTGCTGGATTCACTTATATAGCTAATTTCTTTCCATTCTGAAACCCCAAACAGCTACCACACCCAACAGGAGGAAGTTACATCTTTATCACTGCACAGCACTGTTCCCCACCAGTCTACAGTAAAATATCTGCAATGCTTTTAATTTTAAAAATGAATTAAAATTAAATAATCAAAATACTAAGAAGAAAATCACAATACTTTTTTTTTTTTGCTAGAACAGATGTACTTGTTATGATATATGTTAATATTTTATTATTTATATGTACGTAATTGCATTTTTAATAAAATATGCCCTCACAATACATTATAGTGACACATGTGACTGAATTTAAAAGCCCAATTAAAATTTCTGCAAAAAAAAAATTTTTTTACTGTTTCACCATGTTTATACAATTTTTTTCAGCATGATAAAGTTTATTACTAAGTTATTACCATACCTTGTTACACTGGAAGCCACAACTAGTTACTTTAACATGGTCAAAACTTAATCAGAATCTACACACTTTTTCTGACAAATGTTTTTTGTAAGAATAGGTGTAGTTGTTATAATATATGTTAATATTTTATTATTTATTATGTTTATTGCATTTTAAATATAAAATGTACTCACCATTAAGATTTCATAAAAAAAAAGTGAATTCCTGAACGTGTACAATTATTTCCAATTTTCGCTTTCCTAATTTCTTTATATCAAATTATATTGTCATTTTAATAAAATATACACTTTCAACTACATAATTTTTTTTTTTTTAATTTTATCTCCAATTTCAATATTTTAGACCATAGGACTACTTTGCTTAGAATGTTCCTAGTACCTACTTTCTTTTTTGTTCTCTGCATGGAGAAAAGAGAGCAGGAGGATCAGAGGGGAAAGGATAAGAGGTGGAGAGGGGAAGGGAGGGGGAAGAGAGTGGAAAGAAAACAGGAGAAAGGGGTTAGGGGTGGGAAGGAGGGAAAGGGGCAGGGCCTTGTAATGTGACATAAGTAACATGGTGGCAAGACAGGACAAAGTTGCCATGTGTGTGTTGGAAACACTTCCTATTAAAAATGAAATGGGACGGAATCTGTACTAGTGCCGAAATTTCCCTCACCTCATTTTAAGAATATAGAAGTTTTGGCGACAAGCCTTTCTTATGCACTGTTCAGTGGAAGTACAGAATCCGTCCCAATAGCACTTCTCTCCTCTAGAAAAGTCACTGTAGGCGGGCTAGTGACATCAGAGAGTATGTGATGTGTTGTGTGATGTCATACAGGGTGTGACATCCTATGCCTGTTATCTTGGGAGGTGATAAGAGGCTTTGAACATGCTTCGTCGTTATTTTGAGTGTGTTTAGCGATTGGAAATACGGTGGTCGAAAGAGAAGAAAAATGTGTTGGATTGGATTATGAAAGTAGATCTAATAGATTCTGAATGTGAGTGCCTGGATTGCAAGGAGTAAATGCGATTGAATGCTAAGCCTAACGTGGATGAATCCATAAATGGCAAAGGCTGAATCAATATTATGTCGAAATTAGTATGTTTCACGCATTTAGTACACTTTCTTGAATCACAGGGACCGAACTGGGGGAGATCCACCAGACCCTCCACACTTGTCGCTTCGCGACTTGTGACCGTTCAGATCACACTCAACGTGCACTGCCTGAATCAATATTAGGAAAAGGAAGGAGGAGGGAAAGAGGTGTGACATGTTGTAACATGACGTAAATACCATGGTGCCAAGTCAGGACGAAGTTGCCATGCATGTTGGAAACACTTGCCACAAAACGATTTGGGATGGAATCTGTACTAGCACTGTTCCCTTATATCATTATCCTTTGTAGTTTAATATTTATAATATACATAGTTTGATAATATACAGTTACGCCTATCGATGGAATATAAGGTTTAATATATAACATGTACAGTTTTAGAACAATAGTGGTGACACTACAGATGAATCCCCTGTTTTGTCGCCAACTTGTCTCCAAAACTGATGCTATACTCTTAAAACAGAGGGAAAGTTTTAGGAAGCGTTAAAAATGAGCACATGTACATGGTAGTTGTATTGTAGTGTCCTAGCATCCATTCGTGCCAGTGGTGATTTGTGAGTTGTAGCGATAGGATGAGAAACCGTTTAAATGTATTTATTTTTGTAACAGATTGGAATTGATGGTATGTTTGGGATGGAGAGCGGATATAGGAGGAAGAGGTATGGAGGGAAAAAAGAAGAGGGGAATGTGGAGTATCGCAATGTCGGCGATGAAAAGCTGTTGGACTCGTACTTCACAGAAAATATGGGGAGGGGGAAGAAGGTAGAGGAGGTATGGGGGGAATGTGGAGCATCCCAATGTCCCCTCTGAAAAGCTGTTTGACTCTCATACTCTGGCCATGTCACAAAGACGAAGTGGAGGAAATGATTCCAAAAGCCATAAAAAATCAGACGCTTAAAGACAGAAGTTTTGTTCATTAAAAAAATTTGAAAAGAGTATAATAGGTAGTAAACTCAGTATAACAGGGAGTTACTCCTTCAACTTTGGCGCCCGGGAAGCGAGCGCGTGATGACGTAAACCGGAAAGGAGGTTGTCGCGCCTTGACGACAAATCCCACAGGAAACACACGTGAAGTATAGCCGCTTATTTTTTCTTACGAGGAGGAGGGGAGGGGGTACGAGATGGCCAGAAATGTGCTTAGCAATCTTGGGCACACGGGCGCCGTTGAGGAGAGGACTTGACCCCCTCGATATTCCGGTATTAGGTTCATATCCCTCCAGTTTCAAACAAAATGCCTTCTACTAGTATGTTGTCCCCTCCCTCCCAATATTTTTTTATGCCATAGGCGCCAAGCTCCAGACGGCCCTGAAAGGAGGCTCATACGAAAGAAACATGCGAACATACAATTACGCATGCTTTATATCGATACTAAAAGCTGTTGTGGAGTTCTGCTGAAGGAGTATTTAAAGTTTAATATTTTGAATTAAAACAATTTAAAGTCCTAATCTTCATGAAATCCACCCTCCCCATACCTCGTTCCATTTTTGTCTGCTGGAAATACAGCCAGCCCAACTATAATATAACTTCTGAAGTTTGAAAACCCTCTGCTCAATGTAATAAATAATATTTTCCTTCATTTTTCTTTATTTTCGAAGCTGCTGGCCTTTTAGTTTTACCTGGAAGCCACCACCTTCAGAACGTTTTGTTTACAAAATTACGCCACTTTTAAAATGGTAAAAGATAAATATGTTATATACATAAACATGTAATAAAAATTCCAATCATCAGTTGCAACTGTAATTCAGAATACTGAAATAATATTTCGGTTGTGCACTAAAAAAATAAAAAGTAAGTTCTACGAAAAAGTCCCACATTTTTACATAAACTTTCTCTGGTAAATTCTGAGAATATAGATAATAAATGTCCTGCATTTTACTGAAGCCTGAAAGTACATAATAATACACAATCACTAAAATACTATTACAAAAAATTATTCCTGTAAAATAAATTGCTTCCACACTTACCAAATCTTTGACATCCCATCGCACATACAAAGCAGCCTTCACATCACTCAGAGTAGCGGCCATATTGTAAATAAATAAAAGGAAAAATAAAATAAAAACTGCCCACGTCCACGACTAGAGCGCCCCCTTGTGAAGACGCCTGGTTCTAGAGTGAAAAAATTTGCGCGGAACTCTGGGAAGAAGAGTCATATCCTCGCGAATTCGTGCTATTGGTTAGGCTTCTAATAGATTAACAGCGGATTTAAAAATGGTGATGCGAGTGTCGTGTTTCCGTGGGAGCGAGGTCTGATCCTTCTCGTGTCTCGTTTCGACGAGATCGAGCTCCATTCCTCGGGTTTTTGTGAGTTAGTAACTGACTAGGGCGGCCAAAGCTACTGCTCTAAAAGAAACTGACCTTCTATGTCCTCGGGTCACAGGTGCGAGAGTCATTGGTTCAAGCGATACTACTAGTACGCGAGGCCTAAGGCTACGTCGTCAATGATGGAGATAGTGTTTACATCTAGGATTAGACTGGATCTTGCGAGTTTGGTCACGTAAGTTCTGTTTTTTCAATTTTAATCAGGGATCGGATCATCTGTAACTCTCGATTACAAGTCATTGTTTACGTTTTCCACAATTAAAAATCACAGCAAATACGTCGATGATTGCCACTGTCCAAGTAACCTAATTTACGTCCATTGCATCTCGGCGCGCGAATCTCAGCACACTTAATGGTGTCAATTATTGCTTAGCTACGCGATCACGTTTTACAGACATCGCTGTGTGTCCTCTTAACGTATCGACAATAGAAAATACTACGTGATGCTTTTTAACTTTTTGGCAACGGCACATTTTATATCTATGAAGAATTGTATATATGCGGTACGATGACACCTATTTGCACCTTTGTGTTAACTTTATTACGATTGCTAGGTAGCAATTCGCGTATTTAAAACTAAGGAATAGAAAGCGATTTCGTCGTGTTTTGATATTACTTTGCTACCGAAAAAGCGGACGAGTTGCAAATATGATAACCAATCACTGATGCTATGATTGCTGAAGTGAGCTATTTTCTTTATTTAATATTGAACAATTATTTAATGCATAAACTACTTGTTTGTCTTACCAGAATGTGACAGATTCTTTCTTTTTATCTTCACTGAATTGACATTTAAATATAAACATCGAGTTGTAATACCGAGCTTAAAAACACAATCTACTCTGTAAAATATAGAGATCCTGTTCTTAATTTTGAAATCGGCAAATATAAAAACAAATTCTTCGATTATTATGACTATTTAATGTAATAAACTCTGGTGCTACTGCACAGATTGGAGTTGAAAGTGGGAACTGTATATAGTGTTGTTTTTTTGTTTTTTTTCAAAATAAGAGTCTCTGCGATTCTATTTTGCAGTTTTCCTTGCCTTTTCTTTTTCTTTAAGCTTACTATCTCTAGTTTTAAATTAAGAACGTACATTTTTTCTTTCGTCGAATAATCGATCTCGACGTCAAATACGAGGATATAAATAAAGCCTTGTTTATCCAATAATAATTTTTTACAAAGTTTTGTTAAGTAGCCTTTAAAATCTTAACCCTTTTTTTTTTTAATATAAAGGCTTCACATTTAAAAAAAAAAAAAAGTTAGGATTTTGAAAACTATGTTTACAAATAATGTAAAACTAGAGTTCTATTTGATTTTGATGGATTGTTCGTGTTGTTAAAAACTAACGTAAAAATTGCATGAAAGAATGTTTATTTATATATATATAAATAAACATTCTTTCGCATAATTTTTATGTTAGATTTTAACAACACCAACAATCCATCATATATATATAAATAAACAAACATTCTTTCCGTAATTTTCATGGCAGTTTTTTAACCTTACGAACAATCAATCAAAATCAAAATGGGCTCCAGTTTTACACTATTTGTAACATAGTTTTCAAAATCTCTTTTTTTTTTTAAATGTGAGCACTGCTATTTAATATATATATATTTAATGTAGTGTTTGAAAAATTGATGCTATAGCAGTAAGTATGATTAAGTAAGTTGCTCAATACGAATAACTATATTAGGAAGAACAAATATTCATATCTGAAAGTTCATTTTTCTCCTTTTATGTCTATAGAGTAGTTATTAAAACTTTTGTTGTGCAGACAGGGGCAAAGTGCTTTTTTTGCTTATTTGGGGATAAGGCAGGTTTAAAAACAATTTGGGCCTTTATGAAAATCGTTGTCAAATTTGGGTACCTAATAATAAGTATAAGTTTGTTTTTTTTCAGGGGGGGACACACGCAGCTCTGTGCAACCCTCTCTATATACCCTTAGTTCAAGGGAAAATATTGCTAGTGTGGTCCAATTTTCCAAGAAAATGTAATTCAGTTATGCTGGCTGAGTGATCCATTAGCATATGCATAAAGCTCAATAAGGGAGTCTCATCCGATTTTATCACATACATTGTTTCGTTTCAGTGTGCTTTTAATAAAATTTTATTATATT
>QLNU02015360.1:225021795-225050633 GCA_006491805.2 Dysdera silvatica
CAATGATACTCTGTGTTTAGATAATACATTATCACCATCACTACTAAAAATTCATTCTGAAGGAACACTTGTTCCTTGAATTGCTGAAAAAATTTTGCTAAGGTTTTTAACTCTGGAAAAGAGCTTTCATGCGATTTCCACCATATTAAAGGATTTGTTTCTCACTTTCAGCATTATCAAATAGTTATTTAATTCTACTTCAGCTTTTCTCTTTAGATTCATTGCTGGCTCATCCAAAGTATCATTCACATCTTTTGATAAACCCTTCTTAGTAGTTACAATAGACCCTTTTATTTTGTTATTAGTTGGTTCATTAAATTGCAAATATAGGTATATATGTTGTATGGTAGTTTCTTTAATTTCTCTTTAAAGCCTCACCTTGACTGATTGCAATCATTCCAAGTATGCTCTTTACCCCTACCTGATATGGCCCTATCATGCGACATTTCAAGTGCCATCATATACACTGTGAATATGGAATATTGTAGTTGTAGCTCCAATAGTAGATAGGAAGAGGATAGTGGCTCCCAGGCCCCTAACATGCGATATTTCAATTGCCCTCACATACATTCCCTGAATATGGAATATTGTAGTCATATCTCCAATAGCAGACTAGAAAAAGAAGGGGGGCCCTCGGGTCCCCCAACTAGTAATATTTCAATTGCTTTCAAGTACACTCCCTGAATACAGAATATCGTAGTCGTAGCTCCAGTTGCAGTCTAGAAAAGGGATTGGGCTTCAGGGTCCCCTATATAGCCCTGACATGTGACATTTCAATTTCTCTCACGTACTCTCTCTGAATATGGAATATCGTAATCGTAGCTACAATAGCAGCCTAGAAAAATCATTGGGGGCTCCAGGCTCTTCTCGACATGGCCCTGACATGCAACATTTCAAGTGTCCTCACGTACACTCTCTGAATACGGAATAGTGTAGTCGTAGCTAACATAGCAGCCTAGAAAAAGGATGGAAGATGAGGGGCCCCTCTGATACAGCCCTGACTTGTGACATTTCAAGTGTTCTCATGTACCCGCTCTAAATACAAAATATTGTAGTCGTAGCTTTGATAACAAACTCTAGAAAAGGGATAAGGGCTCCACCCCCTGCCCTACAATACACCTTTGACATGTAACATTATTATTATATACCTGTGTAAGAGGGACCCGCACCAGCTACATTCATACCTGTATTCAATAAATGCAAATTGATTTTACTACAGGAAAAATTGCAGATGTGCAAGAATCGCCAATAAACATTGGAATGGAAAGTATCAATATTGACATTGGGACACCTCGATTTTGCAAGATCGGTTTGATACCGTGCATGCATACATCCCCCAATCTACATCAGTGTTTGAAAGACACTGGTCTAACATCGTTCAATCTATATCGGTTTGAATTTACACACACTCACATCGTTCACTTCACATCAATTTAGGAAGACATCAGTTTGATATCACCACATGTGCACATCATTTAATCCATGTCATGATATATCATTGAATGGAAAGTTGGAGAAACTGGCATCACAATGTGTATTTTATATTGATATTTCATGATGTATCGATACATTGCTCAGTCCTACTGATTACAGACCTGAAATGGCTAAAAAGCCCTGCGGTGGCGCAGTGTGGTAACGCGTTCTCCTATTGCGCGGCTAATCCGGGTTCGACTCCCAGCAGTGCAAAAAGAACGCTTACTCAGAGATCTCATAAAGATCGCACTGCTCACTGTAGTCCGGGGTTTGGTTCCCTAGGCCTTAAGAGGTTCGGATTCCTCGGAAAACAGTAGGTCCCGGCGCAGCATGACCACTGTAGTCTTTGAGCCGTAAAACCAAAAAGAAAGCGAAAGTGAAATGGCTAAAAACCGGGTAGTACAGGTACTCTGGTTAACCAGTATTCCATTTAACCTGGTACACTGATTGTAGTACCGGTACTGAAATCCTAGGACCGCACATGCCCACACACACACTCACCGGCGCGAAATTGAATAGTTTAGTTCCGTCTTTGGCTTTAGTTCACTTTTGCTCTCATCGCCATCTGGTTGCAATCAGTGGTTCAAACACCGGGTGCAGATTGCTGGGGGTGCGATTGCCACCCATTTGAATGAAAATTTAATGTTGAAAAGGTACAAGGTAGAGGTCCAATAACGTATCATTTCTTAAAATCAATTCATTAATTGTCCTCCCCCCTTGAGTTACCTCTAAATCTGCCCCTGTCAAACACATTTAACTTGTTCGAACCTACTTTGAAGCCACTGGCCATGCGGGGTAGGGTGTTGATGGGGGTTACAACCTCCCATCAACACCCCACACTGCGGGAAGGTTGATGCTTCTCCGTCCTGCTGCTGAATGGCAGAATATGAAATAAAGTAAGTCTCATTAAAAAGCCTTCATAAAGACAGAGTTTATCTCAGCAAAAAAAAATGTTTTTTAAATTGCACCCAGGTAAAACATTTTGGCAACTAAAGAAAATTTGTTAGGTCAGGGTGTGTAGCGTCATGGAAAGTCCTTAGAAACTGCTTATTTTTTATGAGCCTTTTTTTTTAAGGACCTTAAAAGTGATTGCTTTTGTCTTGAGTTTGTAAAACTGCTTATTTTCTTATTTAGATTCTTTAAAAAAAAATTACGAAGCTGAACTAAAAATGTACGTATGATTTTTTTTTTTGCCTCAGAAACAATTGCTGTGTTATAAGATTCATATTGTTGAATTCTGATTTGTCGGAGGTGAAGAAGCTGTGGGGTGGCACTTCTGTTCTATGTGGTAGGATTACAACTCCAGACAAGGCAGGCAGTTACAAGATTTACAGGCCTTAGAAAGTTTAACATATTATCTCTCCTCCCCCTCCCCTATTCAGACAGTTTTTAAAAGCTAACTTTTTTTATTATACAGTAAACTTCTAAATAATGGTCACCAACAGGGCCCCTAAGGTGACCATCTTTTCGGGGGCTGTTATTAAGAGATTCAGTGTAAAGAATCAAAATAAATTAACAATAAAAAAAGTAGTTATCTCAAATACATTAATCCTCACCTATTTTAATTTATATTAAAAAAATCAATTACTGTAGAATGGGATAACATTGGCAACATGTTAACTTCGTCAGATTTCTATAAAAATGTTTTATCAATTTTTTTCATACCCAAACGTTCGATTTTGTTGAATAAGAAAATTACTAAGTATGTGTGTAATAAATATTGTACTAGGATTTTCACTTTAACCCACCTAGGTTTACGTAGTGGCAGCAAAAAAAAACACGTATACACAAAAAACAGCATGTCCCACAAACACGCAATTCAAACAGGGGAACTTATTTTTCCACTATGTGTCAGTTTAACCATGTATAGTACCTTTGCTATGTATTTCAAAATTGTGTTCATAACTTTTCTGTAAAATAATATTTGACGAAAAGTTCTCCGTTTCAAGTCTAAATCGGTGTAACTTTGGCCACCAGTAAAATGCCACGAAAAGCAGAGAAAATCCCTGGTAAAAGATCTTACATAACTTATACCGAATTCCAATTGCAAGAAGCAGTGAACAAAGTAAAATTTATTAATCTTAGCTGTAGCACTGCTTTTTGAAATTGCGATGTACCACATGGCATGATACAAAATAAACTGAAAGGTTTCCATACTGGAAAGGTTGATTCTTTGATTATTCTCTCTGAATTTGCAGAGAATGATTTTCAACCCTCCACAAGCTCCCTTAATACAAAATCATTATCAGCTGCTCCTCAATCCAAAACAGCAAATCTTACAACATCTGCTAGTGTGTCAACTGGCAATGTTAATAATGCTCGCTGTTCCAGTTTCACCTTCTTTGCTAAGCTGTGATCAGTATGTTATTGTTAAATTTACCAGCAATAAAATCATATATTTTTGTGTTTTTGTTATTCAAGCTTTGAAACACGAACAAGTTCAAATTCCGTTAGAGGTACTGGCATTACAATCTGTTAAGAAATCTAAAAATGTATTCCGTCCTCGGGACAACGATGTATCACATGTTTCATGTAATTACATTGTCGAATTATTGCCTTATCCAAAATTAATTTGTCATGGTGATCGTGTAAAATAGGAGTTCCCTAGGGTAACTTTGTATGCTCAGTTTATTGGTCATATTTTTATGGTACAAGGACAGCAGGAGTTAGAGAAGAGAGAGTCTGCACCAAACAAAGTAAGACATAGGCTCAGTGAGTCTGTCATTGTTGTGGGTTCCACCGAATGCAGAAACATTTCTTTACTTTCGAACGTTTCACCATCTCGCCGTGTCATAACATCAATGCTGGTATCACTACGCCAATAAACGTTGATTTATATTGTTGTTTGATTGCAACTACAGTTTGAATTAACATGCTGCTATTGATTATTTTTAATTTTTCATAATGTCAGGATGTGGTCTAATTTATGAAAACTTTGCCTTTAGTTTAGGCTCCATACAGCATTGTTGTTGTTTTTTCTTTCTCTAATTGGCTTATTTGTGTACCATTTTCTTACACATCATTACACAGTACCAGCTTAGTAGATGTTAGATTGAATTTTCTGTATTGTGAATGTTTTTCTTACCTTTATTAATATGAACCACAAGTCGTTTTATTTTAGTAGTAAAGTATTCTTTTGAATAAAAGAATTCTAATTAATGTACGATGCATATCATCCAATCATCATAGCCTATGTACCTATTAATTTATTTGTAAATATGCGCAGCATAAACAGAAAAAAGATCACATATTTTGAATGCCTGAACCTAGAAATGTCAAATTTGGACCAAAATGTTCATCTTTGGAAGCTGCATCTGTTTACTCAATAAAAACATGAGATGCCAAAGTTATCCCAAACCTACTTCAACTTTGGCAGGTCAGGTTTTTTTTTACAGAAAAAATATCGTAAGATTTGTTTATCATACTACACAACAAGACTGAAATAATGCAGTAATTTAAACTTCTTGGAAGCAACAGTTTAGTTGTAATAGTCGAATAAAGAAAAAAAAGTGCCAATGTTACCCTATTCTACAGTATGCTTTTTTTTTTAAATGCAAATATTATTTTCTAAGCAAATAATATTGTAGTGCTTTTGTGCAACTCATCATTTTTGTTCAAAGCAAAGTTTTGGATCTCCTGAAAATTTACCAAAACATCAAAATATGTTTTGATGTTAGAATTTTGTGGCAGTTCCACTCTCTCTTCCACTCCCGTTTCTCCTCATCACTTCCTCCCCCCTCCCCCATTTCATAATATGTTTTAACAATTCCTGAACCGTATAATTAACTGTAGCAGAAATTTCTAAATCTTCAACTCAACAAACTTGCTTGCTTTCGTATTTGTCATTCATCCTAATCTGGGAATGCCATCTAACCCTTACCCGTCATCATCATCTCTTTATTTTCAGGTTCATCAGGTGTGGAAAGGTCCTGAAATTGAAAAATATTTTAATTGCAGGATTTTTGATTGAAAGTTTTTAAATCGACAATTGGAAACCCAGTCTAACAGCACTTTGTCAAGTTCTTAATTTCTGGTCTTCCAACGCTTTGAAAGGACTGTTTGCAGATAATCTTCATTACTTTTTAAAATCTCATTTATCTTTGACCTCCCACAACCTTACAGAAACTTTGCTAATATTCTGACACTAATCCTTTTTTAACTTTCCCCGATAATGTTTTCTCTTTTAGACTTACGAATTTTAGTGACAAGCTCATGATTACAACCTTTTTAAATTTTCCATAATTTAAAGTTAAGACCAAAAAGAGTGAGACGCTTTCGCGGGGAGGGTGGATTATTGGAAGTTTGCATACTAAGATTATAGTGGAAAATAAAAATATGAATCCATCGCCTTTTAAATTTTTGTGTTCTGGACACTTGCCCATATATAAATCTGAGATTCTCTTTCCCCCCCCCAATGTAACGGAAAATGTGGAGATGGGCACTTATTAGGAATTTTCTGCTAGAAGAAATAAGAATTCGTTGATCCATCTTCAAATGCGACAAAAAATCGTGGAGTACCCGGGGAGGAGGGTCCTAAGGTTACCTTTTGTGCATTATTGTATATAACAATAGATAAATTTATTTTATGATTTTTTTTCCCGATATTTGTGGGAGGGGATGGATGCTTTTCCAATAAAAGCGTATCGACGTAAGTCAGCGATAGGTTGGAAAAAAAGACCTGTCTTTTGAAATTGTGCACTCCCAAAATTTAGTGCCTTGGGCATTTGCCCAACATGCCTATTTATAAATTTGGTTTCGATCACACATGATCATAATTTAAAGTATTATACACCTGTGGACACTTTGCCAAAGAAACTTTACTACCAATTTTGTTTTGCTTAGCCTTAGTGATCGAAAATCAATAGCAAACTTAAAAATTGAAAATGAGCGTTAATCCAACGAATATCACTAAATGTATACTAACCCTAAAAAACTTCCTTACAGGTAGAAAAGGCTAGGCTGATACGCTGGTAAAGAGAATCAAAGTATCTTAGTTGGCTACAGCCCACTAGATTGCAGACCATGGGTCCCCCCCACCTTAACGAAAGTATCAGTCATTCTAATCTTGCGACATATGTTCGTGAGATTGGTAAAAGAAAAAATAAAAGGATTGAGCAATATAAATTTGGATCATATAAACAATAAAAATTTTGGAAGTTAGGTGCCAAAAATGACTGGGTCTAAAATCTCGGTTGTGAAAACGAAATTTAGAGATGTAAAATATGACTAACGACTGCTAATTTCAAGCCCTGTCAAGGTTATCTATCGTAACAATTTTTCCTTAGTTACCAAAATGATTTTCTTATGTGAAATTTCAAAGTTATTTATTTTATTCACTTAGCATTATGCTGTGTGTGTTCATGCACATAGCACAATGACTTACAATGATGGTAAACAAAACAGGTGTTTTACAAATTATATAGAAACATTTATTAAAACATTTACTCTTTAAAACCTGGTCATATTACACTTTATACATCCATGCTATATGTCAACCCCTACCACCATCACACAAAAAAATTAAAATTCACGGAAAATTTACCTCATGTATGTTACGATAAGATAAAATAACGTTTTTTTAAATTTATTTTATCTGACAACTAAATTTTTAATCCTAATTTTTATTTTGTGGAGGGAGGTGGTGGGGGCTGTTTCACAAAAAGTTTATCAATGAATCAACAGAATTCAACAATTGCTATTAAAAAAAATCCTTTTTTTAAATTTTGCCTTCTTAAAAATTAGTGTCTTGGATAGGCCTATGCCTAACATGCCTATTTATAAATTTGGCTTTGATCACACGTGATCACAATTTAAAATATTAGGTACATGTAGAAACTTCACCAAAGAAACTTTACTACCGATTTCGTTTTGCATTGTCTTTGTTGTCGAAAATTGATAGCAAACTTAAAACTTGGAAATGAGTGTTAAGTCAAAGAACATCACTAAACGTTAATTATTCCTAAAGAACTTCCTTATAGATAAAAAAAAAAAGGCTGCCTTGTGTCTCAAGTTAAATGCTAGAAGAGTGAATCAAGGTATCGTAGTTGGCCACAGCCCACTAGACTGCAGACCATGGGTTTCCCTCCTCTCTCCCCAAACTAATGAGAGCAACAATGATTCTGATCCTGCGACATGCATGGATAAGGTGTGTAGAGGTAAAAATAAAGGATTATGCAGTCAAATTTTAAGCCATATAAACAATAAAAATTGAAAAGTTAAGCATCAAAAATGACGACTGGGTCTAAGCATATATCACGAAAACCAAACACATGTGCAGGAACTTCTCTTCCTACTTACTTGTCACGTGATTCCCCATCGTGCCATGTGGAACAGCCCAGAAGGAGAATAAAATCAGTTATGTGACACCTTTTGTGTATGTGTTTGCATGCAAACTGACTTTTCTGTTATTCTTTATGTCTAGCTTTGTGTGTGAAAATTTCTTTGAATTTGGATTAAAACAATGAAATGCAGCCATGATTTTGAAAGAGCGAAAAGCTGAGAAAAAAAAGGGGGAGTGGGATTGGCCGACAAAACTTACCGGCAGGTGTATCACAATATTAGTAAGGAATGGCTGTTTTCAGAACACCAAAAGATTTTAAATTTTTACACAGACCCGCAGTTTTACCATGTTTTGAATAACTTTTTACTGCCAGCATTTTATTAAAATATCAAAAAATTTCCTCATGATGCTTTAGAAAATAGTGTGCAATGTGCACATGATTTTGCGGCATATATTTCGGGATATTTCCCCCTTATGCTTTCATTGTCTGCACTGCGGTAAACGCGATAATTCAATGTAAATTTACCCATTCACTATATTTATTTACTTAATTTATAATTATATTCCATGAAAAAATGCTACCTAGTCCGTTTCCATCAAAATAATTGGAATTTCACCCTTATCGCCACTTATCCGAGGTTAATGCGAGAATTGAGTGGTCGTAGTCATATTTTTGTACCTATAATTTCCATCCAGAGGAATAATACGTCTGCAGTATAAAGTGGACAAATTTCGTTGACCAAAGCTAATTTGCGTATTTCAACAATTTTAGCTTCTCAAGAGGAAATAGGGAAAAGGTTTCAAAATTATAAAAAACGAAACAAAGAACTTCATATTTAAGTTTTACTTTTTTAATGAAACATTTGACTTATTTTTATAATGTTCATTCCTTTGATTAAACTATCTTTTACCTACAAAACTGATGTGAAAACCAATTTTTCCATACAAAATAATAAAAATTGTGTTTACTTTCTATATAACTGGTGCAAAAAGCTTTTTTTCTTTTACAAAACTTTGCAAAAGTTTTTTCTACAACACGGATACTGAAAGCCATTTTTCCTGCTACGAAACTGATACAAAAGGTCATTTCTCCTGCTACGAAGCTGATAATGAATGGTATTAGTAGAAGGGTGATCACTGCATAAATGCATAAACATATCGTGTCACATTGTTACGAATACTTGTATGTTATTTCAAAGTGGAGTGGGGGGGAGGTACATATATTGATCTGTAATAATAGAGGTACTTATAAAAAATCTTTTTGCAGGAAATAAAAGAGTGTGGTTTTACTGAAAACTACTGAAATTTGTACTTTTTTACTGAAAATTCTTGACTTTTTTACTGATGACTACTTTCTCAGGTTGGCATCTCTGTGCATAGATATTAATCATATGCCTTTCTGCACCATGCATTGCATATATTCCACCATTATACACTTGTCGGCATGGTTTATGGCGCGGCAGTGACAAGAACCTTATTCCACCAAATGTGTAATCTATTTACCCTATCAATGTACATAATGTCATTGCTTATTAATTAGTTGATTCTCGATAACTTTGTAATTTAAAAGTTTTCAGTCATTTTTAGTTCCAGAGTTAAGGTACAGCAGTGGCGGATTTATAAAATTGCCGCCCTTAGGCACAGCCTGTACTGCCGCCCCCTCCCTCGTTTAGAAAGAACGGAATATTTGTTAAAAAAGAAACGCATATCATACTCTTAACATTTGATATGTAAAGGAGATTTTTCATATAATTATTCAAACTAATAAGATACAACTCGAAATTATTGCTACCATAATCTCCGACTTCGTGGATTCGAGACATTTTTTGAATCCACAATAATTTTAGTATGGAATCCTGGAGCCTCTGATGTTTTTACGTGTATTTCGCGTATTTGGGGAAAAAAACACGTACGCATCCTTGCATGAATTTTTTCATTATGAGTTCAAGTTTTTCATTATTCATTCATTTACTATATATTGTTATATCCGTTTACTATTAGTATATATAACAAACGTGTTAAGCCTATGTTTATAAATGGGTACGCTGGGCAAATGACCAGGGCCCAAAATTTTTAGGGCCCTTTGTCTTTCGATTCTGTAGTTTGTATTTGCAGGCAAGTTAAAGTAGTCGCTTATATGTCATCGCTATTGGGGAAACAGGGCAATAATTAAAAGAAACATTATTTTTTCAACATTGTTGAGTTTGGACAATTTTATGTTTAAGCACTTTAATGCCACCACTACTTAGAAATCCATCGCTGGGGTACTGTAACTTCTAAATTTTGCCACAAATCCTACCATTGATTCTATCTGATTGAGTATGCCTATTTTACTATGCCTAATTTTTATAGCTCTGTAAGCTTTAAGTTAACAGTTGTTTTGTTGAATTTGAACTTTGGTCCCTGTATAAAATCTATCAAAATAATCAAAAGCTCATCAAATATGACAAGTCAATGAGCATTGATACAGAGTGTATTTACACATATTTAAAACGACTTTGGCAGTGTACATAAAATACATACAATAAAAAATATATATATATTTAATATATTCTGATAGCCCTATCTTTGAACTTCCATATTTTATCTAGATTTCTACGATAATAGGACTTTTCGTAAAGTCACAAACGGGATTTTCTCCAATTCCTCCTCCACATCTTTCCACAGTCCATCCAAGGTAGTGGGTTGGCATTTAGAAAGAGCTTGTTTTAAAAGTCTAAATGCACAGTAATCCATCATTGCTACATCTGGAAACTCAATAGGAATGTTGTCAACTAGTACTTGATTCCTGTTTCTTGTTCCATTTTTTCTAGAAATGCGGTTGTACTTTTGGAGGTGTGGCTACTCGCTTTGTCCTGATGGAGTTCCACATTTTAAAAATCAGTAGAATACAATTTTGGAATATCTCCTTTAAAAATAGGAGTCAGAACATTATTTTGATAATATGTAGAGTTGATATTTGGATTTTTTCAACTTTTCTTATTTTTTATTTTCTGTTATAAAAGATGCCATTGATTATCATAAATCCTTCACTGACAGTTTCTTTACTCTCTTTGAACCAAACGTTTTAGTCTTTCGTACCTCTTTTTCGATAATATATCGATCTTTTTTTTATTACGGTCATTTAAATAAATCCATACTTCGTCAATTTTATGATTTTTTTCCCATCTATTTCCTTCGAAATGACTTTCATATAGCAATCTGCATCTGACCTTCCACTCAGCAACATGCCGAGGTAGCAGACGATAAACTGCACTTTTTTTGCTTTGATTAAATTCAAATCTTTATTAATTTATTTATTTATAGTTGAAGCTGATGCAGAACTTTTTCAATAGTTCTTTGAGGTTTTGGATTTTCTTGTAAAACCATAGACTGCACTTTAGAAATGTTAGAAGAAATACGAACCTTTTTTGGGATATTTCTTTTTTTTTCCTCTTGACATTAAAGCTTGACTATTTTTTCATTTTACATTAATAATATCACTTATTTTATATTTTGAAACATGAAAACCATGCTTCTTGCATCGCTTTTTAATTATTGAATATGAATATTTCTCTTCGGAAAGGGTAAATATATAACCTTCAAGCCAAAGCTTTCTGTCGTATGCCATTTCACATCGCAAACTAAATTTTTAGTCTCAAACAATTTTTCACTTTTCAGGTAATAGCCTCTTGCCGGATTTTTTCTGGGTCCTCCGGTTATGCAGTGTGGTAATACGTTTGCCTAGTGCGCCGTTAACTCGGGTTCGACTCCCAACGGTGCAAAGAACGCTTACTCAGAGATCTCATAAAGATCACACTGCTCACTGTAGTCCAGGGCTTGGTTTCACAGGCCTAAGAGGTTTGGATTCCTTGGAAAACATTAGGTCTCAGCACAGCATGACCATTATGATCCTTGAGCGGTAAAACAAACAAACAAAAGATTTTTTTCTAGGTTGCTGTTTTGTTTTTTTTTTAATTTAAAATCAAAGTCTTTATAAATATGTGTAAACACCCTCTGTATTAATAATGGAAAAGAATTCTGAACTATGTATATCCATGAATGCTTAAGTTTCCCTATTTTGGTTTTAATAATGGAAAATTTGCAACATTTATATGTTCGTACATCTTATACTAAACTGAGGTTGTGTAAACTAATATTTATTCTCTTATGTGTATTGCAATGTATATCGGTGAAGAGAAGGTCGTAAGCAAAAACTGTTGTCATGAAAAATGACTATCTCATACTACTATTAAAGGTTAGCTATTTGACTTAATTGTCTGTTAAAAATTTAATGCTAGATTAAAAGGTGTATTACTAAAATTTGAATACCTCTCATTCATCTTACATTTATGATTACTATTTTATGCATTAGATGACAGTTTTGGGTTGGCATCTCTAATAAATTTGTTTTAATTTAGAAGTTATGCTAAGCTAATTGTTTCACCTTCAATTCTTCTGTAGACACAATTTTGGAATTTAACTCTTAAAATAAGTATTCAGATAAATGCACTGTATTGTTAGGTAATTGCTAGTTAAGTATGATTTGTTTTTGAAAAACTTGGGCAATAAAATATTCTTTATGCTGCATTTTCTGTTTAACTAAAATTGTCTATAATTTATACTGAGTGAAACAGAAAATCATGAAGTGATTTTTTATGCTTTTCAAACCCTCCAATATATAATTGACAAAAAACAATATATAATTGTTATATAATAATGGTTGTACGCCAATGGTCTTTGATGTGATTTTAATAGCAAATCATATGTATATTATACCATTTTACCACATAACATTATCTGTGAGAATCTTGTAGTTGGCTTCATTTAATTTGTTTACTTTTTAATTTCAGGTGTTTGTAGCAAAGGGGTTAAAGATTAAAAATCCTGACTATGGTTGCTGCAATCAGATTTAGTGCAGCTTTATGGCAAATGCGGAAACTAGTAAGGGTTTGCGCATCCATGGAGGCCTTTAACATAACCTGACTGGACTGCCCATCAAGCTTCTCAGGAAGCAAATCAAAATGACATCTTACAATGAAGATGCAAGGTCAGGCTCCATAATATTGAAGAGACCTGGTCAAATGTCTCAGTATATAGAAAACGAAGTTCCTGGTGTCAAAGATATTATGGGGTCATCCAAAGTCTTATGTTCTAGTTGGGTTGGGTGTCCCCCTGGCATTACTTATCCACCTGACCTAAGTGTCATAGCTGTGGCTTCTCCGTCCTGTGTCCAATCCAGTAAAGATTATGGAAGCAATATTAATGTGCCGGTGCCACTTAGTACAAGTGGAAATCTTTCGTTGCCCAATAGTTCCAGAGAAAAGAATGCTATTCAAAAGGCTATTACTGTTCATAGCAGCAGCAGTAGTTTCATAACTGTGCCATTCGGTTGGAAAAGAGTGATTTCCAGTGGAAAAGTTTTGTATATCAGGTTAGAATGAAGTTAAATTATAGAATTTTTTTTAAGTTGCATTCAATTATTTTATTTATATATCAAAAATGAATTTTATTTAGCTCAGTTGGCCGTTCGTTTTTGCAAAATGCTTTGTAAATAACTTATGATGACTTGTAAGTAAAAGAAATAGAATATGTAATCTTAAATGCAATTAAGTATTTAATCACATTTCAAATTTTTTTATTCTGAATGAAAATTTGATGTAACATTAAAAATAGCATGTTATGTGTGTCTTATACAATTTACTATCCAGTAAAGAACAACTAGCTTAAGTAATCACATTTATTATTGCTAAAGCTTGCGCTTGTATATTTGTTCATTCAGAAAACATTAATATAAGTACCATAATGGTCCACTTTTTAAAAGCTATTATTTTTTTCACTGCTAAACATACCTTGCATTCTGTGTGGCTAACTTCTAACTTTATATAGCACCCTAGTGTTCTAATTATTACAACCATGGCTTTTAAACTTATTAGACTGTGTTTGATTCCCAAAGTTCGGTCATGTTAAAACCTGTTATGTAATTCATAAATCATGTTAAGCTACATTTTGAAATTTAAAATTACATGCAAATAAAACAATCAAGAATAAGCTGTTGGGTCTGTCTTGAGTTACCCACTGTACGGTCTTGAAAAAAAAAGATATTAAAGAATTACATAAATGAAATAATTGTTATGAAATTCCTATTATAGGTCTTTTTATATGGAAACACGATTTTATTCAGCAAGTATTGTATAAAATTTTTCATCTCTTTTGAAATTGAAATGGTTCTATTTCAAACGTAGAATAATAGTAATATAAAACAATTTTTTGTTCTTGTAAAAAGTGTTGTCGATTACAGTAGAACCCCGATTAACTGAAGTGCTCTGCTGCACTTTTTTTCTTCTTCTGTAGTTCGCTTTATGTCATGATTTTCGGCGAAAACATATTTGTTTTTTGGTTACTAGCGGGTTTAAGTGAGGAACAACGTTTGTTTGTTTGGATGTTTTATGGCGCAAGAGCATCTGGGCTATACTGCGCCAAATGGTGAGGAACAAATACAGATTATATAGCAGTGTCTATATGTCTCTCTTGGGTGGCCATAATCACCCTCTTCTCCCCTCCCCAGTAATGTTCAGAGAAGATTGATGCTGCTGTCAGTTCTAAGCTTTATTTCAAACTGTAACACGACCATCCCCTACTTTCAAATTTTTCAGCAATAAGCCGAAGGCCCCATAGTGGTGCAGTGGTAACACATTCACTTAGTGTTTCATTATCCTGAGTTTGACTCCCAATCTCAAAAAAAAAAAAAAATTACTGGCTAATTGGGTCCGTAGCCCATAAGAGCTTCAGATTCCTCAGAAAACTGTAGATCTTGATGCAGCATGACCCTTGCACCATAAAACTCACAAGCAAGCAAACAGTAAGCCAAATAAACTCCAGCATGTTTAAGTAAAACAGAGGTGGGTGAGAACAGTACAGAGCATTTAAGACTGCAAAATTATGGGTCTTAGCTGTGAAACAGATCCATTCGTGAAGACATTTAAGCTGTTTCTGATTTTGAGCATTTCACGAGGCTTGTGTCAAGGGTCAGATATGTCATCACACATGTTTGATTGTTGTCTTCGCCCTCCTGCTATAAAGTAAGCAGATATTAACCTTCAGTTTGCTTACCAACTTTGAAGATAATGATCATGCTGGATTATATAACTCTCCTGGCGAATTGTCTTCGCCGATGAATGATCTTTTAATTGATTGATGCATTGCAGCTAAAAAACATCTGGGGAAAAAATTCAAACGAAGATATCAAACTGCTTCCATAACTGCAAAAAATACTTTATGTACAATGTAATATTTTACTATCAGTATGGTAGTTTAGCAATATATGATTAAATTTTTTATTTTATTAATCTTCCCCCCCCCCCTCCCCTTACATTAAAAATTGAATTTCCAGATTATTCAAAATCGTGTCTGCCCATTTTATTTTAATTGGGTTTCTACTGTATGTGTGTTTATAAAGGGGGGTGGGGATGATAATTAAATTTGTGTGTTCAAATGAGTAAAAATTAAACTGGTTTAAATTGCATTACTGCCTTTAAGATAAACGAAAAGCCTTGTGGTGGTGCAGCAGTAATGTGTTCATTCAGCATGCTATTAATCCAGGTTAAACTCCTAATGGTGCCAGGTAAAAAACAAAACAAGGAATGCTTATTGGCTAACTACTCATTGTAGTCTGGGGAATGGTTCCCTAGGCCTTCGGAGGTTTGGATGCATCGGGGAAATAATGTAGATCTGCAGCTCTATAGTGGCATAGTAATAATGCATTCATTTATCATTCCATTAATCCAGGTTTGATTCCTAATATCACAGAAGGCATTCTGTTTTTCTGCCAACTATTGTCTTGGGATAATGGTTCAGGTTCATTGGAAAGCTGTAGGTCCTGGCACAGGACTTTTACTGTTCTTTTACCATAAGAACGCAAAGAAACTAAAATGACAAAGCAGTTTATATAATATAAAAATCATGGGGTGGGAGGGGGGGTCGCTCTGGCTGGGCTTCGTGTCAGGCATGAACGCTTCTTCCATCGACGTCTCTTGTGGGGAGAGGTTGTCCCGATGTGTGTCACATGTGGTGAAGCATTAAATGTTTTGCATATTTTATGTATTTGTCCTGATTTTAACCAGCAACGTACATTGACTTTTAGACAATAATTTTACCCTTCAGGACATTTTATCTGATTCTTTTAATCATGAACTAATTTTTAACTTTTTATCTAGTATTAGCTTCTCTCATCTCGTCTGATGTTTTTTTTTATAGTTTCATTTGTTAAATTTAATAAATTACATCCAAAATATTTTTACCTTTTTGGTGTTATTATTTTATATTGTATGTACGATCTCACCTTGAGTGATGCAGAATGACCCTTGCTGTCCTTGTGCCATAAAAATGCAACCAACCAACTATAATATAAAAAGAATGAGTAGAAAAAGAGAGAAATAAATGTGTTAAATCCTTATTGGCAATTATGTGACATTTTTGTTTATGCAATATTTCATATAGCATGTAACTTTTGCAGTTATTTACTATCATGAACATATGCAAAATTTGCTTTCCTTAAGAAAAACGAATGTTATTTTTCCACATACAAAATTTTTGCTTAAAAAAAAAGTGTTTTATACAAAGGATGATTGGAAAAAAAGTTTATATGCCCTAGAAATTAACTTCATTGTTAACCCTAATGCTTCTAAAATATTGGATAAACTATATATATTGTACTGCTCAGTACCATATTGTATTTCGCCCTATCCGTTTTTGGAGATTTTATTTTGTTGCTTCCACTTGCTATCCACTTGGTCAGATGTAGAAGTTCGTGAAGTGTGAAGTTCGGCAAGTTATGCTCTATAACAAAAAAAAATCGACGCACCAAGAAGTAGTTGTCCGATTGCAATAAAAATTGGTGGATATGAAGAACATACATAGAAAAAGAAACGATTAAAATTTCAGAACAATTGAATGATTTATTGCAGAGTTTGACCGTTACAAAGGGAGGAAGTCAATAAGGCGTTGGTCCACCTCTGGCCTGGATGCAAGCTGTCACCCGGCGTGGCATAGACTGATAAAGATCCCGGATGGTGTCCTGCGGAATTTCTTGCCAAATTGTCTCCAACTGTCGGGCTAAATCGTCAACATTCCGGGATGGTTGCAATCGCCTTCCCATAGCGTCCCAAATGTGCTCTATGGGAGAGAGATCAGGAAACCTAGCTTGCCAAGGAAGTGTTGGGCAAGCTTGAAGACAATTCATAGCAACACGTGCCGTGTGCGGCCGGACATTGTCTTGTTGAAACGTAAGTCCAGGGTGTCGCAAAAGGAACGGTAACACAACCGGTCGTAGAATGTCGTCTACGTACCGCTGTGCTGTAAGTGTGCCAGAAATGACCACCAAAGGGGTCCGGCTATCAAAGGAGATGGCACCCCAGACCATAACGCCCTGTTGTGGGCATGTGTGGCGTGCGATAGTAAGGGCAGGATCCCCACGCTGCCCTGGACGTCTCCAGACACGTCTGCGGTTGTCGTCAGGACACAGTTGGAAACGGGACTCGTCACTAAAGACTATACGTCCCCAGTCAGCGCAGTTCCAAGTTGATCGAGCCCGGCACCACTGTAATCGGACTTGACGGTGTAAAGGACGAGGACGTGAGAGGTAAGCGGCGTAACGGTCGGCGCGAGCGTAAATTCCGCTCTCTCAGTCGTCTGCAGAGGGTCATGTTGGACACATGTGTGCGGTCCACACTTTTGATAGTTGATAACGACGAATCCGGTGCTGTGACAGCTGCTCTGACAATCGCTCTGTCTTCCCGTTCTGTTGTGGCCCTAGGTCGACCGCTGCCGTCCCGACGCTGACATCTGCCGTTGTTGACCCACTCTTGCCAGCACCGTCCAATCGCCGCATCGCTTCGACCCACATGTCCAGCGATTCTTCGATTCGTCCAACCAGCCTCTTTCAATCCGATAGCACGACCTCTTTCAAACTCTGACATATGCTCGTAATGAGCACGAATCTTTCGGCGAGGCATTGTTACAGTCGACGTAAGATATCCGCAGTCAAAATGCAACAGAAATTTTGACCACATATTGAGAATCGCTCCTTATATACACCTGCTGAATGCGCAGTTCCGATGCGCTGGAGTTCCCGCTATTCATTCATTGGACACCAAATTTTAATCATTTGCATGTTCGGTCAAAATGTCTTTGCATACGAAATTTCATTACAATCGGACAACTCTTTCTTGGTGCGTCGATTTTTTTGTTATAGAGTGTATATCGAAAGCCTGTCAGGGTATATAGAGATGGTGTCTGACATTTTCAGACTGTAGCCAATGCATCTGTCCACGTTCCTCAATGGTAGGAGTCAGTGCTGTGTATATTAAACTCATTCAAGAGAACCTTTGCGATATACTGCAGGTGACCTAAGATTGAGATATGGAATTGTGTAACAAATTGTGTGAGATGAGTTACGTTACATTAAGATCTATGTCTGGTGGTAATGTCCCTCCTGTATGTTAACAGAATACAACAAAGCAACACTAATGATACCTTTGAATTTATGGCAGTAGCAGGAGGTTGTAGATTTTTTTAATTGTATTATTACTGACATGAAGGTTGTCTCCATCACTTTACTACAACCAGTTAGAGGGTAATGATTGAATTGAACTCTGGTATGTCAACAAGTAAGCAGTTCAAAGCAATGCCTTGTTCTGGAAAAGTGATGTCAACCATTTTATGTGGCTAATCATGTATGTAAATTGTTGATTTTCTGGAACATGGACTATATTTAATGTCAGTGACTCAGCTTTTGTGCTACTGGGTACTCTACAACCTTGAACAAATTGTGAAAGGCCATCAAGAGGAAACATCCTAGTCTTCTGAGCATTAGTATGATCCTTCACCAGACCACATCAATTTACTACAAGGCTTACACTGGGCAATTTAATATATAATCCAGATTTTCTCCCACTGACTTCCATTGCTTCCTTACCTTAAACACGTCATGCTAACACTTCACATGTAATGAAGACATACAACATGTTGTAGCAAGGACATTACAAAGCAAGACATTACCTTGTGTTCATCTGGGGTGAAAAAAATAATTATACCATATTGTAAATGTTTCAGTTCTCAAGGTGACCATTTTAAGAAATAGAATATTTTTGACACTGAGGGTGCAATGACATTTTCCTCCAATATAACCTTTCTTTTCATACACTAGTGTTGTAAAGCTTTTTTCTGATAGACCAATGTATTATAAAATAAGTTCCTAGCTATAAATAATCCAATAAGTTTGATACTTTTTTTTTAATTAAAACTTCTAAGCTCTTGGCTCCCATTGAGACACAAGTAACATTATGCTTCTTTTGTTTAATATTTTTAGCCCGAGTGAAATTTACCTGCATTCTCTACAAGAAGTTGCTATTTATCTCCAAACGGAAGGCACTTGTAAGTGTGGACTTGAGTGCCCATTAATGCTAAATAAAGTTTTTGACTTTAACCCTTTGGCAGCCACAAAGTCATGGAATGTAAACGACTTTTCATGGAATGATCCTACAAAACTCTGTAACCACAAAAGAAAAATAATTGCGATGGCTACCTTCCAAAGTAGTTCTGGCCCTTTAGCAAACTTAATTCCATTAAAAAAATCTAATCTTCTCTCTCTTCAGCCAACTTTAAAGAAAGGTAAGTTTTATTGTGTTTTATAGTCATAATTTATTTTATTGTTTATTCTCTTGTCTACATAATTTTGTGTTATTTTATTTTGTTATTTTATTTGGTTAGTTTTTCAAAATCTTGGTTATGAAAGGTACACAGTTATTTACCACTGAGAATGTTTGTTTGGACACAAGTACTTATTAATGATGTGTATGTGCAGAGTCATAGTTATTTAGACGTTATGAAAAGGGGTTGTTAGTTTTCTTATGATAGACAGTAAGGGTATACTGAAGTGCTTAAAAAGCAATAAATGAAAGTGTCTTATGTGTATATTTCAATAAAGTATTGTATGAAGTTAATGTTAAATAAATTTTGTAATTTGTTTCAGTATAATATAAATAATGTCATCACACAGCAAATGTGGTTTATATTATCAGGCAAATAGTAATAAAAATAGGAACACCTGAAATTCTCAATTGGGTATCAAAATGCCATCAAACACCTAAGAAAGGTCCTCAAACTAGATTCGTAAATGAAATAAGAATATAGGTTGAGGTGATATGGAAACAATTTGTTTGGAATAGACATGTATGGAGAGCACTTTTTGTAGAGACCTTCATTCAGCAGTGGATAGATAATGGTTGAATATGATGATATAACTAGAACTAGAAAGTGTGTACGCACGCACACACATATATATACACACAGTTGGACCCACTTATGAGATCACATGTAATGAGCTTCCAAGTTTAGTGAGGAAAATGTGGATTTTGTTTGGTATAGTTCTAAAATGCAATACACTTAATTGCTTTGAGTGAGTGAGACGTATGTGCTCTCTCTGGATTGAATGAGGGAAAATGGCCAAGCAGCTTGATGTCTAAAATAAAACATTGATCTGTGTATCACACAAAAATTTGGTAAGAATTTCTTCTGCACCATTAAGAACAGACGGAAAGACACTATACACCAGGTTGCCTACGGATCTGGCAAAGTTGGGGGTTGTGACTGGAAAAGTCAGGGAAATTTGAAATTCATTGTTATAATAAATAACTTATTAAAATAATTTTCCTGGTCTATTTCTCCTGGTGCATTTTGTATGATATTGCATACTGAAAATTTTTAAAAATTTCTGCTTTTGACTGAACTTCTAAAAATTACCGTTTTACACTAAAATTAACATAATTTATGTAAAATTATTAAGCCTGTATCTTTTGCAGGAGAAAATGGTCGCCAAATATATAACTAAAATTTGAAAAAGAAAGTGTTTTTAGCTAAATTATAATCTGTAAGCTATTTTGATCATACCAATCTGCTTTCCCTGATACACACTTTAAATGAAATAGAAGATGAAGCATCAGCTTTGCGATTATATAGTTAAACTCTTTTATAATGAACTCAAAAAGGGTCAAGTAAAAATAGGGTTGGCAAGTTTCTGTCAAGGCGGCTAAAACCGCTGGTTATAACCAGTTAAAACCGGCATGGCAGAAACTAGTTTCTGCCACAAAAGTGGCAATAACCGGCAGGGACCCAGAAAATAGTTATTTCATGCGTTAAAAACTTATCAGAATACCCCAAATACATCTTACATCTACTTTGTTACAGCTGTTAAAACCTATTGCTTTTGCCCTTAATAAGATACAAAAAGATGACTGTACTATTGCAGATGCTTGTGAAATTTTGTTGAATCTAATGGATGATGATAATCTCATGGAAATCAATCCAGCAAAGGTTAAAAGTAGATTTAATCAGGCAATAACTCAGCATCACATGCTAGCTTATATGCTCCATCCAAAGTACATGGGATTTAAATTATCACATGAGCAGGAAGAAAATGTTAGAAAATTCCGTAATGTCATTAATTCAAATTTTGTGCCTTATATCATAGCTTTTCAAGCAAAATCAGCCCCTTTTCCTGAAACGTGTTATTCCAATGAAGGCTTAGAAAGTATTTCAGCTTCCACCTGTCTAGTTTAAAGAAAACTACTATAAATGAAGATTTTATAACTTTTATTTGCACATTGATGAGATTGCCTGCAAGTTCTACTGGGCTCGAAAGAATATTCTCAAGCTTTTCTTTTATTCACAGTAAATTAAGAAATTGCTTAGGTATGGAAACAGCAGCAGAACTGTTTTTTTGCTATAGACTACTTTGTGGAAAGATAAGCCTGAACTTGAATGGTGAATTTTCTATAATGTAACCTTTGAATAAATTTTGTAAGCATCGAACCTAAATTTGTTTTGCCTTAAAATGAATTTCCCTCTTTTATTTGTGGTACTTCAATAATCTTTGTATGCATGAAATAGTTATTTTTTTAGGATTCTGCCAGTTACTGCCACTTCTATGGCAAAAACTTGTCTACATTATTTACAACAGGCTTAAAGAAAATGTTTCATTACCTATAATATAGATTGTCTGATTGACCAGTGATATTTTTTCTTATAGCCAGTCTGTAAATGTTGTTGCTTTTTATTTTATAGCTAAATAAGGTAGAGAAGATAAATAAGACTAAATAGGCCAAATAAGTTCAATGTTGTGGGATTCCAAAGATGGTTTTTGTAACAAATCTTTGATTTACTGAGTATTTTTTCAATATTTTAAAATACTTTAATCAGTGAAATAATTAATGCAAAGCTTTATAGTACATTAAATTATTGTGTTAAAAATATATACTTGTATTCTTTCATTTACTAAATGATACAATAATGTTTTAAGTACGTTTGTTAGTTTCTGCCAATTTCTCTCACTTTCTGCCTGTTATAACCAGTTTCTGCCACTGGCACGGCAAAAAGTAGTTTCTGCCAGCAGAAAGCCAACCCTGAATGAAAATGTTGTAAATATTTAATTAATGCAAGTTTTTAGTGTAAAGAAATGCATTTTTTAATACAGTTTTTTGTATTTGTAAATTGTCTGTACATTGTTTACTGTTGTTAGCGACTGGAAATCAATTGAGGTTTGGTCTGGAAAACCCGAAGAAGTCAAGGAAGTTTGAAACAGAATTTGGGTGGACATACTGTTTATAGTTTATTTTCATATTAACATTTTTATTTTAATTTTATAAAGTGTTAATTTGTTTTTGTTTTTTTTAAGTCTGTACAAGTAAACTCTAAAAACTACGGAATTTATATTATCTAATAATGTTATAGAAAAGTACTAATATATATAGCAATTTATTTTTATCACTACTTCACTAAAATTTGTAAATGAGAGGTTTTGTCAGAAATAATTCTAATTTCTGTTGTGTAAACTTTAATCATATTTGATAGCAAGTTTATTTTGTACAAGAATGTTTTGGTCTTTTTTGCAGATGTGTGTGTTACAAGCAAGAAAAAAAGGATAAAGGGGAAAAGTCGCAGTCCTTTTGATGGTGTATTGGTTTCACAATTGCTGGCTCAAAGAGATAAGCTTGGATTAAAAAGCAGCAAAGTCAATTCTGGGTCTCCTAAAACCGGTTTTGAAGAAACTTCAATACAATGCTGCTCTTCCCAAAGCATGCCATCCTCTGACATGCCTATTAGCCTTATACACAGTCGTTATGCTGTGGATCCAAACAAATGTCAAGTTCAGTCTACTTTATTTGTTCCTACTGAAGAACAAAATGTGCCTGTTTTCAGTAAGTTGAACAATGCTACTTCTTATTGCAACATACCGAAAAATCAAAGCATGTGTATGTCTGAAAACATGAGTTTTTATCGGGACAAAAAAGTACAGAACTGCATGCAACTTATACAGCAATGTAATTCTGATAATAGTTCATCTTCAGTAATGGTTCAGAAACATCTATCCCCTTCATTGCCTTGTGGTTTACCAGATACCCAAATTTTGCAGAGGACTACAGATAAATGTTTTCACGATAATAGAACTTTACCTGCTGGAACTGTTGACCAGCAAAGTTTTAGGCTACCACTTCATCAAGGATTTACTAATGCATCTCCTCATTTTCTTCAAACTAACTCCAGTTTTGCTCTTAATTGCAGTGGATTCACTTCTCCAAATTTCAGCAATCAGGTTGTCGGCACTCAGATTCCTTTGAATCAGTGTTCTGATATCAATAACCCTCAAACTTCTCCTAATATTATGACTTCTGGACCACAAACTTGTTATCCCGGTGCATTTATGTTTCGGTCAGAGACTCCAAATCAAGGATTGAACAGCAATATTGCTCCCCATTATATTAACTCTCCATATGAACAAACACTGGCTACACCCTGTCATCCCGGTCATCAGCTTTCTTCTCTGAATTTTAACTGCCCTCGATTTTCTCAAGCAACTGAAGATTCAATGAATGTTCTGTCTAGACAAAAAATTAAAAAGGCAAGTAAAGCAAAAAACTGCAAATTAAATTGTATTCTTGATCGTAACTCACCTTGTCCAAACATTGATGTCAGACAGATTCCATCTGAACATCACCGTCCCCCACCTGATGCATTTGCTACTGTCGTTAACCCAGTTTCTTCTGGAAACTTGCCTTCTGTGATAACTGGACAAACAAATTTAACTGAGGCTCACATTAGCCAGTTTCCAAATAACTCACATATAATAAATATACCACAAAATGTAAAATCTCAAATAAATGTGCAAACAATGAATTGCTATCCTCAACCTCGAACACCTGATACATCCAAATTAAATTCAAATTCACCATTTCGACAAAGTCCAACAATTGGTAACAAAAATGTAAAAAATGCTGTCCATATACCAATGCAAGATAATATTTCATTTGGCCAAATGCCAAAACCACCTTTAGGCAATGGAAATTTTAATAGCAGTCATCCTCAAGTGCCAATGCAAAACGAAATGCTTCCAAATTCACAAATAATGCATTCTGGTTGTTTACCTCATTCTGCTCCTTCTACTTCTATATCAGGAAGCCTCCTACAAGCAAGCAATGAAAGTTATGTAAATACAATATCAGGCCCAATCAATAGTTTTCCAGGATCAACAAATTTTAGTGGGATATATAATATACCTAGAAGCTTGTCAGATTCTATCAATTCAAACATTAAATCTGGAAGTTCAATGACTCCGCTGCAATCTGTTGCCTTTTCTGCATATGGGCAAACTGGATGTCCATCGTCTTCTGTAAATGTTTCTACCAATAGCAATAATTTACCTGCCATGAGCTCCCATCCAAACTCAAGTTGTCATACTGTGTGTGCTCCTTCTACTAATCAAGCAATTCTAAATTTGCCTACAAATAACAGTTCAGGATTGCAAAATTCTATACTTTCTAATCTAGGATCTCCAAATACTTCACAAGCATTAAATTCTAATTCGCCTTTGACCAAAAATAGTGTCAGTATGCCTCAACAATTTCTATACAACAATAACACCTTAATTAACAGTAGCCACTGCCAACGAAATGAAGGCCCTACAAATATATTTATGCATAATTCAAGCCCTGCAATAGACGGAATTCCTCCTGTTCGGTCATCATTTGTTCAAGATAATTCTGGAATATTAGTTCAACAAGTTCTTAGCCAAAAAATATCTGAGTACACTTCTGGCAATGTTCTTCAATCCACTGCTAGAGCTCAAGTTTTGCAGCATGTGAGTGGTATGGTGTTACCTACAACTGCTACATCACCTTCAAATCCTCAACCTCAGCAAGTGGTTCTTGCTCAAACGCAAATGAGAATGTCTAGTCCAGGAGGATTGATAACAATGTTGCCAACTGGAATGCCTGGTACTTCTGTCATGGGTGGTACACATGTTTTAGCAGCATCTGCTCAGCAAGTTGGACAGCAAATGGTTATTCCAGAGGGTGTTAGACCTACTATGATGAACCCACAGCAGCAAATTTTACAAAACAATTGTTTTATAATGAGCCAGCAGCCTACCTTCGTAGCAAGACCCCAAACTCCTATAGTTTCTGGAGCGCCTTCTTTAACCAGTGTTCCAGTGTCCATGTCACCCAATAATAGTAATTATGGAAATTGCTTTACACTTGCCCCAAACCAAAACCTTAGTACTCATCTTGTGGATGGAACATTAAGTGCTAAAACCCAAGTTTGTAGTGAAGTTATTCAACAAATGTCTTGTGAAGAAATGCAGTCTTTATCAACAGGGAAAGAGCAAAATAATTTTGCAAATTTTCAGATATTGCAGTGTTCATCTCATAAGGCAAGTGGTGGAGAGTACGGACAGTTGGGCTGTGTTCCTAAACAGGACAATACAAAGAACAGTTTAAAAGAAAGCCCAAAGCAAACATGTAGGACTGTTCTAAGTAATACTGTAACTTCTGTTAAAACAGGATCAGTGCCTTCAGACATTTCTGCTAATGCTGTTCTCTCTAATTGTGGTCAAGTTTACATTAATAGTGAAAATGCAAATTGTGGGCAAGTTCAGTCAGTGACTGTATCAAATGTTGCACAGATAACTGGTGTAATTCCTATTGTTGGAAATCAGCCTGGTTTAAACACCCCAATGCCACCACTTTCAGTACCTAATGTAACAGCAGTGACAACAACGATGACACACATGATTCCGTCGATTGGAATAGCTCCCCAGATTTTAGGACAGCCAGTTCAACCTATGGTGCAAGTCATTAATACTGTTCCATTTAATTCTATGCAAAATGCTGTGATTGTTCCTGGTGCATCTAATATGTTATCCCAAACTGTTCGTCTAAATACATTACAGTCTTCTCCAGTAATGGGGGCACAAACACCTGCTGTGTTTAATGTTCTTCCTCCAAACACAGTCAGCTGTGTTTCAGCACCATCTGTACCCAATGTCTCCAACTTAAGATCTCACCATCCTGGCATTTCGATTGCAAATTTTGAGGAAATTAAAGCTAGTGGGGTAGAACATGGTTGTGATACTAGGAGCACGTCTGGATCAGCTTCTTCTTGTAGCACTCCAGCATCTAGTTGCAGCACAACTCCAGTTCCAGTATGCAATGATATTCAAAACGTTACATACCGTGCTCTGTCACCTGCTGTTCGAAAAAGAAGTAGAGATGGAAAGCGCAAAACTAACAGTCAAACCGTTGCCTCAATGCTTCAAAACAATACTCACACCTCTGCTGGTACAATAACTGGAAATTCAAGTTCTGCCCCTCAGCCAACGCAGCCACCTTCTCAACATCAACAACAATTGGCATCACTTCCACAACAGTTCCTGCAGCCTCCTGTCCTGCAAACGCTTACCGTCCTACCTCAGCAACCTAGGCCTATATTGCAACAACCTGTAATGAATTACAATAGTATTGGATCAGTTGCTGGTCATCAAATACTAACAACAGGGCTAACAAGTCCTTTAGGTATTGTTCAACCTTTAAGCATGCTTGGTGTTACACCAACTGGAACTGTCATACAAAATATCCCTATGCAGCAAGTGGTTCCTGGTCCACATTTTCAGTCCCTTACAGTTCTACAGAGCCCACAAGCTATGAACACTCTTCCTCAAGAACAGTCGGTTGTAATGAATGAAACCTCTGCACTAGGCGTCCATCCATCACATATTCATAGTGCCTTTGCTGCTGGTTCTATTGTTCCTAACGTAGTAACAGCCAGTGCAGTGATAAGTGCTCCAGTTGGGACGACAGAGGTTCTTATTAACACATCACAGTCTTCTGCTGTGGAAACCCTACCTTCAAATCACAGCATTCATCATCCATATTCTGCTGTTATGAGCCAAACTCTGCCTCCTGTAGCTCAGTCCCTGTCACCTACATCTGGAATTGGTACCGCAGCAAGGACATGTGTAACTACAATGTGTGTGACATCTTTAGCACCCTCATCGTCAAATGCAACTTTTTCTGTTTCAGTAACTGCTACGAATACCTGTGATCCAATTGTCGAAAGTCCACTAATAAATTCTTCCATAAGTAAAGCTGAAACATCACCAGAACCAAATCAGAATGCAAGGAGTATTGGTGTTCAAAGTGTTTCAATGGAAGAAAATGCTGCTGTTCAAACAGTAGTATTATCGAACCCGGTGAATAGTTCTAACTCTGTTTTAGTGGACAGTGCACAAAATACCAAATTCAGTTCTCAGGATTTGCGATCTGAAGGGCTAAAAGTAAAATATGATGGTGAGAACAGTAACACGTTACTGTCTTCTGGTGGAGAATCTTGTGAATCTCCATGGCCAGATCCTGTGAATCTTTCTGCTGCTGTTAGAGCTGTAGTACAGGAACAAGTTGATAGTAATGAAGAGTTACTATCAAATAATTTGTCTTCATCTGGCAATAAAATTGTGAGCTTTTCTGAATGTTGTTCTTTAACCTCAAGTGAAAATATATATAAAGATAGAGAAAGTATTGCTAGTGGAGAAAATGCTGAGGAAAGTAGCAACAGCAGTTCAGTTTTAGATCTACGCACAGTTTCTTTGCCAGAAAATACGTCTGTATCTCGTGAACCGCAAAAGCAAGAGTTTTCCCGTTCAAACTTTGAACAAGAGGAGGAAAACAATCATTCTCAATTGCCAAAGTGGAACCAATGTCCCCCTTCAGTAATACCACCAGAAGCAGTTGAGAACGTTGCAGAAAATGTGTCAACATCTTCAGAAACATCAGAACAAACAAGTACAGACTGCAATGTTACTAGTGACTCGGGTGTTGAATCCAGTCAAGAGCCTATGAATCTTGCTTGTATTCGAGATGATGAAGATGAAGATGCAATGGATACAGAGACAGATTGTGCTGTTTCTCAAGCTGAAGAAGGGGATGAAACTGTGTTTGTCTCCTTTGATCATCCTGGAGATCAAGTGGACTTCGATAACAAGTTAGTCCAAAAACATAGTATAAAGAGACAAAAACTCGAACATTCTGAGGAGCAAAATGAAGAATCGGATGGTAAGTTTAATTTTATACTTCCTGCTAGATGTAGTCAATCTTCTCCAAATGATTAGCTTTTTAAATTTTAGTTATTTTTCCCCTCATGTTAAAACCATAATTAAAGCAAAAGTTTGATATAGTTCCATGAATTGATGCAGGTCACACAGTTTTAAAAAGTTTATTCTTTACTTAAATGTATTTATCACCAAGATACACAAAGGGGATCAGAATGTCATTGATGAAGACAGTTACATTTAAGGAATCGTCGATCTTCTCAATGAAAACTTATGCAACAAAAGAACATCCAAGAAAATAAAAAAAAATAAAAAAAATATTAACTACTCAACTCACTTTGGTTAATGAGGTCATTTGCAACTGCATTCTCGTAAATCTAAAAAAAAGGGGGTTATTCTGCTTATGGCTCATATCGCCTGTTTTTTGCCCTTCTTAAAGTGTGTGAACCAAGAATATCATTTTACCTAAGTCTCAAACATTCTGCACTGCTACCAATTCTCCCTCAAAACATTTGGTTCTCAGGTTTTGCTCCCCACCACTACCACTTCTAATAATATCTTCATCAAGTTTGGCAATTTGATGTGACGGTTTTAACAGGTTAAAGCTGTCAAAAACTCAAAACTTTGGGGATAAAACATTTTGCCTTAAAAGAATTAGAGAACCATACA
>QLNU02015360.1:225050733-225067393 GCA_006491805.2 Dysdera silvatica
GACTTTCGTTCTCATTACCCGGCATCACACAAAGCATCTGTCATTAGAGCCTTGCACCGACGAGCCTTTACACATTGTTGTAATGATGACCTTCGCAATGTTGAATTACGACGCAACAAAAGCGTGTTGAAAAAGAACGGTTACCCGACTAAATTTATCGCTCGTAACCAATGTGGTGTTAGTGGTGGAAACAGGAATGTAGAGGATGAGACTAGGAAGACATCAGTGGTTTTGCCATATGTGGCGGGTGTCTCAGAAAAGCTGTCTCGAATTCTCAGTTGTGTGAATGTTAAGACCTACTACAAACCTGTCTACACCCTGCGTGATCTATTACTTAAAGTTAAGGATCGCGTCCCTGAGGAGGAAAAATCTGGTGCTATTTACCAAATACCGTGTGGAGACTGTGACAAGGTGTATGTTGGACAGACGGGAAGATCGATACGTCTACGAGGGAAGGAGCATATGCGTGCGGTAGCTAGGGGAGACGATTCAAACCAGTTGGCTGAACATGTCTTCAGGGAGGGTCACGAACCAGATTGGCATTCGATGAAAGTATTACATCAGAATGTGACGAATCTGGGGAGTAGACTTTTTCTGGAATCATGGGAAACCTACGGTTTGAGGAGTCGTGCAATAAACATCGCAAAACCTCTACCAGAACCTTACAGGATTTTTGCAAAACCTCGAGTTGGGGGTGTTCATCTGACATCGTCGGGTGCGGGGGCTTTCCCGGCGAGGGTTTCCCCGATTGGGGTTTCTCCAGCTGGAAATGCTCCGCACCAAATGGCGTCAGATGGGGATTCCCAACATGCGGGTATATAAGCTTAGGACTTTCACGAACTCTTCATTCTGCCTTCACTTGACAAAGGGAGCAGTTGGCTCCCGAAACGTCGTGTTTTTAAACCTTACGCCAGTGTCGAAATAACTGTTTGTTATACCATTCTAAATTTTGGCAATTAGGTACAATTTCTACTGTGGTTTCTAGAATCTCAGTCATTTCTTTTGCTTTCTTGACAGCATCAATGAAACCCTTTTCTTTATAAGTTGATAAATATGCCAGACTCCTTCAAATTCATTTTCGTTCTGCATATAGCTTTGCTTACAGTTCTTATCTGATTTGAAATGTCATACCAGATATGAAGTGAGACTATAAACCTAAAATTTGAAAGTTTCTCAGCTGAGCAGTGAAATTTGTGCCGTAATCCAAAATCTGTAATAGATTTTGAAATTTCAAGTGTAGCATCTCCTTTGCCTTAAACCTATTCTCTTTCAATAGGCTTGCCCACCTTATCTTCTTTAATCATTTCACTGTTAGTATGAGGGCATGCTTCTGCAGGATTTACCAATGCTGAACAGAAGCTGCAAGAAGGATGTAGATGCAGAGAATTCATAGTATTCACATCACATTGGCCAGAATTTATTCTTATGGGTAGTTGGATAATGCGTCAAATTAAATATAATTATTACATCCTTTGAACTTACAAAACATCAATATGATTTATTGAAAATTATTTAATGGTGAATGAGTAGGCCATCAGGTTGAATTTAGATCAGGGTTTAAGCTACAGTCACTTTTTTTGCGAAATGTTATGAATAAATCTAAACTACGAAAAAGGAAGTTATGTCCATCGCAAAACAGTAACAGTTGTTTAATATTCTGTCAACAAGTCTTTGCCCCCCTTAAACTTAAAGTATGTTTCTTACAGTAATTCAAAGCATCGTTGATGTAAATAATTTTATTGATACGACTTTTCGAGCGACAAAAGCAACTTATCTTTTTTAGCATTTTTTGAGCCAGCTTAAGCCCTGATTTAGACTTGCCTTCACATGTTGGGATCATTAAGTCATTCTGTATCTCCCTTGGCTTTGTGCCCTGTGCAAAGGAACCTATCGCACCACCCTAACTCCATCTCTGATGGGAATCTGCTCACAAATTCTCATTTTCCAAGGCACAACTCATTAAGAAAGTCTGTCTGCCATTCCACCTTAATTTTTTTAGGCTTTCTATATTCTTGCTAAGTATAGTAATTGGCAACCAACTACTATTAAATACCATTAAACTTGTATGGAAAAAATTATTATTCTTCAACAGAAGATGCTGCCACAGTTTCAAAACCTATCCTTTTTTACCTGGTCAATGAGTTTGTAATTTGTGCATTGACCAGGTGACTAGCATCACTGGTCAGAATAATCTGTTCTGATAAAGATAGCACATTGCCATGGAAATAGTGCTGGTACTGTTTTAAAAACTTTCTAAAGCTATGAACTGCATCCAATATATATATATAAATAATATGTCAGCTAATTTTAAATATAAAATTTTTTGCATTTGATTGCTCAATCACTAATCTAAATTAAATATATATATCACACCCTTGCAACGAAAGTGTTACAACTCAAAATTTGGTGAAAATGACTTAATGTTACAACCGGATGCAGAAAACAGTGCTGGGTCATTCCATGGTCACTCACATTACAAAATGAGTATAATATTAAATTGAAGAACTGGAAAAGTGAAAGTTATTTACTTTGTTTTAATTGTTTATATTTTAAGCCTTGTCTTAACCTATCTGTTATTTACAAAATCGTTAACATCCAATTTTTAATTATAATTAAAATTTAATTAGATCGTTGGTAACTCGCATTACAGAAAATGGACAATGTTTTTTGCAACTTGGTTTCAGTTGCAAAGTTCTGCTCTATTTAATATTGAAAGGTCTTGAAATCTTGAACACATGTGTAGGGAGATTTAAAAAACAAAATCTTATTATTCGATTTATGAAATCTATAAATAATTTTAAAATATAGCTATAAACATTGGTCACTTGCATTACACACCTTGGTCACTCACATTACTGTGTCCAAAAATAATCAAAAGTCATTTTGAAGTTGTGCATTATTTATTATAATTAATGTGTATTTTTAAGTTGATTACAAACATTATTTCTAGCACTTTATTATAAAGTTTAATTTCAAAATTTTTCATTTTATCATACGAACATCAATCATGATTAAATTTAATTGTTGAGAAATATGCAAGAACATTGGATTTGAAAATATTAAATTCTTGTGTAAAAATGTAATTAGGAGGCTATAAGTTCAATTAAATTTAAAATATCATCTTGCATTTATGACAATAGGAGTATCAATTGTTTTAATATTTTCTGTCATATAATAAATTTTGTCTTATTTGTCTGGCCACTTCCAAAAATTTCCGATACTTTCCATCACATTGACTTTAATATCCTTTCCACGATTTACGATTTCAGTTATTACTCCAGGAAACAAAATTACCATCATAGCTCACTTCCACCCAGTCATCCAGTTTTAAATAATTTTCTTTATGTTCATCTATTTCTTTAGTTGTAAATCTTGTGGCAATTTTACCATTTACTATTTCTGCAATATGCGTGTTTGAAATATTATGATGGCCTCTGCATACTTGAATAAATATGATAATTTAAGATATTCATTTCTCTTCAAGATATAGTCACTTGTTATTTCCTTTACAATTACTTTTGATGTACTACTATGCATAGCTTGTACAAAATCAAATGCATTATGAACAATATATTTTCAGCTTCTAACCTTCATCCACACTTGATGCTTTACAGCAGCCCCTCTACCAACCATAGGTCCCTTCCCATGGGAGGAAGCAAAATAATTCCAAATTATTTTCTTCTTCCAATGTGCTTAAAATTGCAAGTATGTATTGAAAGCTTGGGCCATCAGACCAAATACGTATTGTTGTTATTGACAGAGATAATTCTTTAATTAAATTGTCAATATATAGCACTACTGTATCCTTAGAATGATCAAGATTATTTGATACAGATACATATGACTGAAAAATTCCAGAATGCCATATGCAGCAGTAAAATGACTTACTTGATTTTGTCTCTAGTGTGCATTCTGGATCTCATCCTGTGCGACATGTGTAGTTTTCAGCAAAGTCTATATGATTAACTGCCAAACATATCAGTCTTTACTTTGATTTTGCCATCTTGGTAACTTTCATTTTGTTGTGTTTCAATATAGTGATGCTTCAAAAACAATCCTAGTTGATTAAATATGTTATCTTTTAAGTCTTGTACCCTACCATTTTCTTGAACTTTTTTAACCATCCATTTCACATTTTCCAAACCAACCACTTCACTTCAAGGTCTTCATAATTTTGGCATTTTTTCTGAAGTTCATTTTGTAAATTTTCTTTACATTTACTGCATTGTCCAGCCGGCAATCTATTTTAGCATTTTTACAGAGGAACAATGCAGCAAAAGCATTTGTAAAAAGTTGTATAAAGGAACATCTTCGATTACATTGTGTAATTCATTTACAGCAGTGAAGTTGTTCTCATGATGCTTGCATAAGCATACATTATGTAGTCATTTGCTGTTCAGCATGACATACGGTGGACGGAGTTCTGCAAATTTACTTTTGTCAATTGTTATGCCACCTTTGGAAAAAATAGCATACGCTTCTTTCAAACTGAACATTAAATGCCTTTTAGGAATTTTAGTTTTTTTCTGTACCATTCATGACAGTAATTACGTTTTTTCTTCCAGGAGCTTTTCTACTAATATCTTCTCGTTGATAAAATGTAACAACAGCTTCCACTATTTCAGACTTAAATGCTGTAGATTTTAAATCAGTTTCATTATGATTTGAAAATACAGGTGAAATTTCATTTTCTTTGCATAGCTGTTTAATCACTTCAGCCCTTTTACATGGTGCTTGTGGAAGCGCATGATGAGTTCTAGCTACAGCTTTACCTAAAGATGCAGAATTTCTATATGAAGATATAGGTGATCCAGGTGTAACAGATAGATTTACTTTTTCTTCTTTCTTTGATATTTTGCAACTCTTTGATATCATTTTTCTTTCCAAATCAAGCTTAAGTTTAGCCTGAGGTGAAAGTTCTTTCTCTTCATCTTTTTTTTTATTATTATTTTTTCTACTTTTACTGTGTCCTTTTTGCTTCTGTTTGTATTCTTCATATTTACGTTTAGCTTTTAAATTTTCTCTCATACGCTTCATCTTTTCAGCTGATGTTAAAGGCATTTTTAAAAATACTCAGTTACAGTTAAGTATATGAAATGGTTAAAGTTAAAAAATTCTGCAAAGGTTAATTAAAAAACACATATTTGCATACATATATAATTGAAAATGAGAGGTGAATATATGAGTTCTGAGGTTGTATGTAAAATTTTGTTTTCTGGACCATGTTGTCAGGGAGACAGGCCTTGTTACAAATGTACCTGCATCGTAGATAAGACAGAGAAAACGAGATTGTTCCCAATAATTTAAGTAAGAGACTGTCCCCTGAAGAACTTTGATTAAATTATTGATATTCGTATGATGAGCATATTTACATTTGTTAATGTGTGTGAGGGTAGACATAACTAAATCTGATGTTTGTTAGAATAGTTTGTTGCATTTGTATGTATGTGGTGGACATACTGCATAGACTAACCCGAAAAATTGTTTGATGGTATTACTGAAGATATTTTGGTATGATTTAGTTTCATATGGGCTGCTTAAGCACCATATACACTGTCATTTTGTCTAGCCATAATTGGCATATGCTGATTCATAAATTAATATCCAAATATATTATTTCTATATACTAGGTGGCCATAATTTAATGGGAAAAGCCCGACAATATAAAATCTGTTGGGCCAAATTGAACCAAATTTGGTGTACATACTCCTCTCCTGGGACTGTGGGATTTTGATTTTTAAAAACCTCAGAAATTCTCAAAGTGTAGAATTAGTATTACCACTTCTTTGATAACAGAATTTTTCCAGCAAAGCATGATCGTGTTGAGTTAGCATAGCACATCAGTTTCATCAAACAAAAATTTTCAACCATTCTTACTCATATTTACCAGTTTACTTCAACATGCTAAAATTTGTATAATCTGTTTTTGAGTGAAGATATGAATAATAGCACTATTTCAGCACCAGTTTTCCTTGTGGTGGCATTTTTTTTTTTTTAATCAAAATACCATAGTGCCATGAGTATATACACCAAATTTGATTCAGTTTGGCCCAATAGATGTTTCGCTACCTGGCTCTAAACGCCTCCCATTAAATTATAGTTGCTCTGTATATAATGCATCTTAAAAATTTAATCACAGAAGCTATTTGGCTTTTAAGGAGGAGTTATAATACAAACTAAATGTTAAAGATATCTATTTTATTATGTCATACATACCTTTTGCATATATAAATTCACAACTGCATATATGTACTTAATGTATTATTTATAATGAAATTATACCATGTGTTCAGTTGAAAAGGTAACAACACTAGGATTTCTTGATAGAGTTGAGTAGAAATTTTGGGAGGAATTATTTCAAGGGTAGTCCAAATAATATCAAGGATTTTTTTTATTCAACCCCTGCCCCCCTCCCAACTTTGAATATTCAAATGACATCCACTATCTTGTTATATATGATTTTAAACGGTAAAATATTTCTGCGGGGAAAAAATTAAATCGGTTCATGCATTCGGCAGAAAGAGCTAAAAATAAAATTGTTCTCTTGTGTTATATGAACGAGTATCATTGCGCATGACCAATACGCAAAAGAAACCTGATTTTCCGCGTAGACGGCGTGAAAATCAGTTCATTCAATCAAAAGATGGTCAAAGCTGGCTCTCACTCTTTCTAGTATTGTTTGAAAGGGTCAAAATAATGATTTTATTTGTAGTTCTTTCTCCCGAATGCATGAAACAATTTATTTTTCAAAAATATTTTTTGCGCTACTTAAAATGATATATCACAAGATAGTGGGGTTTGCCATTTGAAAATTCAAAGTTGGAGGACCTGGAGGTTGGGGAGTGAATAAAAAAAACTCTTTGATATTAATTTTGGGCTTCTCCCCTGGAATTAAAAATCTACACATTTTTTTCCTACTCAACTCCTATCAAGAAATATATAGGGTGTTACCTTTTCCACTGAACACACAATATATAAATGCATGTTTCTCAAAAGCATAGTTTAATTTTTGTCTCTTGAAAAATCAGAAATATATTATAAATTTATAAGATCATGCCATTATTATACGTGACTTGGTAAACTGTATCGTCATAAAAGAAACAAGATTTTCTTTTAGACCTCCAGGAAATTCTTCAGAGGATAGCAAATTTTTTTCAAGGGTCTCTTGGTGGTTCTATAGTTTTTTCATTTATACTTGTAAGTGCAAGGGTATGCGCAGTATAGCCCAGATGCTCTTGCGCCATAAAAAATCCAAACAAAGAAAGAAAGGGATGCTTGTGTATGAAATCCATCCCATACCATCATGGATCCTTCTCCTTTCTACATACTGGACAAACTGCAAGCTTTTTTCTCAAATCATGTCAGTACGATGCTTGACCATCAAGATTTGACAGTCTTTCATCACTGAATATGACTGTCGGCCATTTTTCACGGAATGATGTGCTTGTGTACCCATTTTATTCTATACATCCTACTTCATGGTTTTAACAATGGTTTCATAGTTATTTTTCTGTAAGCTATTGAACTTATTTCCTTAATTCTTTAGTGAACAGTATCCTTTGAAATATAGAGCTCACTTTTCATTTATCTTAAGGATACTCTCTGAGAACACACCATTCTCACAGCACTTTGATCACCATGTATGGAGTCGGATGCAGCCTTCCACAAAGATATTTTGTGTTCTAGTTATTACATTTTGTTAATTTATAATTATAAATACTAGGCTTTGATCTGTTTACTGGCACCACCATTTTTAATAGGGCTTCCTATTGGACCAGTTTCCACAGCAAAACTGCTACTTTGTTATTCAACTGTTGAGCTGTCTGCATTCTGATGAAACATCCCAGAAAAAGTCCAAGCTTTATGATATTGGTTCTTTTATTCAAGCCTACATTTTTTTAATAAGATTTTCAAATTATTAAACTATGCTTTTGAGACAAGCATTTCTATAATTTTCATTTTAACTAGCGTATTGAGCAAATATCAGAAGTTGTAAATTTATGTATGCAAGTAGCATGTTGTTATATAATCAGATGGATTTATTTAATTGTATGTATGTATTATTTCTCCCTAAGAGCTAAATAGCTTTTGTGTCTAAACTTTTGAGAGACACCTTATATACATACACATGGATGTAATTTTGGCCTCTGCAGTGGTAACATGTTTGCCTAGTGTGCAATTATCCCAGTTTAGACTTCCAATGTAACAAAACAAAAGAACGCTTACTGTCTAACCGTTCACCGTAGTCCGGGGGTTAGTTCCCTAAGCCTTAAGAGGTTTGGATTCCTCGGAAAACTGTAGGTCCCGGTGCAACATAGCCTTTGCACCGTAAAACTCAAGTAATTTTGCTTATCAGATTGTTAATCACAAAAATTTAGCAGTGTATATTTTTTATCCTGCAGTATATTCTAATATACGTTTATTTTTATTTAGATATAAATTAGCAAAAAGGAAGTAATCATTCATTCTTAGAAATATAAATCCAGTATTTCTAATAAATATTCGTGCAATTAATCATTAAACTAGAAAGTTTAAAACAGATTTTAAATGGATATTAAAATTTCTTGTCAAGCTTATTTACCTTCTAACTTTAGATGACACTCCAAATTCACCACCACTGCCTCCCCAGCCACGTACTTTCAATGATGGAGATTTAGTATGGGGGCAAATACGTGGTTTTCCCTCATGGCCTGGAAAACTCGTTCGTGATGAGGAAGTGAGGGGTAGTCACATAAAGGAGGATGGAAAAGTAAGAATTCATGACTATATAAAATAAAAATCAGGACATATGTTGTTGAATATCAAAATTTACATATGTTTATAAAAAGTTATTCCAGGGACACATTTTTGTTTATCTTTCCCCATTGCTTTCAGTATTTTCCTTAAGGAGAATTTGTGTGAATTTTGAAAAGATTCTTAAACTAATTTTTTATGTTTGCTAAATACTGTGAAGATCACCAGATTTCTTAAAAACTGTTTAAAGCTATAACTCTAAAATGATATTCAGTTCACATTGATGATGGATTTGAAGTTAATGTTTATGCCACAAGTAGCAGTGGTATTGTGAACTGCACAAAATATACTAATGAAAACACACATTTTATTAGATATTTTGTGACAAGTGTCTTGTCTGTACTCTTTTCATTATCATTACTATTCTTTACATTTTTCCATTTTAGTCTGATATTCCTTATTTAAAACTTAAGAAAACAAATTTATGCTTCATTATCTTATAATGTTAAAATGTGTAAAGAGATCAAATTCTTGATTTAATATTAACATAAAATTAGTAGAAGAATTTAAATTGTGTGTTAAATTATAAAATATGTGCACACTTATGTGACCATGTAAATGTGCATGATGGGAACCAGTGACCTGGGAGCAGTTGACTGGTATCAGTGCCATGTTGTATAAATATCAGAGTATCTACAGCATGCCAATGAATGTTATCGTGGGTAAAGGAAGCCATGTAAGAGAGTTTGATCATGAACAAATTGTCGGCACTCGTAAGGCCAGATGTTCAATATCAGCAACAGCCAAACTGCTGGGCATGTCGCACAGTACTGTGACGTGGATGTACCAACAGTACTTCAACAGTGGAAAAACTGGTGTAAATCGTGCAAAATATGGCTGTACACCAGCAATTGATGCACAGGGTGCTCGAAGACTCAGTCGTATCGATGGAAGGAAATGCAACCTTTTGACAGGCACAGGTGTTTCGCCAGTGTTTACACAAGAACTGTTTGTCAGCTACTGGCACAACTTGACTATAACAGCCGACAGCCGTCTTGTGTTTCGCTGCTAACAGCAAGACATGAATTGCTGCAGCTGCAATTTGCTAAAATGCACAGTCACTGGACAGTAGATGACTGGAAATGTGTCGTCTGGTCTGATAAATCCGATGAATAATATTCTGGCTGTAACAGGTGGATGGCAGAGCCTATGTGTGGCATCAACCGAACGAAACACAACATCCCTCATATCAGACAGGCTTTGTACAGGCCTGTGGCGTAACTGGGTGGAACCCTGGTTGACTCAGACTACATTGAACTGCTGCCAGATTGTTTTCATCCCTTTCTGCGCATGTTGTTCACACGGAATGATGCACTTTTTCAAGTGAATAATGCACCACCCCATCAGTCAAACGTTGCACTAGAGTGGTTCTACGAGCATAGCAGTGAGGTTGGAACACTCAATTGGCCACCGAGGTCCCTAGATATTCTCGCAAGCACCTGTGGGATGAGCTACAATGGTCTCTTCTCATTTTGGACTCGCCACCATACTCTGTGATGGATTTAAAACGGGAACTGCAGGATTGCTGGGCGACAATACCACTATCTCGCTTTCAGCACCTCATTGAATCCCTTCTCATGCGTATTGCCGGTATTATTCATGCAAAAGGTGAGGACAACATGGTATTGAACAAGTATGTATAATAATCTGCCTTTATATTATATATAATAAATGTTGAGAATAACTTGTACACCATAATTGGACACCAGATCCACAGCTAAAGAGAGGCCTCCATCCAAGAAAGATTATGTTATCAGTTTGATGAGATGTAGATTGATTTATCCATTACAAGCTGTGTTAATTTATCCATTACAACTGGTCTTTCTAAAACAGTCCGTTAAAAAGAAAAGCACTGAGAGACCAACAGGAGAGGTTTAAGCTTTTTTCATGGTCATGGCAGATCTCAGATGACAGCATAAGGGATGTTAAAAAAAATGCCCTTTAAATGGTAAGTCATAACACACTCTCTATGTTCTCTTGACCTGGCACTATTGGATTACCATCTTTTTTGCAGTTTCTAGCATCTCGTTTGTGGGAGAAAGGTGTTATCCAGAGGATGAAGTCTGAAAGGAGCTTGTTGAATTCTTCAACTTAAAACCAAAAACTTCTATTGCCAAGGCATTGAAAATATAATATTATGGGGGTAAGGGGAAGTTGTAAATATAGTAAATATATTAGGTTTAAAGTAACTTAACGCATTGCTCATTTTCTACACTATCTCGGAAAAACTGCATTACTTATGGGATGACCCAATATACACTCATTAACCAAAAAAATAAAAGTAACTCACCCAGATAAAAATGCCAGATTGCTGCAAAACTAGGCATGCAGTTCTATCTCGGGCATGATTAGAATTTTGGCATAATCAGGCACTTGATTTTGCCACCGGAGATTGCAACTGTTCTACCTCTGTTCCACTATAAAAGAGTTCTTGAGGCTAGGTTTATGTAGTGTACTTCTTTTTTTGGTTGATTGTTGGTTGAGAGGTCATTGACCACTGGACATGCTTTTATGATGAAGTCAAAGGCATTTTGGCCAGTTAACAGACTTTGAAAGAGGACACATCATTGGACTGAGAGAAGCAGGGTGGACTTTTCTAAGTATTGCGTGCCATGTAAGCTGTTCTGATCAAGGTGTTGGGAGCAGTGATTAAGTAGGGGGACACACACACACTACAAACAGGTTCTGGACGGCCCAGACAAACTACCAGTAAATTAAAGGAGTTTTTGAATCTGCTGTCAAAAGTGTGATCAAGTCTTACGGTTGATCCCCAAAGCAACGCAGACAGCTTGCCGCCATGAGTAATTTTTTGGAAGTTGCTTCTGTGCAGATGGGTAATGTAACCCAAATACGGTGGTTATCCAGTCAGCAACATGCTCTAGTAGCCTTGCAAAAAATCTGGTGGTGATAGATATGCATTTGGAAAATGTTGCTGTTGAAAAAAGATGATAAAAAGTCAGCATAAGCAAAGGGCTACTTGAAAGAAATTCGCAGTGTTCGTTTTCTTAAAACATTGCAATACTGACAATGTTCTTGAAATCCTGGCAGCTGTTTCAAAGAAATTTTAAGCAGATAAGTTTTCATCATTGGATATTAGCAGTACTCTGGAGTATGCATGCCTACAGTTGGAAAGTTTAAGTCACACCACTGGAAGACATTTGAAATCTTTTCAAGATGAATTCAACAGTTCGTTCTTTCGGGCCATAAAACTGAGTCGAAAAGATAATTCAGAACCACTAGAAGATCTGATCGACGATGTCATGGATAGTACCAGTAACACATTTGGAATGCTGCGAAAAAAACCATTGTCACACTTCCAAGTTTTTAATTTTCATGTTTGGCTGATTAATAATGTTCAGTCATTATCGACTTATGGGAATGAAGAAATTGCTCAACTATGTGAATACTTTTGTGCAGTTCTTGATGAAGAGGAAATTAGACTGGCTCAACTGGAATGCTCAACTTTCAAATTAAATGTGAGAAGTATGAGCACAACTGCATCAACATGCCCTTTTACTGTGTATGCATACCTTCTTAAAACACAACCAAAAGACATGACCAACATCCTTTTATTGGTCGAAATCATGTTTTGCTTTTCTCCTAGTACCTCTGCATGTGAAAGGGGTTTTAGCTGCGTGAATCGTATAAAAACTTCTCTTCGTTCCCACATTTTGACTGAAACCATAAATGATTTGATGCTTTTAAGTATTAATGGCCCTGACAGTTGTGATCATGATCCATCTTTAGCCATTGAACATTGGCAATCAGCTGCCAAAGGCACTAGGCATATTAGTGGGCACTCTTTTCCTTCAATTGTATCATGACAAATGTAAGGAAATCTTACACTTATAGGTCAAGTTTAACTTTTGTCTGTACTGTGCAATTTGAAATATTCTAAGTATAATTGATCTATTTTTGATATATTTACTTTATTAAATGTAACTGATTTTCAGTTTTGATATTGAATTATATGCTATGTAAACCTATATAATAATACTTAATTTCCCGAGCTTTAGAGCTAGCAGCAGCGTAAAATTTTAGCATCAAAATATTGGTCATGTAAATTTTTTGCTTGGGCATCTAGTTTTTCCATTTCCACAACATGCCCGATTGTAGAAATTTTCAGATTTATCTAACCCGGGTTTCTAATGAAATGGTCTTGTTCATATTTATCAGAATTATGTACATATGAGACCTCATATTTAACATTAAAAATAGTTTTGATGTATTTGTATGTTTTACCTCTCAAAAGTGTATTACTGTCATCTGGGATTGGAACCGATAGCTTAATGTGGCCTCCAAATCATGATGTAAATGCACACAACCAGGCTTATTTGGAATCAAACCCAGCCCAGTTGACCCGAAAGCATAGTTTATAACCAATGTGGTATGTACCCATGCATGTGTATGTAATTATTGACCTTTTTTTTAACAAATTGAATTTTGATTTTGCACAACATAAAACATATGGATAATGACACCGATTTTTTGATAGTATTTTTTCCCCCTTAAGTCAGTTCCTCTTGTACGGAATAGAATAAGGAAAGAAATGTATATAATAAAATATTGTCAATTTTAATTTTTTTCTGGGTGTTATGAGATTTTTATCAAATGTAATAAAGGACGCAGTTTTTATATTTTTTTTAAAATAAAATCTGAAAGAAAACTGAAGTTTGCATTACTTTGACTTTTTGTGGAAAAAAAATCAATTCTCAGATGTTACATTTATTGTTGATGCTAAGTTATTGCAATTTAAAAGGATGTGTTTCAACAAAATAATGAAATTATAATAAAAACCACTTTTTTCTAGTTGTGGGTCAGATGGTTTGGAGATCATACTTTCACCCAAGTTGAACCAGATAAGCTAAAAACCTTATCAGAAGGCTTGGAGGCACATCACCGAGCAAGAAAAAAGCATAGGCGGTAAATAGAACACTCTTGCTCTTTTTTTTTTTTTCTCTCGTAGCCTATTGTGTGACTCTAATAAATAAAATGTATGTGTACATTAGAAAATTACAACTGCTGTGTACTTATGGAAATGCAGTAGAGTTCCAATCACCCAAATCATTTAATTAACCATCTCACAGCACTTCATGTAAGTCACTTCTCCTTGTGATGACTGCCTATTGTAGCATCCACTTATTTATTTGGGTTTCTAATTATCCAGACCTGCCGCAGTTATAATTAATCTGAATAATCGGAATTGTACTGTAGTGGGGAACTTTTATTCCTGATACAGTGTGGAAGTAAGTTTAAGAAGAAAAAGGATAGAGGTGATGTTGCATTGTCATCTTACAAATAACACTTCTATGTGATATGATGGTGCAAGTATGATCCACAATTAATTATATAGGATTTTTATATTATGGCTGTATAAATTTTATTACATTATATCATTTTGTTAAATCCTAAAATTGCATACAGCATATATTTATTAACATATCATTCAAAGTGTTGGAATGTAAACTTAATCACTGGTCAAAGTCTAACCTTAGTGTGCGAGTAAGATTATACAAAGGGTGTTTATATATATTTATAATGAATTTAACAGCATATATAAAATATATAAAACAGTTTTCTAATGTATTCTATCTGATAGCCCTGTCTTTGAACTATCATATTGCATCTAGAATTCTATGATGGTAGGGCTTTTTGTAAAGTCATATGTGGAATTTTGTCCCATTCCTGCTCCACAGCTTTCCACGGTCCATCCAAGGTAGTGGGTCGGCGTTTTGAAAGAGATTGTTTTAAAAGTCCAAATGCACAATAAGCCATCGGTGCTACATCTGGAGACTGGGTAGGAATATGGCTAATTGGTGTTGACTTAATTCCAGTTTCTTGTCTCATTTTTTCTAGAAATGCGGTTGTACCATTGGAGGCGTGACTGTTTCCTTTGCCCTGATTAAGTTCCACACTTTGAAAGTCAGGAGGATACAATTTTCGAATATTTTCTTTAAAAATAGGAGTCAGAACATTATTTTGATAATATGTAGAGTTGATTTTTGCATATTTTTCAACTTTTTTTTTTTTAATTTGCTGTTATAAGAGATGTCAGTGATAACCATAAATCCTTTGCTGAAAGTTTCCTGTTAGGGTTTTTTTTGTTTTTTTTTCCAAATTTAAAATCAGTTGTTATAAATATGTGTAAACACCCTCTGTAAAATCATTAACTTTTTTTTAGACAAGTAAAGTTTATAGTCCATATCTCATCAATTTACTCCAATAGGCAGTTGAATAAAATGCAGTAAGTATGGTTGGTTGTAGCACAATCAACTATACTTCTTAAAACTGATAATGTCAAAAATGCCAAGAGATTGCTTTTTTACAGGTTATTCAAATGAAAATGAGCCAGAAGGCATTAGAAAGATATTGTAACCGACCTTAAAAATAATCGCCACAGCTTTTAAGGCACATATCCCACTGTGACACCAAACATTTCAGCTCTCATTGATAGAATGTGGTGATTTTCTAATGGAACCATTCTGAAACAGCATCCTACACCTCTTCTTTTGAGTGAAATGTGACCTCACAAGTGCTTCTTAAGTTCCCTGAAATTGTGAAAGTTACAGTAGGACAAATCTGTATACCAGGTTCCAGAGTGTTTCTCTCCTGAATTTGAAAAGACTACCCTGATGGTTTTTGCAATATGAGGGTAGGTGTTATTACAAAGATGAATGCTCACCCTAGTCCGGGGGTTGGTTCCTAATGTATGTTGTCTGTCTACACACTTCATTGGCCAAAAATTACAATCACCGCAGTGTCATCTACAACCTCAAATCCACTCTTATACTTCGCATTTCCAAAAATGGGTAGAACTTTTTTACACACCCAGTATATAGAATTTCTGTCGTGAGAGTTAAAATTGTGTTACACAAGTGTTTTCAGTATGCAGTACTTGCATGTTTGTATATCACACTATATCTTTAAATATATATAATAGGACATGTGCATATTATTGAGATTAAAATTGTACCATAGACTATATTCTCCCTCTCAAATGGGCTGCATTAGCTCCAGTGCCAATACTTACAGAGGCAAATGCAACTAACCACGATAAAATAGATACAAAATGAACTGTTTGGAAACTACATTCACAACTTTAATTCTATTATGCAGCATCGTTGCATAACGAAGGGCACTATGAACATTTCAACAATTTAGCAGGTATAAATAAATTGAGAATTGTACAGTGCCAACTTGTTACTAAAGATTAAATAGCAGTGAACACATGTGGCTATCGAGACTGTAACAATACTAAAACAACATAGAATAACTTCATCATGAAAACTGAAAATATTTCAGATTTGGCCTAGTAGATTGCAACATTTCAGAAGTTCTAGAAAATAATTATCAGTTGCTGCATTTGCTGTATCTTACCCTATATATGCCCTGCTCCACAGAGAAAATTTATTACCGTGAAGGAATGATTCAAATGAGACAAAACTTGATATACACAGAGTATGTTCTGAAAAAATTAAACTCATGTATGTAAAAGTTCCAACACCATGGCCTCGACCGAATTGAATGAAATTTAATGTACGAACGATCTGTGTTGATACAAATAAACGATTAAAATTACGAAACAAAAAAAAAACCAATATTACATGTCGAAAATCAGTATTTGGTGAAGCCACCACGCGCTGCAATAAGTGATGCTATACGACGTGGCATGGAATCAAACAGATGTTGAATGTGTGCCTGAGGAAGAGCATTCCAGATTGCTTGTATGCGACCCCAAAGTTCATCTGTAGTAGCTATGGGACGAGGATCACGAGCGAGACGGCGACATATCCGGCGAATAGGCAGGCCAAGGAAGAAGCTGTATCTGTTGTGATGAAAAGAAGTCTTGAACATTCCTGGCAATATG
>QLNU02015360.1:225086364-225114149 GCA_006491805.2 Dysdera silvatica
GAAAAGGTGTAGTTCACAGTGAATTCGTGCCACAAGGACAAACAGTCAACAAGGAGTTTTACTGTGAAGTGCTCAAACGGTTGCGCAACAGGGTTCGACGCGTCCGAAACGAAATTCGCGACAATTGGATCTTGCACCATGACAACGCGTCAACCCACACCGCGCTCATTGTCTCCGAGTTGCTGGCCAAAATGGGTGTGGCAACGCTGCCCCAGCCGCCGTACAGCCCCGATCTGGCACCAGCGGATTTCTTTTTGTTCCCAAGGATCAAAAGAACCCTGAAAGGAACTCGGCATGGGACGCTGGAGGCGGTAAAAGCAGCCGCGACGACCTCACTGAAGGAGATTCCCGTTGACGACTTCCAGGGCGCCTTCAATGATTGGGTGAAGCGTTGGCAACGGTGCATCGAAGCAGGGGGAGAATACTTTGAAAAGTTCTGAAAAGATTGTAAACTGATATTGAATAAATGATTTTAAAAAAATCATTTCGGGAACTTTTGGGACAAACCTGCATTTACCAACACCAATGATTTGAATAGCTGGAAAATACATTACTTTTAAAGACGTTTGCTCAATTACATTTCTTATATTGGAGCACCTGCAGGAAGCAGCAGATTTGATAACGATATCAAATTCTTTTTATACTCATTAACAGTTCATTTGTCGGCCACAATCCCTAATTTCGCCAAAAAAGCGCCAATTCTTTTGACGGGAATTATTCGATCTGGAAACCAGGCCGCACATCACCTGCTCAGCCAATCAGATTGCTTAAATCGGTCATAATGCTAAAAGTGTTATGGAAATTCAAATCTCGCACTCCGGCCATCCTTCACGCCGCATCACATGCAAACCAAAAGCGGAATGTTTTGGGAAGAGGAAATATTATGTAAGGTACCACCTGTTGAGCGGCTTCAACTTTTCTACATTATCCTCCTGTTGATTCTATATTCGAAGTGTACACTAGCGGTTAGTGAATGTAACCTCGCGAATAGAGGGATGACTGTATTTTATAAATGGCGTCACAACTTTAATAGTTCGGACTTGTTTACTTTTTCTTGCTTAAATCATCATAATTTCGTTCGTGGTTCATCGTAATGGAGCATCTGGCCAGAGTTCGTCACGCATGTGTATACAGTAACCACTGTACCCGCCGATTTAGTTAAATTCGTACGTCATGAATGTCGAAAATTACAACTACTAGCGCGTAAGTACTACAAGTCACAGCAAATGTGACGAATAGCAACAAGCAGAGTTTTAAGTGCGCTCAAAACCGTAACGTTCACAAATCCGAGACCTGCCTGATTGTAGAAATCAGGACTTCGTAAACAATCCTCCATTCACGACCTGGTACTTGCGACGGTTTAAGTATGTTTTTTTGCAAAATGCAGCGAATTAATCTAAAATGCGGGGAAGAAAATTGCGCCCGTCACAAAATAACGACAGTTGCTTAATATCCGGTCAACAAGCTTTGCTTTTTTTTTAATAACTTTAATTTATGTTTTGTAATTTTTTTAAATCTTAAAGCAGGCTAAGTTTCTTATTGGCGACGCCAGCCCTTCCATACGCCATCTGGCGGTCATTGGCGCAAACTTCGCAACCGATACTCCGAAATAAATCAGTTACTTTGAATTCGTTGAACAACTGAAGTGGCGTGGAAAAAAAAGATGAATGGCGAGAAAAAAACGAAATATAACACCAATTGCTGTGTTCTGCAGTGTCATTCGGAAGCATCTAAAGATCCGCTCTTGAGCTTCCATAGCTTTCCTCGTAACAATGAAAAGACAGTTGTAATTAGTTTACGTAATATTCGACAAATTGTGGATCGTCCCAAAGAACGGCTTCGGCGTTCAAGGATAGGAAAAAAGATTTCTAATCGGATGATTGGTTGTTCCAAACATTTTGGTAAAGAAGATTTCTTCGCGGGTCCAGGCAAATATGGTGAGTAGTTGTTTTGTTATTTTTTAAACGAATGTTTAAAACATTACTCGTTTATTTCCTATGTTATTTCATTTCATTCGCACGATAAGCAACTCTGGTTTGTTCTTTGTCATTAGAGGTCTTTAAAATATATAATATTTAATAATTGTATGAAACTGTCAAATTGTTGAAGCTAAATCACCAGTAAATAAGATATAATTTGCTTTAAATTCATAAACCATTCAAAGGCTACCATGAGAGCTAAATAATTGTCTTTATATTTGGAAGAAACGTTATGGAAAATATCCTGCTTACCAGTCAAAAGAGAGAAACAATTGTTAATCGTGTCTTATTGGCGTAAATGCATGTTAATCCCCAAGTGCTCTCGCCAATAACACGAACTTCCTTTCCGGATGCTGCCATGATGGATTATAAATGTATTGATTACAAAAGGGACCCGCCTATGTTTTTGGAAGCTGTCAAAACAATCTTCCCACTGTAAACAACCCATAAAGATTAATATGTGAGTGTCTTTGAAAATCATCTTATTTTTTCTATATTTAGTATCATATATACTCAGGAAAACTTTCGTTATATAATTCTTTTAATATTTTTGCAAATTTTTCATATTTTGTTTGTTGAGAATTATCGGAATTTAAGAAGTCAGGCCAATTAATATTTAATAAAGCTTCGTGAAATTTTTCAATATTGTTATGAATAAAATTTCTATTTTTTTATTCTTTTTGAACGTTGAATATTGGTTTTTATTTTTAATAGGATTACTCGATGACCGCTTATTATATCACCCAGTAATGACGTTGAACTATTAATTACATTTGTGAAAATTGGATCAATTGTAGATGAACTTGTCAATGTTGTTCTAGTTTGTCCAATTACTTTATTAATTAATCTATATGATTCTAGTAAGTTTAATAATATCTTACCTCAAATAAATGTCCAGATATCCTGTACCCACTAGAGACGTGAAGGACTCAGTCTGGGCTTTATATTTCATATAGTGCTCAGGCGGGCCCCGCAACAACAATACTAAAATATGGAAACATTTATTGCTATATATAAAAATTTCTGAAAATTGGCAAATACTTAATGCGTGAAAAGCACGTTACAGAAAATAAGCCTGGCAGCCATACGCTTGCATGCTGCACCCTCACTAGCCGTACAGGAACAAACGAACTTTTTTATTTTCAGTGTTGTTCCTTCAATTATGAAAGTTCATCGTATTGTGCAAGGAGATTATTGGGAAGGGTGGCCGCCGAAGGTGGCAGCGCTGTATTCCCAGACAGGCTTTTGTCATATGATATGACGACCAGTGGACCGAGAAGGGACACTGGGGGGGAGGGAGCATTGCAGGGGATTGTCGATCGAAACAGGCGTACAGAGACGCACAGCTCACATGATTGTCGTCATTTAACAATTATGAAAGTTCCCGTAATCGTGTGAGGATCAGAGGTCAATGACAAAATTCGCATACAAAGTGCAAAAACTTTGATGAAAATATCCGTCCTTTCGGTGATACCACATGTCACAAGGTGATTTGCGTTCACTATTTTTTTCACCTTCGACAATACATCGGGACGTATAATCCGCATCCATATATTTTATTATTTCTAGAAAACTTAAATTAACCTCCGAATCCATTTTACCGGAAAAATTAAACTTAAAAACAAATTAACAAACACTGGCACTTACAAGCAAACATTGAATACGATAACACCGGATGACCGAATACTGTTTCTGTCGAAAGTAAACAAGAGGAACAGCGCCATCTGCTGGTTCGCTGGCGTCGCGAATAGCAACTTGCATAATAATTCAAAGTATTATTGATGCAAATAATTTTATTGATGCAATTTTTCGAGCTACAGTAGCAACTAACCTTTTTAGCATTTTGCTACAACTCTTTTTTCCCATTTTAGCATTTTTTGAGCCAGCTTAAACCCTGCTTTTTATATTCAAAAACATTCGTGACTGGCAAGTCTAGTATGTAATATTACATCGTTGGCAATTCGCGACGCTAGCTAACCAATAGATGGCTTTGCTTCTCTTGCTTACTTTCGGCAGAGACAGTATTCGCGCCGGTTTTAAGGTACGCGGTGTTTTATTTATTTTTTAGCAAAACGAATTTTGAGATCATTTTAAGTTTTCTGGAAATAAAATACATGGATGCCTATGCATGTAGGTATATTATTGAAGAAATATTATTTTAAGATGAAAGAACGCATATCGTTACACTTGTATTTTGTTAACAGGTATGTCTTAACTATTTTCTAATTTTTACAATTCTTTATATGTATAGTAATAAATTTTCATCATATTTCAGTATTGTTTATTTATGCAAGCTTTATGACATGTTTAGTAAACGTTGCCTAACTTTTCAGTACTGTTAATTTTAAATAAATATTAAACGTATAAATTAAATTTCAGAAACTAAAACCTGCACAGTTTTCCCCTTATTTTCAAAATTTGTGTTTAGGAAGTATAATTAATGTGATAGCCTTTGTTACGTAGAAAATATTTTTTAAATTAAATTAACTCGTAAGCAATTAACAAAATATTGAACTTCTGCATATAAGTATATGTTTGAATGGTAATATGGACATAAGAAAATAATAATGCGATTATGTTCACGATTAAAAAAAAGGTTAATGATTTGTATCTGGGCAGTATGCGTAGCTATTTAAAAATTGAGGGGGGGGAACTTTATCCTGAAAGCTTCATTTCTTACGCCACTGATTGAAACGATTTAAAGAAATTGTGAATTTAATTCACTTAACTTAATTTGCCATTTTCATTGTAATGCATTTCCGTTATTGAGTTAAATTTATATATATTAAAATCTGTCTATAACGATAATCAAGGGATCGGGAAAATATATCGTTAGAAAATATTTATCGTTAGTAGGTTGAATATGATATACTCTATATCAGGTTCACGGTTAAAAAATTATGCGGTGGGGAGGGCGCGTGAGCCCCTTCTTTTTCTACGCCACCGTTATCTGGAATATTTATAGAACAAAAAAAGCAATTACTTATTCAAAAGAAATGTACGGCTGTTGTTAGGGCAGGGCCCGATCAAGCCAAAGTGGGGTCCAGGCAGTAGCGTAGCTTGGAGGCAAGGGAGCGGGAGTCACAATCCAGGGGCGGCAATTAGGTTTTAAAAACAATGACAGGCACAACAATTACGGAAATGACAGTCACTCGCCCCTGGCGGCAAAATATCTAGCTACGCCTCTGGGTCCAGGGCCTAGTATTCATTTGGGGCTCCTCCCTATTCACTCGCAACAAATTTATTAAATAAGTAAATAACAAATGCAAACTCTTCTTATATATATTATCTACATAATCAATCGTTTAAAGCCGTTTTTAATGAAGCCAAAGTTATAATTAAGAAAAAAGTGTAATATTAATAAATTACTATGTTATAATTAAAAAACTAGGTTTAAAAATATCATTTTAAATTTGCTAAAGAACATCACATATAAAGTTTGGGGGCACAGGACCGTACATTAATCGGGTCCTGTGTTGAGGTGGCCATATTGAGAACGACAATAGTAAAGCAGGACTGCACCCCTCCTTACTGATTCACAGGAGAGAACGGCTGTTTTTGAGGTGTCCATATTGAGAAAGATAATAGTAAAGCAGAAGGGCACTATTTGCTGCCATCACGCAATTCATAAATTAATTAATTCAAGACATCGAATTTTTGAGATAAATATTTCCGTATATGACACGTACTGACACTTTTTTACGGAAACTTGTTTCAAATACGCAACCTTTACTAAAATACTTTCATCTTTTTGCTGAATGAAATTGTTGTTTGCTGATGTTAGTTTATTACTACAGTCTTGTAGTCGAATTGTTTACAGATGGATGTATACTATAGAAATGTTTTATAACATTTCTTCCTAATCCAAAGACACTTATTTCAAAGATGGATTTGGGAAAAGGAGAGATTCAGAGATGGATTTGGAGCTCAATCTTTTTGTAAAAGTTCCGCCGTAATAATCGGCGCTCATTATAACGGATTTCCACAGCACTTTTATGGTTTTTGTGGGGTGATTTCCCTAATTTTCTCTGTGGGTTCACCCCTGCTTATTTTACTCTCATAGTAGCCTCCGAATGGTTAATGAATTTACATTAAAGCAATTTTTTTTCCACTTCGCTTACCCTGTTTAACAGATGCAAAATAACTGATTTATTTCGGAGTACCGGTTGTGAAGTTTACGCAAATGACCGCCAGATGGCGTATCGAAGGATTGTCATCGCGAATAGTAGTCCATGCCCCATATGGTTATTTGTTAATCACCGTTAGTGTTCGTTGTTGATTCAACCATGAAATGGATTCGAAATGTAAAACCGAATGCGCTGGTAATAAATCTAACAATAGAAATGTTTTAACTGCCAATTGCACCCAGATTTGAGACTTAGTAAATTGGAAAAATCTATATTTTTGATAAATATATCCGTTGAAACCAGCGTGTAAAACACATTTTTCGATTTTTTATTCATTATTAAAAATGGTTGGATTGGCGCATTTACTGATGTAGGCAAATGTTTGGCGCTGATTAATGGGGGGTTATAACCCTTCATTTTGACGCTTTCAAGTAACGAAGTTGCAGTATTAATGTGGAAGATATTTTCCCTTTTCATACGGATTAGGCATCGCATTTAATGAAGGTGTAATTTTTTTTTTCGTACTGGAAAGCAATACTCTTCACATATATTATACCATGATTTGAAAACATTATTTACATATAAGAAAAATCCAATACGTTATTAATAATTTTCAGTCGCTTTTAAATTTGGCAATCGAGAAATAGTAAATTAATCCTACGACAATTAATGAGAACCGGTACTTACAAAGTAAAATTTTCATGCCAAAATTTGAGGAAATTATTTTAAATAACTCGGCATTTGAAGAGGAAGTGACATTGGATTTGGAAAATGACTCTCGTAATATCGATGACGAAATTTGATAAGAAATGCGAGACAGAAAATTTTACTTTACCTCAAATGAAGGCTGTAATTGATTTTTATGAATCGTGTAAAAGCAGTAAATTTTAGCAAACATAGCAGCGTCATAAACGTATCCACGATCAGAAGCAAATTTCTGGTTTCAAAAATGATGTGTCGAAATGTGATACACGCAAAGATAAATTTAAAACTCTAAAGGAAATGTTACAATCGAAATTTCATCGTATTCAAAGTCATAGTTTACCAGTTCGTGATAGTAATTTAAAAATATGGGCCACTAACATTGCAAAAGATTTAAATATGAAATATCTAGTAGCTTTATCAGTAAATTAAAATTAGCCAATCGAATCGGTTCACAAAAAATAAGGAAATATACTACTGTCCGATCACTTCATGATGTTGAAACTAATGAAAACAAAGCTATGGAATTTGTTTTATAAACAAGAGATTTAATTTCAGGCTGTAATATACGGAACAAGTGCTTAATGTAGATCAGAGTGGGTTTCAGTACTTCATCCCAAGCGACATAACGCTTTCTATTAAGGGTGAAAAGTGTGCTTCAAATTGCGCAATAAAGTTGAATCCAAATTTGCAGCCACACATTCGTATACGATAATGCCATTTCTATCTATGACCGCGAGCTAAAATTGAAATTACTGTTTACGCGAACAGTCAGGAAAATGCGATCCAGAGATTCAAAAACATTACGTCGCCCTAATAAAATTTTTATTACATGCCCCAAATCAGGGAAAAATGGGAAAAGATACTATGAAGGAATGGGTTACCAAATGTCTTAAACCACTTTTAAGTCCCCCTTTATACGTTCTATCGGAGTCCTGGACGGCTCGACAGACAAGGCAACGTATAGTGAACTTCCGAGTAGTTGCGTAAAATTTTAAATTCCCCCTAGCACAACAGCTCTCATGCAGGTTCTAGACGTATATTTTTTTAGAGAGTACAAATTCTTTATTAAAAGGATTGTGAACTTCGTTCTTACAAATGAAATAACAATCAAAGTAACTGATCGTAATGAAATAGTTATTAAGTTACATTCATTAGTTTACAATCAGTTGCAATCTAAGAAATATCAAACAATACTTCATTATTTATGGTCCAAATGTATCTATAATGATGATAACATTGAAAAACCTGGCAATGCATCTTCAATTACATTTAAAATCTATCACGACGTATGCGATTTTCAGTCATGTGAACAATTTTCATTTATTAAATGCACTCACTGTAACGTCGATTTCTGTTTACAACATTTCTATGTAGATTACCACTATCACATAAACGTAGTATAATTAATTAATCATGTATAATTTTTCAGTAACATTTCATGTTTATATTCTTGGACGACAGCGGTTTATGGCCCTACGTACGGCTATTTAATGTACATTTCCCGCTAGTCATAGCAATACAAACCGAAAATCGAACGTTCGACCTTATAAGTGCCTTATAAGTTACGTTGGTGAAAAAGAAAAGAGTAATTGTAAATATGTTCTGTTTTCATAAGCCAAGTTGGTTTGTTTTTGAAAATAATTATTTTGTTATAAATTTTTCACATTAGTAGAACAGTTTTTCAAATTCCGTTTTTACGAAAATATGTCTTTGGTTTGTTTTTAACTCTCTAAAAAGCAAACGAAATTATGTATGTAGTTATAAATTTCGTGTTATAAAGTCAAAATGTTCTTATTTTTGTTATTAAAAATAATATATGGTAATTATGTAAGATATTATTACCCTTCACAGGGATAACACAATTGCCAAATAATGGTCAACACAGAAAAGCCTCCGGAGCAAGATTTTTGTGAGTTTTTCGTGGGGGAGAGACGCTGTCCTTTTTCTCCAAAAACAAAAAAGCTCTAGTTTGAGCTACTTATACGTGGGTGGCAAAAATTATTGTATAATATGGTAATTATGTTTAACAGAACACAATATATTACGTGCGTGCAAGCCATAAATGACACAAGTACGGATCGAGCTTTGACTCACACTTATATCAAAGGTAATCACATTTTAACACGTTTCTTACAACTGAAAATACGGAGGAGTAAAAAAAAAAGGTGAGGTGATGGCAAAACTTTTTCCCATCGTAACATAGAATGTGATTTTATTGTTTTCGCTAAGAAGGAGTAACTTTGAATTGCAGCAACCATGTCCATCATTTTTGCGGGCAGTTATATAAATGAGCTTGGCTGAAAACTGGCAAATGCACCAGTTCAAATATTTTTAGTAATGAACAAAAAAATCTAAAAATGCGTTTTTTACGCTGGTTCCAACGGATTTATTTATTAAAAGTATAGAGCTTTCCAATTTACTAAGTCTCAAATCTGGGTGCAATTGACCCTTAAAACACTTCCATTGTAAGAAACGAAGGTCTACAATTACTTGGGAAGAAAATTTGAAATAATTCATATGTATGAAGACGGGGAAAATTATATCAATAGCTCGGGATATAAATCTACCTATTTCGATAGTGAAGGGTAAAGTTATAAATAAATAAAAAATAATGTAAAATATATAGATAGTAATAATAATAAATATTGCAGTTTCTTACGAAGTTACACTTCCGCAATTTATAAATTCAACTCACGTAGATTCAAGTTACATGAAAGTTTGTGGAAGGCATTATATAATTCGAGGGATGACTGCATTGTATCGTTATCCGTTTATATTTAGTATGTAATACAATATGCTTATACATAATAGTATATATACATTATTGTTTTGACCTAAAGCGCTAATTTTACTAAAAATTTCATTTTGAGGGAGGCGTGAATAGAGGCGATGGCTGCATATTTAAAAAGTTTTTGTAAATAACTGTATCTGAATTATTTTGTGTATAATATTGATATGAAATTTAATCTGGCAACAACCATCATTTTACAAAAATTATTGCACTTTTTATTACAGAATCTATAAAAAGTCAATAAAACAGATTATGCTGCTACCAATACAAGGTATTTACTGACAAAGAAAAAACACTTTTGAATATGGGTAGTTGAACATTGATATATTTTAAAACCACATGCACTTGTGTTTAACAGCAATTAAAATAAACAATCAGAACCATTAAAAACATCAATGCACCAGATAATATTGTCTTAGGTATAACATGAACGTATTATTTAGAATTTAAAGTTCACAAATTAACTTTTGAGAATTTTGATTTTGAACTTGTTATACATGGTTTCAGTACAGTAAAAGTAGAAATATAACAAGAAATAACTTCAAATTACTAATTAGTAATATGAAGTTTTTTAAGAGCTTATACTGTTAGTTTATAATTAAATGCAAATAATTGCATACACAGCAACGTAGTTTATATATCAAATAAAGGTAACAGTTATTTTGACACTGGCGTAAGGTTTAAAAACACGACGTTTCGGGAGCCAACTGCTCCCTTTGTCAAGTAAAAAGGCAGAAGCCTTTTTACTAAAACTTACTTTACTTTTTTAAAAAGGCTGCTGCCTTCACTTGACAAAGGGAGCAGTTGGCTCCCGAAACGTTGTGTTTTTAAACCTTACGCCAGTGTCAAAATAACTGTTTGTTATGGAATCTCCTGGTGAAACTCTGTATTGTTTCATTTGAAAGTTATAACCTAGTATATATATTTCATTTAAATTGATATTATTTTTGATTGAGAGTTATCTTTCATTATCTTAAATATTTTTTTATCACCATTTAGGGAGAGTTCAAGTATTACCTAAGCAGTAGTTTTGGGCACTTTATACCCCCCCCTCCCCACACACACCGGTAAGCAAAAATTAACATTGGCTAACATAGGAAAATAAGTACAACAACAACACCCCACAAAAGATGCGTATGTAACATTTGAACGTTCCTTCACTACCTTTTCACTTAAGTTTTTTTTTATATGAAAAAAATGCTTCTATGTGCATATAAAATTTTTTATCTTGTCCTTAGTTTAATCAATAATAATATGCAGAAACATTATTAAAAAAAGCTGCAAATTTTTTACCATTTACTGAAAGTTCAAATAAAAAAGGGAAAGTTAATAATTAAAATTCCCCAAAATGAAGGTATTTTCACATTTAAAACACAGATGTTATTTAATTCATGTGTTAATGTTACCTTATTATTTGAAATAATTGCATATCCTCTTAACATTACCAACTAATTCAGTTGTGCTTTTCTAAAATGCATGTATTTGCAAAAAGTTATCACTAAAAGAAATGAGTAAAATAGCAAAAAACTTATATATATCGAGAGTCCCCCTTATTCAAAAACTTAAAAGCACAGATTTATTGTCTAAATTCTTAATTAATATCTTTAAATTTTTCCTGAAATCACTACTAATTATAAATAGCACATAATTTTCAACTAAATCTAAACAAATATACAGTGGAACTTTGATAATTCAAGGGAAAGGGAGTTTTACTTTGAACTATTGAGTATGCATTTGTCGATATTTTAAGTGTCCTGGGCCCACTGTAATATTTTTAGCACAAAAATGTGATCTTTAACGAGTTTTAAAATTGTACAAACGAAGAAAAGCATAACAGCAAACTTGTGTCATTTAGGATAGTGTTTTTCTTTTAATTATCTAATTGTTACAAATATAATTTCGATAAACTATCAAACTTGTAAACCTATTCTTAATATGACTTGAAAAAATGTAACATGTCTGACATCTTTAATATCTTTTACTGACATCACTATTCTATTTTTTTTCCGCCAGGTTTAGGTTGCACTCAAATAATCCAAGTTTATTTTAAACCCAATTAAACACTTGGATTTCTTAAATAAAATTAAACACATTATCACAGTTAAAATTTTAACTGTGTTAATGTGTTTTATTTTATTTAATATTTTGCGCAGTGTGTCGTTTCATCTTTACTTGGATTTCTGTTACATATTAAATTGTGAGGAGGGGCTTGTATTCCCTTGATTTCTAAGTTGCTGTTTCTAAGAAATGGGTGGTAATATTTAATTTTGACCATTTTATTAGTAGAAATGACTGGAGATAATGTAGCCTATTATAAAATTTTAGGCAGTATTTGTATTTTAATAGTTTGAACACAAAATAAATAACTAGTGGTATGTGATTTAATCAAATAGATGTATTAATTAGGATCTTTTTACTGTATAGCTTTTCTATCTGCATTCTCATTTAGGCAGGGGGTTATGTTGATCTTCAGAGTGAAGTATTGGACAATTTATAAAAAACATTTATAAAGAAAATTTAAATTTCTTAATTTTAATAAACATAACTTATAAATAAGCTAGTAATCATAGTAAATGGAACATACAAACACCTGAAACAGAAAACATATTGAAGAATGCTATCAAAATATACTTTCAGGTTAAAAAAAAACCATTAAATGGTTGTAGATTAAAAAGACAGTTGAACACATTGACAGAGAGTGAGCAAAGTAAAAACGAAATAAATCATGAGACAAGCATAAATAGCTGCAATGGTGCTTTTGTCTACCATTCAGACTTACGGCAAGTTCACAAAAGAACCCATTGGCAAGGGAGAGTTGATGGGGGTTGTAACCCCCCATTGCAATGAAATTTTGTATATTTAACATAGGAATATGTGAGTTGCAGCTCTGTAATCCCCTCATTGAGCTTTTAACCACCTTTACAAACTTCCTACGTACGCCTATGCTTGTACCATTGCATCCACGAGCAACGAGCAACCAGAGGCAAATTTGCATTCATGTAATATCCTTCACTCTTCTTACAATTAACATCCCAACATTATCGACATTGTTTGCATTCGTGTTATGACAGAGAAACATGGATTGCTATAAACAGGCAATGTACCACCTTTAGTGACGGATATCACTTATGGTTAGGAACAGGTGACCATCAAGTTAAAGTATGGAGGACCACTTGTGAGCACTTCAATCCAAATGTCATTATTGAGTGACATATTACTCAGTGCTGATTTGAGGGAGTTATCTCATATGATAGTCACAACTAGTAGAGTCATACAAGGGATACTAACAACATAGTAGTATGCATGTTTCGTTCATGTTACCACATTTCGTGGATTAGTTGATTGAATTTTTATAATATAAGGACAGCAAGGATCATTCTATGACAAAACAAGGACTTCACTGGATTTCCTGGTCTCCAGATCTGTCACCCATCGAGCACTGTCGAACAAGGTAAGATGACAACTTTGACACAATTTACAAGTGTGTGAGATCTGGAGTGATAGTTGCAACATCTGTAGGTAAAGCTGTTGCAGGATAGCATACGACATCTTGTATGACTTCATACCTGATTGTATTATTACCAGTATTCACTCTAGGCTTATTTTGCAGAACGGAGCACCCTGCCTGCCCTTTTATGAAAATACATGGCGTCCTGCCCTTATAAAAAAAATTTATGGCCTGATATGCACCTTGTAATTAACCTTTGTGTCCTACTGGAAATCTGCCCTTTTCTCGAAAAACACCACCAAAAATATATCTTTAGTTTTATACATTTCGTCTACTTAATGACAAACGATTGTTTTGGCCCCATCCAATTTCTTATACTTATGATGTCATCTGATACAACAAACCCCCAGATATTGTAAATCAAAAGTTTGGTCCCTTGAGGTTCGCTGTAGCAGGGTTTGACTGTAACTTAAATACAGTGGTTAGTCAAGTCTCATTTTTCCCCCGAGAAAAAATAAAATGGTTTGTTAAACAATGTTTTAGTAAGTAATCTAGTCAGTGTTAATTAGTATTAATTAAAGCATGTAAAGATTTTTTGATAAAGTGCCCTTTTTTCAATCCACACTGCCCTGCCCTTTTCTAATCCTAGAGTGAACACTGTTATTGTGTATATCCAAGCAAGAAGAGGTCCTATAATGAACTAATGGTAATATGGGTACTCACTGTACTATTGTTCCATAGAAAATTATCCCTTTGCTATATTGTAATCACTTATTACCATCGTTATGGTGATAACACAAAGTTTCATTTAATCTCAATATGCCTCCTTGGTGTATAATGGTTTTTACTTATTTTATATACATACATGTATACATATACATTTATGCTTTATTTACATGAATGTAAACCCTGTTAGTGAAAATTATTGATATAACCTAACAACCAAAGTTGCATTTTTTTAGATGAGAAATATGCCATGTTTGAAACAATTTCTTGCAAGCATTGGCAATTTAGTATAACAATTAATTTTGGTGACTCATTAGCAATTCGCAATTTTGTACAATAGAATTTGTCTTAAGATTATAAATACAATTCACTATATAAAATTAGATAAAAATAAAATATTTCAGCATTAATTTCTAGCAAACTTAGATATATGCTGTCTTTATGGAAAAAACTAAATACATACTTGTGCAGTTTTAAGCACACACAATTTTCACATTATACAAAGTTACTTACAAATCACAAAACAACAAAAATAGATATTGCACTAGGTTAAATAGTAATTTTAATAAACCCATTAACCTGATAATTTTTAGTGTTTCTCAAATGTCTTTAATAAGAATGTATAGATTTTAATCAATAATGGAGACTAGAAAAAAATCTCACTCTCTTCAAATTCCAAGCAACGGGGCAATCTTCCAAACAATCACATTAAAACTTCATTAAGCAAGTGTTTCAGAAATAGTAGTAAACTTATTTTCTGGAATAATTTGAAGTCAATTTTCCCCCAAGGACGCCAATGCTATTTTTGATGAAAGTGGCTATTTCAGAGTGGTTACAAAACTGAGACATTGAATTATATATCTATTATACAATTTTCAATTTTTCTGAGTATCTACAGTGGTTGTAAAACCACTGTAGACACTCAAAACAAGCAATGGCTAGGATGAAAAATTTTGTGACTGGTGGTTTTGAATAAAATGCAACTCTAAAAATTAACATGTATGCAGAATTTTATACTGAAGAAATGAAAGCGCTTTATCTATTAGGACATTTTTTTTCTGAGGGCGCAGACAAAAAAGGTCACTTTTACTTGACCTTGGGAAACTTGCATGGACTTTGAAAGAAATCTTTTCATACCAAAATTTCAAACAGAACAAATTTATGTATAGTAATACTACTAAAAATGTTTACAATTAATACAGTTTAGTTAACAAGCTTTCACAGGATCACTTTTGAGACTTTTAAATTAGATTATGAATGAAACTTAAGTTTCAGAAGCATCAATAAATATCAGGAAGCTTACTTCAGAATATGTGGGTTTTCAGTATTACATACAGGGTTAAACAGTAACAAAATCGTAAACTTATAACAGTCTTTCTTTGAACAATTTTTGAAACTAGAAAATAAAAGATAAATTTTAGGAAATTACACTATTTTGCTTTTGAATTTAACAGGGTTCTCACTTAACTGTGGGGAAAAAAAATTCCCTAACTAATCGCAATCAAAATTTTGAACTGACCTTCGGTTTAAGTGAAAATAACCTCATGTTTGAATGAAATTGAGTTATTCAGGACAGGTTGGGAAAGTTTTCCTGACTTTTTCATGTTTGACCAAAAAATTTTATTTTCCCATGACTTTCAGGGATGATTTCAAATTCCCTGACAATTCCAGGTTGCATAGGAACCCTGATTTAGGTATTAACCAGGCCATACAGAAAATATATGTTTTGGGGTCTGCATACTCACACAAAAATGGGACTGATCGCATTTTGTAATACAGTACAGTGGTGGCCAAATGACAGCCACCAGAAGCCACATCTGTCCTATAAATTTATTTAGTACAATTCACCTATCACACTTATTTTATTCAATTCAATGAATTTAAAACATTGAATTAAAAAATATACAAACCTGGTCCTCTGAAGTTAATTTTAATGATTTTAGTGGCCCTCAAGCTTCAAATGACTACTACTGATATAGCACATTGTCATATGCTGTGCTACACACTTGAAAACAAATATACTTTAACTTAAGGAGGTACAATTATATGTAATCAGGAAACATAAAACCTTTATAATATTCACAAACATCAGTTAATAAACCTGTTTTCACTGCAATTTTAATTCTTCATTTTTAAAATAACTACATAGTTACAAGGATACATTCATAGCTAATTTTAGACTAATAAGTTAATATTTTTTTAATCGTCGATACTTTTTAAGTGAAAATCTGATAATTTTACAACATTATTAAAGTTATAAAATTGCAATTTGCAATACAGTAGATTATCTACTGCAAACCTTGTAGATTTATTTGGCTCTTTGAATTTTGTGTGTTTCAAGATTATAATTATTATTTAAGGTAAGACCTCTGAATCGCAATACATATATACACAGCCAAGTTTACGAAGCTTTGAATCAAGTCCAGTGAACTTAAATTTTATTTAGATTATAAAAATAGTGGTATGCTTTGATTTTAGTTTGCTTGCTTGTGTTTTATGATGCAAGCTTTGCTCTTAGCAACTTCGAAAATTAATTCATAAATACAGTAGAGTCTCGTTAATCCAAACTATTTGGGACAGAGATCAGTTTGGATTATCTGAAATCATTACTACAGAATTCACTGTAAGCTATAATTGTTTGATGTGTATATCTTTCAGTATGCACATGTAACAGACAACAAAGATGATGGCTGGGAGATGGGAAATTTCATCACTTTTTACGGGAAATTCTAATTAGTTGGCAACACACACTGAACTGTTTATGTCTTGTCAATTGGCTGCCGTTGCAGTGTACTGAAAAAAGTTTGGATTAATGAGGTTCTCCTGTACAGTATACAGTCAACGATCCTCAAAATTAAATTAAATTTCAAATTAAATTTTGAATTTTTTTTCAAAATGGAAGAATACATATGAAGCTAAATGAAAATTTGAAGCTATGTGGTCATTTCGCCATTTAAAACAATAACCTGAAGAAGAAAAATGCTCTTCACGAATGTTAAATTTATTTATCAAGACAGTAATTAAATTAAATTTTATAAATCTTGAAGAGTACAAATTAGAGAACCTTCAACAAATCAAATTTTTGGGGGAAAATATTTTTAATAAATAAAAATTCCTAAAATTCAAGAAGGCATTTCTGTTCATTACTAAAATATTTTAAAAAATCAAAATATATAAAATTCGCATTAAAAATAATTTTATTTCCAAAGCATTTATTTTCTCCTCTACTGGGTGTGAAAATATTTTCTAATAATTATGCAAATATATGATATATATATATAAAAGAAAAATTAGCTAATGATTTGTATCCAAGATGACCTTACATTTTGAACTCTCATTACTCGCCCAAAAACTGCTTATTTTACATATTAATATATGCATCTTTATATACATATATAAATATATCCAATAAAATTTTGGTATAAATTTTACTCACCACATATCATATTTCATGGTAAAAGCATAAAAAATTATTTTATTAATAATTTGATAATATTTTGGGAGTTAGTATTATTTTATCTAATAAATAAATCTTCGTGTTTTCCGAATGTTACTATTAGTGCTCAATAGTTTGAACAAACAGCACAAATTTCAATTAACTGTTATAGCATCAAAAGCAATGAACAGAAAAAGGTATGAAATGGGCAAGGCGGACGCAAAACAAATGTGCATTATTAACATTTTGAATCTGAAAAGCATACGTCCTCAGAATATAAATTACAAGGCAATTGTAAAATTGTAATCAATTTGTAAATTGACAAAGCAATAGTGTTTTATCATTTTCTGATTCATGAAAATTGAACTAATTAAAGCAAGCTAGTATACCATATTGTATCTTGGTTATAAGGACATGTTTTTTCTTTTTAAATATGCAAATATAACAATTATTTTTATTTAAGGAGACAAATGGAAATGGGAGCAAAATAAGAATTCTAGGCTATATTCAGAATTCCGTTCTACCATTTTAATACTTTGTTATACCTGTAAGCTTGTTTACAGGAATTACAAGTTATTTGAAATATATATAACAATGATTTCATGAAAATAAGACAAAAATTATATGAAATGCAGTTCTAATAAAGACACTTCAAAGTGATTTTAAAAATACAATTTGCTATAATGCACTTGATTAAATAAATTACTGCAATTTTAATGAAATAAAAGGGACATCAACAGACCAGCATGCAAAATTTTAGCGAACTATTTTTTAAGTATAAATTTTTATCTATATTATATGAAGGGTGAAGTATAAAAATACTTATCTTGTTAAGGCTTTGTAAGCATTAACAATAAAAAGCGATACTGAAATGGAATTTTGCCTGTGAACCATATCAATGATATGCACATCATGCAGTAAGGATACCATTTCCACATTCAAACTTTGAAGTTTATGTGTGTTAGTTAGATAACATATTTTATAATTTCTTGAACTTTTATACAAATAAGAAGCTAGAATTAGCAGCTCAAAGAAGAAAGGTAATGAGCAAAACAAGAACAAAATAAGCATTTTTGTTTTGTTAGGTTGAATTTCACGGATGATTTTCTGTGCTTTCAAACATTGAAGGAAATAATGCTATATTCTGTTATATAGCAATCAGTCATGTAATCTACATAATTTTTTCCCTTTTATGACATGAAAGCAAACTACTTGGGCATAATAATTTGTATGTAAAGCAAGTTTTAATGTCTTGCCTCACGATACATAAATTACACCATATGTAGTATGTGTATGAACAAACAAGACACTGGATATACATGACATTTACATCATCAAGAGAATGCAGAATTTGCTTTTTATAGTTTTGTTATCAACCGGCACAAATTCCAAATGAAATCTAAAAATTTTAAGTAAGCACTTTCTCACACCGCATTATATAATTAGTCATTAATTTAAAAAAATATTATAATTCAAAAATTTCATCCTGCTGCTTTTCAAGTTTCTTGAGAGAAGATTTAACTTTTCGTCCTCTTGTCATTACAACTGGTTGTGATATCACAGAAACGTCAGTTGTAAGATCATTCATGGAAGAAGAACCTGTCAAGTTATTCTTATTGTATTGATATCCCATTTGTGGAAGCCCGACTCTTGAGTTATGAAGATCATCTTCAGAATATCTACGAATATACAAAAATAGGACTTAGATACGATAAATTATGATAAAACTGAGAAATATGTATTTTATTTATTACTAAAATGATGTAACTGAAAAATTAATGTTCCTGGGACTGGACTAATGACTTAATGTGACTGATGAACCATGATAGAAATTTAAATACAACCAAGCTTTCTGGAAATCAAATCATCCAAGTGAACTCAAAATCCATGATTGTAAGCATTGGAGCACATTCAATTTTAATATTAAATTTATTAAAATGAAATGCTTTTTGTTTAATTTTATTTTAAAACTGCACAATGTTGGCAAAATATACAGTTGAATCTACATAAGTGTACATTGCACCAACTGCATAAAATATTAAGCCTAACAAAATTCCTCATCTTTTTAATGTTATCTAAGTCTACTTAACTGCATATCTGCAACCGCATAAATACATTTTTTTTTTTAAAGCCAAACTGGCATTTCATCACGAATTTCAATTTGATAAGTACACAAAGAAATGTTCATGAAACCATGTTTGTGTTTCCATAAGAGTCTGATGGCACACTTACATATTAGAAATAACACTAGCCCATCCACAACGGAATTCGGCATATTGCATCGAAAGTCAGTCATATGACTCTTTTATGCTTCATACTTTACCATATTTCTATCTATTTAAAAGGAGTTGACCAGAAATCATTCCTGCTTGTTAAACATTTTTAAGTTTATGTCTATAGTGCAGGGATGTATAATTATGTCAGTGCTACAGTTCGATTATAAAGGAAGTGTGTGTCTTGGGCCAGTGTTCTTAGTTTGAAGGGAGAGGGGTCTGTTGAATGTAAAACGAATTGTTGATGATTGAATAGAACCTACTCATAATGACAGTTCCCAGATACAGCAACAGAAACACAGATTTTATTTGGTACGATGATTGAGCTGAGCGCAATATAATTTAATAATTGTTTTAAGAGAATAAGACTTTTGAAGACGGCATATTAAACAATAGTAGGGTTGGCTGGTTTAAACCAAGTTTTTTGTCTTTATATTTTTGGTCTTTTATATAATAGTAATAATTTTAATGATTTTTATGTTAATGTTGTTGTTTTTAGTTATTTTCTTAAATAAAAATGGAGAAATTTTTTTACATAATTTTCTCACTCCCTTTCTTCTTTATATTTATCTTTACACTTTATGTTATACAATAATTTATGAGTAGTATTTAGATAACAGATTTGTAATAGTAAAAAAAAACCTACATAAATTACAAGGTGGTACTGATTTTTATAAAACCCTATGATGGTTAATAACGTTATTTGATGATTAAAGATCACATAAAATTATGATGCAATAATAGTAGTAAATTGTGCAAAGAAAGGTATGCCCAGAATTATATAATGTAATATGTTTTCCTTAGCTAAATTAGAAATGTACACTTTCAAAGAATGATTTATCCATTTTAATGGTAAGTAGTTCTAAGTCAAATTTAGTAGAAATGAATGAAGACATTTTAAGTTATCCCATTAAAAGAAAGAAATTAGGTAAAACATTAGATTCATTCTTTGCTAAATGTACTCCAAGTCAGAAAAAAGCTTTGAATGAACAAGTTGCACTATTCGTATATGACACCAAAACTTCTTTCCACAGTGTCTAATATGCATAATTTGTGAAGTTCGTAAAACGATTTCATCTAGGATATAACCATACTGGAAAGGGTTCCACCACTTGCTATATGGTCCAAAACAACTTCCTAAGGCCAAATTTATGAAATTGGAGAATTTGAGACCCAACTGCATAAATTTGGCCATGGGAAGTTATTTTGGACTATAGTAAGTAGTGAAACCTTTTCCAATATGGTTTTAGGCTGGAACGGCAAATTTTCCAAATTTTGTTACATGATTAACTAATGTGGATGCAAATAATAGCAGCCCTATAGTTCCAGAACGGCTCATTTTCGGACATTGGTTCACTGGACCAAAGTTGTTTCTTTTGATCTCCTTCACCTATTACTCATGCTTGACAATTCCCAACTGCCTCCAGTATGGTAAAACTATCATTTTCCATAACTTTGATTACTAAATGGTAACATTACTCTGAGCCAGGGAAGTGAATTTCTGACACACAATCTGAATGGTTCTGCCAGGGATACAAGATTTGGCTATTGTGCTGAACAAGGCAAGTTCAAACAGGTATAAAAACATGTAGCCTAAGTCCCCATACTTTATTTCCCAGCCAATATAACAGCATGGAGCATACAGATGAGTTTAGTGATTTTGAACTTGAAGTACTTAGGCGCTACCATTGTGAAAGATCTGGGTGGAATTTCGTCTGTGTTACATGTAACCCATTCGACCATAGACATCATTATGAAGCGGAAATGTGTACAGGCTACTACAGTACAACTGCGACCTGGTTAACCATGCTTGCTGACAGAATGGTGTCACAGCACTTTAGAGGGTAATAAAACAAAATTGCATGTCATCAACAGAAACAATTCATTCACAATGAATTTTAAAATTCCTCTGAATGGAACATTAATAAGATAACAGTTCGAGAGGTCTGAAACCTAGGTTTTCATGGCCAAGCAGCTACATATTTCATTCTAAGCTTATTTTGCAGGGCAGAGTACTTTGCCTGCCCTTGCAAAAACATTTATGTCCTGACATGCCACCCCGTAATTAACATTTGTACCTTGATACTGGAAATCCATTCTTCTCCTGAAAACACCCCCACAAATATATCTTTGGTTCTCTATGTTGGATTCTCCCCTGATCCCTAAACTCTATGAATTTTAAGCATCCAACAAGGGGAGGAAGACAGAAAATACTGCTTGTTGTAGTAAACAATTCTGTTTTGGCGTCACCTAGTTGCTTTAGTTTGCAATCTTGCAAAAGAACGAGATATAGTGAGATTTGCTTGTGGTTTAATTTAGTTCATATTTGAAATGGTTTTGGTTTGTGTTCTGATTGATGCCTCCTAGTTTTAGTTCAAATTAGCAGAAGCGTTTGTTATCTGGGCATCAAAGGATGGATGTTGATGAGCTAGCTATTGTGCTCCAATATTACGTGCGAGCTATAGTGCACAAATTACTGATGCGTAAACTATGGAGTTACAAATTACTATAATACATTACAGTCCACAATGATTTAATTCTTGAATGTTATACAACATGCTGAACGATAAGAATCAAATTCCATTGTTCTAAACTAGGGGAAGGGAGAACCTTCAGATGTTGGAAAGCCACATTAAGTGGGCTGTAATCTAAAAAGGTTGCATTAAGTTAACTCTAATCAGGGCTGGTGCTAGGTAATATGTCACTTGGGACAGACATTTGTTTTGCCACCCAAAAGTGACTTCATTTTTTATAATGATCTTATTTTATCACCCCTAAAATCCCATCACTCAGAGTAATGTCTAGTACATCCCTCTTGGTGCCAGCCCTGGCTATAACTTATATAATAAAGTGACCACATATCATGATCAAAGACCTGCTCTACTGACTAGTTCGAGAAAGTTGAAGCTATAAATAAAGGGAGTGAACTATGATATTCAGTTTGCAATTGAATTATTTGTTCATTTGCTTTTATATTTGATGGTGGTGATAACATAAAAAACAAAAACATAAAAAGCTAAGTGAAAAAAAATCACCTAAGATCAATATTTAAATTTAGTGGTTTTCAATTAACATTCCTCAACTCTCTAATTCTCAAATAACTTTGTGGGTTTTCAACATTAACAATAGTCATCATTATCGCATTTACAGAAGACCTTCACCTTACCCTTTTATTACATACAGGCAGACAGAAAAAGCAATAGCAGGTTCAAAAGAGAGAGAGAGAGAGAGTAGCAGCTATAAAAATAGAGCAATAAATGTCGAAAACTGAGGCATCTTTTTTCTCTTCATCACAAATAAGTTATAATTTTCCCCCTTCCCCCAACCCAAGTGTTTTGAAAATTAAATTTGAGTTAATTCATCCAATTATAGGCTTCCGTATCCCAGAAGCACATTTTTGACCATGTTTTTCAATGAGGACCATATCTGAGAGACGGGATCCAATGTTATCTGACACTGGATTAAAATACATCGGCGCAAGCAGTGGCGTAGCTATAGAATTTGGGCCCTAATGCAAGTGCTGGTAGAGGGACTAATACCCTGTTCACTTCAGGCTTAATCTGTACCATCCTATTTTCCCAATTATCTTTCTTCTTTAAAGAGCAGAAGAAAATATACAGAAATAACTAGGAGAAATTATCTACAGAAATATACAGTGGGCTAGCATTTTATACCCCTTCTCTACCCTGGCTTTATCTATTGTCAGATATTTAAGTGACAAATAGTTTGAATTAAGTGGTTAGTCTTGTTTTCCATCAAGGTAAAAAAAAAAAAGGTTCATTAAAGTTTAAATTAGTAATGCAGTCAATTAGTATTAAAGAATGTAAAGGTTTGTTGATAAAGAGTCCCTTTTTTAATACAGAGAGCCTAACCCTTTTCTGGCGTGTGTGATCCTAGAATGAAGACTGTATAAACCAAACAGTTTAACCAGTGCAAAGCGTTGGTTACAGCAGTATACAGCTTGATATCAATGGACCTTTGAGCAGTAGCAACTTGTATTATGAAACAAAGAATCATGGTATACTATCTGGCAGTCTGATGAATGGGCATGACTGTGGAAAATTCCAGGTGAATGCTAACCTACCCGATTGTATTATGCCAAATGTGAGGTTTGATAGAGGGGCAATTCCACCAAAAGTGAAACCAAGAGGTCAAAATTTCAAATAGTATCAATATTGCTATATCATATATCATTTTAAAGCTTGAAATCTATAATTTCTATATAAGCTATCTATTTTTTAATATATCTCAAGTGAAAAAAAAAATTTCACTCAGAAGTATGACTGTATAAAATATTTAAAAATTTGTTCTTATAAAACTAATTTTTCTCTTGCCCATTTGTAACAGAAAAATAAACAGAAATTAATTAAATTCTAAATTTTGTATGGCTCATATAATCTTACAGTTCTGTGGAAAAATTATATTTTTTGACAAAAAGAAATTTCAATAGTTTTAAAATTTATATTACTAGAATCTTTACGTTACGTCCATAACAAAAATCAAGAAAATCTCTGAAAAAAAATCAATGAATATTAAAATCTTTTCTGGTGTTCTTAGCTTTTCTGTAAATAAATGATTTGCCACAAATTAAATTCTTCCAGGATCCTACATTTAAAAAAAATGATGTTACAGACGTAACATTTTGAGTTACGAACGTAACATCTTGATTAATGTTACGTAAGTAACAAATACCTATAGAATTTAATTTAAGCAAACAAATGTAGAAATAACCATAACTATTATGTAATGCTAAGAGAAACCATAATTTGATATTTTGCTGCTTAAAATTCTCGATATGAATCAATTAAAACGAAGTAATGCATACTTAAAGTTGACTTTAGCGAGAATTTCACTGTTACGCAGAAAGATGAAGTGCAAAGCATCCACTGGACAAATGACCAAATTTCTCTCTCTCTCTATATATAGGAATTGCATATATATATCCGCGAAAACGTATTCATATGCTTTAATTTCAGATTATATGCAGTACAATAAAATTGCAGTTCACATTTTTAACTGCAAAATGTTTTAGGACTTGGAAAAAAAAAATTCTTTAACTGGAATGTGTTGAAATCTTATCTGACGGTGTTGCCCAACACTTCAAGCAATGATTTACATTATGTAATATAACATATGAAATTCAAGATTACAACTTGCATCTTAATTGGCACTTTTTTGCCATATCTCATGGCAAAAGGGCAGTAGATGGAATGATAAAGGATCGTGTATTGCAAAAAGTGAAGTCTAGAAAAGCGTTTGTCAGTAATGATCATAGGCGTAGCCAGGGGGCGGTTTTGGGGGTTGTAACCCCCCATCGCAATGAAATTTTGTATATTTAACATAGGAATATACAAGTAACCCTCCAATTAAACCTATAACCCCTCCCTTATAAACTTTCTGCCTACACCCATGGTAATGCTTTGTCTTTTTTGTAGTGTGCTGCATCAATAACATAAAATATAAATGTTATCTATATACCTGAAGCAGAAATCAAAAGCGAAACTGAAAAATTAGAGAAGTGTTGGGAGAGTATTGGGAATTTGCCAAAAACACATCGGATACATTGTGCTCGTATGCAACAAATTTAGTGAGGTTTGCTACTACATCAGATAAAGCAGATACTTTTTACTTCAGAATGATTGATGATTTGTCACCAGTAATTAAACGTAGCTACATGGGAACAAGCACAGATGAGCACAACGAAGGCATTCAATTTGGAAAACTGATATTGGTGGAATTTACTTCAGAACATAAAAGTACACTTCAGTTTGTGAGACAGATCATTGAGTAATCAAGCCATAGTACCGCAAATGTCAAGTTTTTGAAGAAATCTGGTCTTAAATTTGTTTGTCCTACAGAAGAAAGCATTGCTGTAATTGATAAGCTTCAAATAAGAAAAGTACTAGTTAAATCTACCACAGATTTATAAGATAGAAAAAATTAGTTTTCCTGAATTAGATTTGTAAAAGTAACCTTTCTGTTGAAAATTTTCCTCTACATGTACCAAAAAGCTGAGTAAATAAGTTTCAAATTACACCCTGAAGCTTTTGTCTCTTAATATTTTAGATTTTAAAATGTTTTTTTATGGCAGCTTTTAACTCTCTAAGCATTTCTCTCACTCAGTATACAAGATGGATCAGCTTAAATTGATATTGTAAAATATCTAAAAAATAAGCATTTTACAAAAAAAAAAAAAAAAAGTTCGAAACACGGTTGTTTATTTTTTCACTCTTAATACTAATAAGAAATACAGGTTTCACTTTGAAAAAGCGAGTTTGATCTTCATATGACCTTGAAAACGACCCACAAGTAAAATACAGATGATTAAAAACACTTTCCCCTTTAAGACAAGCAACCTTTGTTTCAAACATTTTTTTGTAAATGCTTATTTTTTTAGATATTTTACAGTATCAACTTAAGCTGGTATACCCAGTATTTAACAGCAGAGACCGTTACATCCGAAGCACCAAATTGTTATGTACGTAACAAATTAATTCGTCTTTATGTTAATTACTATAAGTCACATCTACTAAAGCTTTACTATTCATAAAAGCTCAAACTCTTCTGAACAGACATAGAAAAGTAAATTTTAAAAAATCATTCATAATCCATGGAATTATATAAATTAGTATGATAATGTGGAATTTACACTGTTTTCTGAGTTACGTCCGTAACAGGTTGTTTTTTTTATTACCAGTTTCCGTAATACATGAAACTTTACATAACATGGGGATAACATAAATACCACCACAGTCTATTTCTAAAAAAAAAAACAGCTTCTTTGAATAATCCCGAGTCTAGATATGGAGATTTAAAGTGTGCAATATGCTACGCCTGTAATGCTGGAATTGCCCAGAGGTAGCGTGATGTGGAGATGCTTTTTATGGATCAGGCTGGGCATCTTGGTTTTGGTGGTGGGAACTATGAATATGCAAGCTTATCTTTATATTTTAGATAATTTCATGCTGTCAAGCAAGTATGTTCTGATGAAGGCAACATTTAGTTATTGAAACACATGTAAACAACTTTTTTCCTTAGTACAACTATAATAAATATTGTATTATTTCAGCATAGTCAGCAAAATTATACGAAGTTCCTAGAAAAGTCCTTACACACCTCAATAATTTCAAAATGAAAGGTATATCCCTAAGTATATATATTAGGTCAATTTATAGTAAAAAAACCCTGCAGACTCAACTCTAGGGTTGTTTAAAGAGGTGTATGTAACACAGTTTACAAGTCCAGATAATTTATGACATCATTAGGGCTTGTAACATGGTGACTCCTGCAGTGTTTGTAAAAGTATGTAATATTTTTTTTCGAGTTCAAATATGCATTGTTGCTGACAGAGAATTTACAGTAGATTCTTGAGTATTTCAGGTGAAACGGTATTAGAGGCCCTGACAATACACTACAAATTGCCCAGACTTGTAGGCCTTTTTTTTTTCAATTTAATAAATATTTCCAATTTAGTTTCAAAAACTCTGTCTTTAAAAGGTTTCCGAATATCGGGATCTACGAAAACACCTTTTAGTTTTGCTTCTGACAGTCTTGGAAACTTACTGCCAAGGTATTAAAAACACTCCCCTTCTTTTGATAAAGCCCTAGTAATCGTTTTATCAAGCCAAGCTTGATGCGAAGTGGAGGCAAGGGACTTTACTGGGAACAACCAAACTTTCCTTTATTACATTTTTGTTTCCAGGTTGTAAGGCTTTCCTATGCATCAACTCCTTTTTGATCCAGTGATTGCCCTTATCTCGACTGTCCCATTCACACAAGAAGCAAGGGTAGGTCTGGTTGCAGGGCTGTGCAATAGTTGGTATTGTATTTCCTTCCACTGTACGTTAAACATAATTATTCATAAATTTAGAAAAGCTTCAGATTAATTCATTTATGAAACATAACACTAATGCAAACACACAATTAACTGATTTAAAAAAGAGACTGCGTTAGTGAACAGTTGTAGCAATATTGCCTGTCTGAAATGTGCATTTATTTAAATTGTTTTTGTTTATGATTTACTCCTAAGGTAACGTTTGCATTTGATAATTTTCTTTATACTGATCATGAATAAAAAATGGATGTTAGAATTTTATTACAAGTAACACATGCTGAACATTTTGGTTATTACATTTTCATGTTTATGGTGAAAAGACAGCAAGTGTCATGATTTGCTGGTACCTAGACAGTTTTCTCAGGAATCCAAACCTTTGCTGTGAAGGGAACCAAACTCCAGACTACAGCATGCAGCACATGTTGTACGATACCATTGGTAGTTGCAGCTGAGTTAATGGCACAAT
>QLNU02015360.1:225114249-225131785 GCA_006491805.2 Dysdera silvatica
GGTTGTAACCCCCCCATCGCAATAAAATTTTGTGTAACATAGGAATATATGAGTTGTAGCTCTGTAACCCCTCACATTAAGCCTATAATCCCCCCTTATGAACTTTCTGCCTACACCACTTCTGCCAACGAGTTGTTAGCAACGTAAAAGTATTTGTTTCATTCACCGTTGTTGGCCGGTTAGACTTTGGAGCGCAGAATGTATACAAATACCGGAAAATTTACAGAATGAGTAGATTTTAGTAGTTTATAGATAAAATTGTTTAATATGAACTTTATAACCATGGTTGCGTCTGTATTTCTGAATAATATTAACGTTTGAAATTATAGATTATTAAAAATCCAAATTTTTGAAGATTAGGGTTTTTGATCCTTTTGAAGATTAAAGGATATTAAAATTTTCGTTCTTCGAAAGCGACAAGAGGGTATCATTAAGACATGTTGAGTGTTAAGAACTGTTTTAAATGCAAAATATTTGGGAATCGTGAAAATTAAGCATCTTCCTGAATGGGTAATTAATGCATCCTTAAGTAGCGTCATTAATCAAACGGAACAAAAAATGCTAGCTTGTTAGATCGTCTTAAAATAGACATGTCCTAATTAATCATTTAAAAAAAACAACCAAAAAAACCATGAGAATTAGTCCCTCGTGAAAATACTATGCAGTGAGGGATCATTTCTGGGGAATTTTCCCCCGTGATCTAGCTTTCTGGGGGAAAAAGGGATTTTCCCGATTAGGATTAATTTATTCCAATTCAATTGGTTTCAAATCAGATCCACTGATTCTTTGTGAGTTAGCAGATAAAATTAGTTAATTTAAAGAATGGTTGCTTAAACGCGTTCGGTTTTTAAATCTGAAGTAACTTGATTATACGCATTCGTTTCGCACGCTGGAAAAAATAAAACCAGAAGAACAATTAACTCTCGGCATGGTAATTAAAACGTGGAAGGAAACGTAATTAGAACCCAGGTGTTTTTTCTAAATTAGTTAGAGCGTTTAACTTGGTATTTCACACTTTATTGTCTTCTTGCGAATTAGTTATTTTTTTTATTAGCCAAGCGTCGTTTGAGATTCCCGCCATTAATTCCCGCCAAAAAAAGTAAAGTTGAAAAACGTGATGCCAGAACCCGATTTTTTTTTAATTTTAAAAGCTCACAAAAATGAAGTTCGTTGCAGAATTGCTATGTTCTTCTAAATGATAATTAGATTGTGCAAGTTAGCCTCTCTTTTTAAGAACGTTCATGTAATCAATCTTGTGTTAGGTTTTTAAATTCTAAATGAAAATATTCTCCCCTTCTTTAAACTCTAAACGAAAAAAAAGTAGAAGAAATAAATGCATGTTCTATTAGTGTACAAGATAAAATATAGGCATTATTCAATGGCGTTTATTACAGTGGATCAATGTAATCTTAGATGGGCAAACTAGTTCATTACTTTTGACAATTTTTCCTTTTTTTTTTTGCAAACGAAGTTTAGATGTGTAACAATAAATCAGAATAATCTATTTGCAGCTTCAATTACAAATTCAAAAGAAAAGCTGCGTTTATTCTCAGTTCAAAGTTATTGGAGAGCAATAGCTAATAAACGAATCGTTTAAACGAATCTTTACCCATTGTTCGAAATGCGTATGTCTGCTCCATAATTAATCGATTAATTTTAATTAATCATTAAAAATTTATTGCTATTCAGACATTCTTCCCAAAATAATTCTCACTTTGATTTTTGTTTAATATTCTTTTATTTCTACTTATTTTAAGTAAAATTTTCTCAGTTTGTATTTGAGATACTTTCAATTTCTGTGCGCTTTATTCACTAACGTTCATGTCTGATTTAAAAAAAAAGTTTGAGAAATCTTATTGAAGACCTGTTTTTTTTAAACGGAAGGTAATTTTTACTTAAGGAAATGTATTTCTTCAAAACACACCCCAGTCAACTTCAATGCGTTTGAAGAATTCTGTCATGACATGGCTTTTCATGGATAGAAAGTGACTATGATAAATATGCATGTGTTAAATTTGAGGTTGTGCAAGTTGAACATGACTGTTTTCCATGCATGGTTGCATGTATTGCCGTTTTATTGCTAGTGTAAATATTTCCAACCAATTTTATTATTTTATATTTATAAAAACCATTATTTCACATCTTAAACCTTGGATTTTGTACATTCAATACGTGGAATAATTCACTAATTTATAACAATGCATTTTTAAAAATGATAATTATACTTAAAACGATATTTCTGGAAAAAATCTTATTTACTGCATACAATAAAAGCTTATATTAATATGTTAGAAACAAAGAAAGAAAAGTAAAGAATGAGATAAAAAAAAACCACCACAGTAGAGAGTAGAAATGAAAGACTAGAAAAAATAATACCATTAATTTTTATTTAAGAAATTAAACTTTAAAATACATAACCTGGTTGTGTATTTTTATGGTATAAGGACATAAAAGTCATTTTGTGCCAAAAGAAGGTGGGAAACCTTATATGCGGTACAACTCTAGAAAAAGAATGTTCAGAAGCCTGGTGGGGTACACTCCGTATTTCTTCCTTGCCAGAGAAGTGCTCTAACTACTAAGCTAAGGGTGACCTGTGATCCCTCTTCTTGCAAGCATTTATAAAGCGAATTCACTATGAATTGGTTATTCTTGGAAAATGGACAGTATACTGACTGCAATTTAAACGTCAGCCGAGATCAGCTAGATCTTTTGAATAAGTGACAGACAGTACTGTAATGTAACAGGGTAATAGAAACGATTTTTTATTTTGTCCTTAACCATGGATTATGGAAATTATGACGACAACTCGCAGAAAAAGAGAATTTTCGGAAACCTGGTTGGGTACAATCTGTGAGTTGTTAGGAAGGACTTCTATCCAAAGCCAAACATAACACACATTTTTAGTAGTATAATATTCACAAAAATTAGTTAAATCATCAATAGACCAATGTACTCTTCACAGATAAGAATTGCCCATCCTCAGATGATGGACACCTTTACAGACCTCAATATCAACCACTTACAATCTGTTCAAAGTCTGCCTGCACGTTTCATATTGAATAACTGGTCTCCTAATGTCTCAGTTACGTCTCTTAAAGCTTCTTTAAATTTAATCCCGCTTTCCCCTTTACTGTAAACAAACTGTAAACTTACTCTTTTATATTCCAATTCCAAATTCCTTTATTTCAGTCAAAATTGTACATAAAATATATATAACTAAACAATGATATGATAATATGAAAATTTTGCCCGGGCAGCAATGGGTAAAGACTAACATCTGATGAAGCTCACGCTGCCCAGGTTCTCCACCAGCGACATAAAACAGAATAATAGTAAACTACAGTAAAACCTCTCTACAACAATATTATACGGACCGAGAAAAATTATCGTTGTAGACAGAGTTATTGTTATAGGGAGGGTTCATTATACAGTAAAACCTCTCTACAACACTATTATACGGACCGAGAAAAATTATCGTTGTAGAGGGATTTATCGTTATATCGGACATCGTTGTAGGGAGGTTTTACTGTATGTACAATCAAGAAAGAAAAAAAAAAAAGTAAGCAAGCAAATCAGTAAAATATAATATGATAAGAATACGAACTCGTGAATTATTTAGCAAATCAAGCAATCGTATTTTAAATGAAAGAAGTGAGCTGAGTTGTCTCAGCTCATTCGGACGAGAGTTCCACACCTGAGGGCCCAGAGATGCAATGCATAAGCCAAAATTTGTTCACGCGAAGTTTGGTCTAAAAGTAGTTATCCATTCTGATATCATATTCGTGTCCCAGCATGGTAGAGAGATATCTATATTGTTTCCAAGCTTGACAAATCCAAACAAAAAAATTGAAATTTTATATATAAGGAGGTTATCTATTGTTAAAATAGATTAGCGAGCAATGTCTGATGAAGTTCTAACGATTTCAGTATTAAGAAGTCTAAGAAATTTATTTTGAAGTACAGAAATAAGGCACAGATTGGTCGTATTTCCCCATGTAAGAAAGCAATAATAAATATGCGAGAAGAAAAACGAGTAATATAAGTTAATTAGTATATAAGTTAGAAGATAAAAATTAACATTACGGATGACACCGAGGTTTCTACTAATTTTACTGCATAAAGCTTGAATGTGGGAATTCTATTTAAGATTTGATTGTAATATTAAGCCTAGAAATTTAGTTTCTGTGGAAAAAAAACTATATTTGATCATTACTGATATTCATGTGATATGATTGATATTAATGTGAAGCTAATCGAGGAAAGAAGACATTTAGTTTTTTTGGCATTAAGGGTAAGATAATTCCATTTGAAAACGTTAGTAAGAATTAAATTATCAATGACATTACCCTTTAAGAAACACTGATATCATCGGCAAAACAAATCATCTTGAGACGAGTGGGTAAGAAAAAGATATTAATATAGAAAATGAATAAATGAGATCAAAGAATTGATCCCTGAGGAACACTATATAAAATAGATTTAAATGAGGAGCGGTCACCACCGACTCCCACGAACTGCTGGCTACCAATCAAATAGCTCCGCAAGAGCTCATTTGTGATACCACGAATTCTAGCCAAATGGAGCTTATGAGGTAATCTATTGTGACTTATGGTATCAAAGGCTCTGGACAGATCAAAAACACTCCAACTGTGGATTGCACATAAAATTCTTTATAATCACTATAAATGTAATTTCTTACAATACGTGAGACCTGCCGACTATATTTCTTCTCGTATTGATCACTCTCTGAAATTACAATTACTTACCTCACACAGCAATACTCATAAATTTATTTTTTTTTTTTTTTGCTCAAACGATTGACAATTGGAATAAGCTTAACTCAGAATTGTGTTCCTTCAATTAATATCAATGCATTTGTTCATAATATTCGACAATTTGTAACATCTTAAATGTGTATTGTATACCCCTACCTGGGCCCTCACGGGCCAAATAGTATTGTATAAATAAATATGAGATTGACTCAGGCAGTTGATCTGAGTTTAGCAATAAAAACATGACTAAGACCTATGTTAAAATTTTAATGTAAACGGTTGACGATCGTTTCAGATGGCAATGGCATTTCTTTCTTTAACCTTTTGGTGATGGCGGGACAGGGGTTGTCCCATGAAATTATCGCCCGAAGTTCACTGCTCGTAGGACATATATGTACCTTATAATGACCATATACTGTTTTCCCCCTCAGTCGCATCAATTTACAAAGACCCATTATTCCAAGATCCACGTTAGCCTTGGGGGGGGGGGGGATTCCACATCGGTATAAAGAAGAGAACGAATTTCAAGGAATAAAGAGGTTTTGAATGCAGAGTTACCAACAACCATTTTGCTCAAATTTGCAAAGAACCCCAAATTGTGACGCTGACCCGATAAAAAGTACAAGAGGGGGGGAAAGCATTCAGTGTATTTCAGCCGTGCTGAACGTGATTTCACTCCTTGTACTTGCCGTTACCTAAAGGTTAAAACCTGACCGAAGTCTAAATGCAATACAATATATTTTTTTCTCTCCCAAATGATTCAATCTGATACATGTAAACGAAAAATCGTGCTGTGCCAATGTGGAATTCTCTATATTGGACAGACACGTAGGGCTCTATGGTTTCATCTTAAAGAGCACCAAAACTATGTCCACAACCGAGAACTCCAAAAATCGGCTATAGCTAAACACTGTTGGAATATTGAACACAAGTTTAAATTCTCTAAGGCAAAGCTCATCACCAAAGTTAATTGTACCTCAGATTTGGACTTTTTTTATTCCCTTAAGACTTGGTCAGGTTTCGAGAAAAAACGACCATTGCCGTCGGAAACGATCGTCAACCGTTTACATTAAAAATTTGACTGTGTTAGCTATGTTTTTATTGCTAAACTTAATGATGCACAGTGATTCACCATTTTTGGTATATCAGTTGACCTGGTTTGAAAATGGTACCACCACAAAACTTGTTTGCAAAATGCACATTGGCCTACTGAAAAATTATCTAATTTCTGTAAATAAAACACCATTGAAAATATGCATTGCAATTCAGACATTTTGAAAAAGAAATTTATATTTGGTATAGAAAAACGTTTAAAAAATGCAAAAAGCAGAATAAATTGAGCAACAACCATTACGAAATATTTTTGCAGATGGTATATGTTTTTACCTTCTTCATTTGTATTTCGTATATTCCGACCAGTGTCAAATTTTACTAGTTATGGTAAGCCCTGGTCAATCTTTGTACGTTGTTGTCAAAATTAAGGACTTTTTGCAGATTTTGGGTGAAAATAAGGACTTTTAAGGACCGTATGAATCATGTTATGTAATAAAGAAATGAATAATTTAAAGAGCAAAAAGGGCTTCTTTTTTTTTTTTAACAGAAATAAATTAAAGCCCCAACAAAATTTTACTTTCTATGGGTAGAGGGACCTCTTATACATATATAGACTTTTTTTTAGCCAATCTGAAGATGGAGCACTTTTTCGAAAAAAAAAAAAATTGTTAATTCATTTCTGGCAATGTTTTTTTTAAACCTGTTTTATTATTAAGTAACAAATAAAAAATGGTTCTGGATTGGTTCCTAATTTCATTAAACTATTTTTTCCATGAATATATAGAACAAGGAGATTACACAGCAAAAAGAATTTCATTAATAGGGTTATTAGAAACGTTTTTTTCCATAAGATAGCAGTTTCTAAATTATACGTGCTTGGTGCAATTTGCTTTGGGCACCCCAATTTTCAGGGAGATTGTTCTCTGCTTCTATGGGATAGAATTTTAAAATTTTTTCAGATAATCCGTTTCTTGCATATATATACTACTGTGCACAAAATTTCATCAAAATCTGGGGGGATGGTGACATTTTGAAAAGATATTGAATGATTTGACATGGAATGACCCTTATCCATTTAAATACTACATAACCCCCATGTACATGACTAGAAAATTTTATTTAGGTTTTATGGTGCAAGGACAATAATGGTCATATAATGCCAGGAATCGTGATGTATTCCTGTAACCTAGCCACCTGTGAGCTTGGCACTGTTGGATGGCTTTAGAATACACCAGGATTCCCTTCACAAGGACATGTAGTTTTCTGGGGAATCTAAACTTCTGAAGGCCTAGGGAACTGAGCATCAGACTTTCATGATCACTTAGCTTGTAAGCATTTTTAAATTCAAAAAAAGAGAAGCCCTACATGAAAGGTGTTTTATTTATTTATTATTATTTTTTTAATTTAGGATCTACAAGTTAGAAAAGTGCAACCTCATTGTGGTTGTAGTTTTATTTAAAACATGGTCTCAAAACAAAAAGCAATTTCACAATCATATAATAAATTATTCATAATTTTATATCTCAACTTACACAACTTTCTTTTGAAGTTTTAGAACATTGTCCTTTGTTTGTGCAATTCGACTATCAATCCGTATTAAGAAGTCGGCAGCACTTTCTTCTTCTTTGCTTAAAACACCATCTTCAGTATTATTTACAGCTGTGGCACTTAACTGATGTATTTTATTAACTGAAATATCACAACTAATGTCTTTTATGCTATCAATATCTTTCACAGGTGAATTAGGTATTGACTGAGACAGAGACACAGATACAGTAAAAGGTTCTGCTAACACAGGTATGTCAAGGGTAGAACGTAGAAACAGGCTATCTGTTGTCCACATTTTGTTTGCTCTTTTGATTTGCTCCATCTGAAAAATAACCCATATAATAAAAAAAAAAGTTTCTTTGAAGTAATTATCACCCAGACACTGGTAGTTATACTACAAGTTAATACAGTAGACTCACATTTTTATAAACCTCCAATTTATAAACTGCTGCATTGGTCCTAAAAAGTATTTCACAGAAGAAATGTTAGTTACCATTTGACATCCCATGAACTGTACTTTTATTTGGGGAGTTTGTATGAGTTTGCAAAATCGAGAGTCTACTGTATTGTGTTATGTTCACTTGTAAAGAACATACTTCAGTGATATATTTCAAACAAAAAGTTTTTAGATTAAGACTAACAGCTACATACATATACATTGAAAAAGCAGCCATCTTCACACTAGCTCCACATGTACAAGCCATTCACTACGTTGATGACTTTTTAGTATTCTACAACAGCTCAACAACCAGCATAGCAGAAATTCAACAAATTTTCAACAGTGTTCACCAAGCAATAAAATGTACTTATGAAGATGAAAATCATTTCAATAGTTTGCCTTTTTTAGACTTACCTTTACAAAGAGTCGCAGACAATCTAATAATAGGGATACAAAACAACTGAACCTGTAAGTTTCAGTGATTTTTCTTCATACAAATCAACGTCCCACAAAACAGCCATACTTTTCTCGCATTTCACGAGAGCCTTTGCATTATGCAATGACGTGACAAAGAGAGACATTGAAATAGCATTAATTTACAAAAAAGCCATAGAATTACAATATCCTACCAGAATAATCAACAGTGTATTCCATAAAGTCAAAAACAACTTCAAAAAAGATACCACCTCCGTACAAAAGTCAAAAACAACTACCAAATACATTGGTGCAATCCCATTTTATCCATCAATCTTTGCACCACTAACCAAAGAACTTACAAATAAAAACCTAAAACTGGCTTTCAAAACTCACCGCGCGATTTAATTAACATCAGAAAAGACAGGAATCCAATAACAATATAAGAAAAATCAGGCACTTACTCCATCCCATTGGTCAACAAATCAAACGAATTCCAGTCATCCTACATAGGCAGAACAAAAAGACCACATAAAATCCACTAAAAGAACATCAAGTAAACCTAAGGCTCGGACAAAACGAAACAGGACTTACACACTATGTATTCAACAACGAAGCCGAACCAAATTTTGAAGAAACAGGAATTTTGGCAACAAACGCTAAGAATGAACACTCCCTAAGACTAATGGAAGCAATAGAAATTTACCACAGAACACCCACAATATGCAACCTCGAAACACCGGTATAACTAAGTGGAGCGTGGAAATGCATTCTATCAATGAGCAAATAACTTTAGCATGTTTAATTTCACCATTATTTTCATTTTATAAATTGGCAACACAAGTTATTATTTACATTTGATATCATTTAATAATTTTTTCATTTCTAAAATTGTTTTCCATTTTATAACTTCACAAAGTCTTGTTACATTCTTATGATGACCCTCCAGTGAAGAGTGGAAAGGGTTTAATGATGTATTAAAACTTAACGCAAATTCAACGTTGTATTTATTCAAATAATATTCAATATTATTGAACATATATATACTTATATCTTCAGTGTAGTGGCGAGGTGTCTGGTCATCAACAGATTCAGTGATGACCATGGAAAAATTAAAGAAAAAAAGAAGTGTGGAGAAACAAACCTGTCAATTTTTTTTTTTACGACTGACAGATTAAAAACTTGCCAAATAAGTTATTATTCAATAACTGAAAAAAAAAAAGACATTACATATGATGTCAACCATAGGACTGTAAAACAAAGAAACAGGAGGATTCGCCTCCATCTAACGAATTTATTTTGGCCTGCACACGCACGTCCCCCACACCATCAGCCAATCAAATTGGCAAATATTTTTCGAAAGTACATGGGCTGGTCATCTCAAAATTTACTGTATTTTTCATCAAGCTTTTGTCTATTTACAAATCTGGCATACTTTTGGTCATGTTGAAGGTATCTACAGAGTATTTAACGATTAAATTCAAAAGTGTACAATATTAGTAGATGCAGATTATCCAATTTAAAAAGCAAATAATTTTTTTAAAATACTAGTTGAACTTCGTCCATTTTAATCCAAATACCACTTTAAGTTCCTAAAAAACGCTATCTAACTGCTGAAAAATGCTATTGAATTTAAAAAAAAAACCCATGTTTTTTTAATAAAAATATTTTAAATCGATTAAAAATGTAAAAATCTGCTTTGAACTTTGATTTATTATTATATCAATCGAATGTGCATGGACACAGCCAAGGGGCCTGGCCACACAAATAAAATCGTGCCCCCTTTTTAAAATGAATAGCCTTTTACTGTTATCAATTAAAGAAGAATTGTTGGCATTATTGGTGCTGCAGATGTCTCCTGGTCGACAAAGGCACCACCTTTCTTCTCAGATGACATCATTGCAGATTGATGTTTTGCGAGTCACGAATTTTTCTAAATGTCTTAAAAACAATTCGCTGATGTTATGGCATGAAGTTTGCTATAGTCGGAATATGATCATTAGGGGTACGTTCTGTTGGGTAAATACATCCTGTTTTCCTTTCATCGGTGTTATGACCGATTCATGTACTGAGGAAAGGGATTTTTTTTTTTTACTATTGCAAGCTTTCAAATTTCAAGAGAATGTGACTCCATGCTGCACTGATGTCTATTTGGTGGGGGGGTGGAAGACACACCCCACTAGGCTTTCAGTGACTCGGGAAAAATAATGGTTTACAAAAGTTTCCGCTGCAAACGAAACAATTATGGCTGACACTCAGGTTCATTCTGGCAACGTTCTAAGATACAAGCCAGGCTTTACTTATGCTGTGATTTAAGTGCAGGAACGATGCTTAGAATTCTCAGACTTGTTTTAAGAGTACAGAATGAGTTTTGACGACAGAAGGAGCTTGGGATCCGGGATACATCTGGAGTTTCACCAGATTTTCAAGCTCCCATGGCCATATAAATTGTCCAGCATAATGAATATGCGTAAGTGCTAACATGCTAAAAAAACTGATAAATATTCCTTAAACGCATGACATAATATTTAGGTAAACATGTTTAATAATTTCTACATTCTTAGGCTAATTTAAGTTTCTTGAATGTTCTAGGTCACCCAGAACTAAAATTATTAATATTCATGTAATTGGATGCATTAACTAGTTAAAAATCACATTTTAAATAGCAAAATCTGTAATTTTGTATCGAAAAATTGTATAATAGGTCACAGGACATGGGGTCGAATGACAGCTTCACGATAGTAACCACAATATATTTACAAAAGAAACTATTGACCAGCGGGGGGTACGGCAGCAAAACTTGATCTACTTGGATAATTAAGAGACACTAAAGTTAAATCTAATCTTGATATTTTTGTAACTGAAGAACAATTATATTGTAAGTCACCAATATTATGAATGCAGAACGTGAAATCAAACGATTCTAAGGTCCTATTTAATACTTTATCTCTCAGGTCTTGGAAAAATAAATCGCGCACAATAAAAAAAACAATATATGTATATATATGTAACACTTTCAACTTGAAATGAAAAATATTATTAATAATCACGAAAACATTCGGTTAAAGGTTGTTTCACAATCAACTCACAGTAACGCCATATCTAAGCGCCAAACCCTGAAGAGTATCTCCTGGTTGAACAGCATATTTAATATATTTTTCTCGTCTCATACTATTTTCTTTAGCCATACTTCCATATCGCTTTTTATTAAAACTACTGAGGCATAATTTCTCCGCTGAAGCAACTTCAGCCATATCGCCATGGTAAGGTAAAAACAGTGTTTCCACATGAATGTTCTACACTTCTACATTCTCCCTATACTCCCTAAAAGCTCATAAGACGGAACTACTTCAATATCTTGTAGTCAGACAGCGAGATATCGCATGACATGTTGTTTCCAGTGTTTTTACATTCCCGGTCGAACTCTACTATTGTAAATTGTCCATGACAAATTAGAAATGTTATCCGGTCACATGCATTTCACATACGTTTCCTATCACATGCGTCATTTTCTACAGGCATCATTTCTTTCTTCTCCAGCCCACCAACTACTTCGACCGAATATTTTCGATGAATGCAGCAGACTTGGACTTCATTCTTCCCCGTTGCTGACCGTGGAATTAAAACTTAGTTTTAATCCATGTTTCCGTGTAGAAATCGAGCATTAGGACCCTTCCTTACGTTTTAATTCTCTGTTGCTGACTGACCTTTCGTTTTACTCCAGCACACAACTTCTTCAAGGCATCATTGATGACCTTCATCGCTTCTACATAGGAACCGGCCGCTTTCTTTGAATATTGCTCCTGCTCTGTTTTGATTCTTTATATTTCACTGCGTGTGTCTGTGTTGTTCTTGCTATACTTTGTCATTTTATGTCAACACGGTACTTCTGTTGTTAATTGTGCAAATAGTATTCAAATGTTGGTCGAACAACATGGTACTTCTGAGCGTACCGTGATCTCGCCTTCGTCTCATTAATTCGATAATCAATCGTTGTCTGGGATAACAGATTTGATTTTGTGACCACCCTTCCCAATATTATGTATCTTTTTCACAATTAAAACTAAAAAAAAAATAAAGCATAATTTCTACATGAGAACACAGCAACGCCATCGGTGGCCACCCTTTTCAACAACGTTTCAGCGAAACTTACTACTAATCACACGCAGCTACTGAAAATATAGTTTAGTACCTTATTTAAACATAAGAAGCTATTCAGTAGTGGATCCAAAATAAGCAGACAGTAGAATACTAAACGCTTTTGGTGTGATTCGAACTTTATGTCCTGTGTCAACTACCAAAGGTTATCCGGCTGCATTTGGAATTTTCTAATTTCATGCGGCCATGCACTGGAGTACGCAGAGGGGTGTTGATAGGAGTTGTAATCTCTCCATTGCAATGAAATTTTGTATGCAGTCGAACCCGAATATATGCACCTCGAATATATGCAAAGATCGCATACATGGATAAAATATCAAGCCTCAAAATTTCTCCTATCTTTTTAATGTTATCTAAATCCATTTAATTACGATTTTATACATGCACAAGCCAAACGAATGTTTTATTATAGAATTTAAACCAGATATATGCAAACAAACTTTATGAACAAGTTTTCATCCACAATAAATAGCTGGCAACCCTTATTTTTAAGGAGTGGCTTTCCCCAACAAAGATGGCTGTCGACCTTTGTCAAAATTTCACTTACCAGCTTATTTATGGCTTTGTTTGCACCTTCCTCCTCTTTCTATGTTCGGAATTACTGTCAAAATTTGTTTTTGTAATGGCGCCGGTCTGGCAAAGAAGCTGTTTCTACGCTCATGCTTTTGCAAGATTATTTAAGATCGAACAATTTTGAAACGAAAAGCGTAAATACTTGAATAGATCAAATCTTTACTCAGTCATCCGAACATTCATGCGTGCAAAGAAAGTTAACGGATTTTTCCTCCACTAATATAGTATATGTGTTTATATAAGTAATATTATATTACTTCTCGTTATTTTTGTTAATAGAGTAATAATACTGTACATTATAAATATTGAAATAATGTGTATGATTTATAAAATTAGAAATAAGAATATCTAATTTAATAATAAAATTCATTAAAAATTTAATGAGCAAATTATTTCCACGCTATAGTTCAGAGAATACCGCTTTTATGTAAAACCCGCTTATATACAAAACCCGCATAGGCTATATGCGCAGGATTTCATTTCCACATCCATTTGCATATATGCAGTTTCGACTCTATATATACATATAAATATATGAAGTTGTAGCTCTGTAACCCCCATTGAGCTTGTAGCCCGCCTTATTGAATTTCTGCGTACGCCTATGCGGCCATGGGATGCTTGATAGTGCGTGTATATACTCAGAAGCGTCTTCAGGGTAAGGCTAAGGCTTCTCTAGAGGGGCTCTAGATAAAGCGAGATAGGCGACCGCTTAGGGCCTTGTTCCATAGGGGACTTCGTGCAATACTTCACTAGTTGCATTGATTTTTTTACTCTATACGAAAATTGAAATATTTTTTATACTAAAAAGTAAATAAAAAATAACTTTACCAGTAACAATTTCAAATAGTGTAAAATTTCTCTGTTTAAAAGGAAGCAGGGAATTATTACAAAATGTTACGTCACTACAAACAAAAACAAAGTTTAATTTATAGCCTACAAATGAGAAGAGAGCATAGGCGGATTTACCATTTTGCCGCCCCTTCCTACCCATCCGCCTCCGCATCAGTGGTAGGAATATAAAAATTGTCACATTTCATGTAATGCCAAAACTTTTTGTATTTACACAAATGTTGAAAACAAACTCATAAATTGAAACACAAACCTTAAACAATATTAGCTTTATATAGAAATATTATTTATTTTTGATATATCATTAATCAAATTCAATTTTTATAGAAATAAATTTACTTTTGGTAAAACTAAAGTTCTATCAAACACTGTACAAATGGAAAGACTTCTAACTTGTTCTGGTAAACATCTGATTATATCATCGTATGGTATTGATTTTGTTATATCAGACTCAATACACAAAATTTTGCCGCCCTAGTCTATAGCCTAGTATAGCCTATTGGGAAATACGGCACTGTAAGGGAGTCTGACATTTAACGTGAAAAGGGAGAAGAAATTGTAAATAAGGTGGGCATGTGTGATTGAAAACGCGACAGTATTTTAGGGAATAGTTTCCATACTGTCACTAAAGTGAGTAGTAGCAGTTATAACACGTTTGGCTTAATTTAGTTATTTTTGAATTTCAAAATAAATTCATCAGATGAAAAAAAGAAGAGTTTTAATAAATATTACTGATTCCATTACTAAGACCTACATGTAAACGTCATTTATTTGGATGTCTCGTTAAGCCATCGATTCCATATCAAATTACCTAACGCGCTATCGGCTTATAAAGTAAGCAAACAGTATAAAGTATTTGTGAACGATTTTTAATATCATTAAGCTTTCGTCGAACGAGAATATTGTGGTTTGAGTAATAATTTAGGTATGAAGCCCAAGTAGTGTTTAAATTAAATATTAATATATTCTGTTATAAACACTTGAATTATTGATTAAAAATGATTAGTATTTAAATATATGATCAGTATGTAAAGTATCTCATTTTCTTTTAGTAAATTGCTTATCTCCCCCCCTTGTCCTCCCCTCTCAATCAAAAAACAATTAGAAAAGCTTTCAAATACAGTAGGGCCAAGGGCGGTCACAGGGGATGGTCGCAAGGGTCATGACCCCCTAAAACGTATTTTTTCACTGTAAAAAATTCCAACTTTCATGATAAATGAAGGGGTTATTCCAAGACCCTGGCAAATTCTGTCCTTAACCCCCCAAATGAAAGTCTGCGTTCGCCCTTGAGTAGAGCTCACTTATTACGAGCACACATTTAGCGCGTTTCCGGATATATCCAGAAAAACGCATATTTTGTTTGGCACAGATTAAGTACAATAGAATTCAATTGCTTTTAATGACCAAGATTTTTGCGGGTGGGATATGGCGAGCATTTTCTTTGGCCCCAAGTTCCTTGTTATATGCGGGTCCTCTTGTATAGGGCCTCGCGCAGTACAAACTGCCTTGGGCCTCGCAAACTTTACGGCTGTCTCTACATATATTATACTTTCCATATGGATGATGTACATTCAAATTCAATTAAAATCTTTGAATGAACATCGAGATATTTGAATAATATTAAAAATATAAAAACATAGTTTCTTCCAATCTTGTAGTAAATAAGTTTGTGACTTTTTTAAGAAAATTGAAGTGATTTTATACGACCTTTTACACATATTCGATTACCTTCCTTTTATTTTAAAATCGTTTTCGTATTATATTATTTTTTTATTGTATATGCGTACTTCCTCCTATTAAATTCCTGCAACGAGTAAGATGTCAAGGTTCCCGCATCAGTTGTCAGCATAGAGAAGGGCGTCCGCACACTGCGTTTCCTTTTTTTATTTCCCTTTTTCCTATTGAATTTTGACTTCCTACTCTTTAATCCCCGGTTTATTTATTTATTTATTATTATTTTTTTGAAATTCGCATCCATCAGCGTAGAGTTTTCAGAATCATTGGGGTGGGGCAGCACATTTAATGAAAAGTTTATACATTACAATATATCCAAATTCGCAATTTATTTCAGATTACTGGGGGTTCGGGCCCAGGTAATTCTTCGCCCATGATCGTATTGGACCAACGAGCTGATAGACCAACGAGAATGCACCAGCTTGCTTTATACAATGTTAAAATTTTGAAGCCTAGACCAAAGTGACAACACTATTATCGGTTAGCTATTTACCAGCCTAATTATAATAATAATAATAATAATAATAATAAACAAGCTATTTTTCATCTAGAATGTCAAAATTTTTTTATTATTGTCATGAACATACGTTCATATCAATAATAAAAGGGTCATGAGTTTGCAAAATTATTGCAGGGGGGGCGGGGAAGCACATACTATGTACATTTATACATTATAGTATATGCAAACTTGTAATTTATTTCCAATTATTGGGGGGCTCGGACCCCACGGGCCCATATAACACTACGCTTATGATTAGTGTACCTATTTTTTCAAAATAAAGGGCATTTTCCATCAGTAGTATAGGCCCTGGTCAGGTGTCAAGCGTCCCCAAGTGCTCTCCCCCACCACCTGGATTCGGGTCATGATCGGCACCCCGCTTTCCTGTCGTGGTGGTTAAACTCCTGGTCGTGCTCCGTGAGTATTTGATATTTTTTAGGAATTGGTGTATTCTGGAATTTCCCTTCAAGGCTTATTAATTTTATTTGTTAATTACCATTATCTTTCATGATAGTTGGTTGATTTTCGCAAGGTTCTTTATAAAAGTTTAGTATTTAAGGTAATTAATTTCTTTAATTGTTTTTTTAGGAAATTTTGTCGTAGGTATTTTTTATGATTTAATTATTAATTAAGGTTTTTATAATCTTTGATGATCGCTAGTTGTTCATTTTTCTCTTTTATAACAATTTTATTGGTAATTAATGTCCTCTTTCTTTCGGTGTCTTCTAGGATTTCCCTTTAAGTGATTTATTTTTATTAATTTATTCGTTAATTAGCATTATCTTTGAAGACCACTAGTTGTTCATTTTTTCTCTATTATAAAAATTTTGTTAGTGAAGTCATTTTCTCGGTGTATTCTAGAATTTCCCTTTAAGGCTTATTATTATAATTAATTAAGGTTTTCATTATCTTTGAAGATCGTTAGTTGCTTATTTTAACCTTTTAAAAAAATTTTAAACCGAGAATCTAAAATCGTATTCAATGGACAGATGAAGAAGGTGCAACAGTTACTAGGGAAATGAAGGTAGGAAATGGCGCACTCCCTTAACGTAATGTGAACTTCAAAACGAAACTAAAACGGGAAATTCCCTTCAGAGTACTCTAGAAACGTATTTAAAATTCAAATTCATCATAGGTAAGGCATACAGAAATCTTTTTTAGATAAACAAAAACTCGAAAGAAACTATGCAGCAAGAATCACAACGACACGAGACAAAGAAAAGGGAAAATCCGACGCGCGAAACTGAATTCATCACTGCTCAGACAATTTTGAATCTGGAGAAAAAATTTACCACGAATAGCAAATTTCTAGGGAGTGCCTCCGTAGCCGGCAACGGTTGAACGAATCGTAACCGGCAGTTTATAACTAACTACGCATGCTCATGGACTTCGGAGCCTTTGATTTAATACGAACAGTTTTCTGAAGTCCCGTCGAATTGTATAAGAATCTCCATGTTATTTTTTCCTTTAACATTAACACTGGTAAGACGAAATTTC
>QLNU02015360.1:225147123-225157262 GCA_006491805.2 Dysdera silvatica
GCAATGTTTGTAGCCATGTTGATTTGTTGAGATGTAAAAGCGTTGGAAATATTTGGTATGAAATTCCTTATAAAAATAATTGCAACTAAAAATAGTTGCGGCGACCCACAGAAACCTGTTCGCGACCCTCAGGTTGGAAACTAGTGTTTAAATCGTAGCGGTTACGAAAAAAGTTAATAATTTATTCTATACAAAAATCTCTATACATTTGAATAAAAAACCGTACATGAATGGCTTTACTTCAACTTAATAATGGTAATGTAACTCACATTTTTTATTACCTATATAAAATTGTAATTTTTTACATTAAATTTAAAATGTCTAATTATAACTTGCGTGCATGCATACACATATATTATATTCAATTCTTAAAAATGAATAGTACCTCTGAATGTGAAAAAATGGAAGTGTGCTCCAAATTTCATCTTTTTGTCATCATTTTTAACGCCGCCGAAGAATGCTCAGTTTTTTAGCAACTGAGAAGTATATGAATTATTTCTCAAAAATATGATCTCAGAACAAAACATTTTGTGTTAAAGAGTGAATATGAAAACAAATGATTTTAATAAAAAATCATAATTTAATGGAATCTTTATTGGAATATAAATAGAGGCTTTATAGGGTGTTATATTGTTTATTTTATAGTATTTATTGGATTGTATCAAGTAAAAACATAAATGGTTTAGGAGATGAAATGATAAAATGTTTAAAATCACTGAATTATAAATTCTTTGTTATTACATGTCTTCTTAAAGAATAAAAAAAAATTAAACACTTGAACTTTCCAACGAAGCTATTGCATTTTAAAATTTATTTTTTTAAATTAACACGAATTTAATCAAACAACAATATTAATCAACGTTTATTGGCGTAGTGATACCAGCGCCGATGTTATGGCGTGATTAGATGGTGAAACGTTCGAAAGAAAATAACGACCTTCCACTTCAGGTCCCACCGAACGCAGGTTATTTATTTTCTCGAACGCGTTTCACCATCTAATCATGCCATAACAACCCTCCCCACCAAGGTGCTTACGTAATACTCTGAACACTATTTAAGCAAAGGACCTGTGGTGATATACTCCTCATTGACTCTTTAATTATTAACTGTTTAGTTATGTATTTAATTGTGTTTGGTCATTTATAGCTATACGACTTGTTATCATTGCTGTATTAGTATTAATATCTTTTAACGTTTAGCTTAATATCATTATTTAGCAATGTGTTAACGTAAGGCGGTATGTGCTTTCAGCCTCTGATCAGCGAATATACAGCTGTGTACTGTGGTAATAAGGTAGGCCTGGAATTGTATATGACCGTAATGCTGTGGTTTTCCTTGCATTAGTGTTAAATCTGTGTCGAATTGTTAAATATTAATTGTTGACTTGCTAGCACTTGTTTAAGTGAAGCAAGTTTTACCGTTATTCAGAACCCAGGTCACCTTGCAGCCTACCCAGAGCTTGCTGGCTCAAAACATGCTGTCGCAAAAATGCTAAAATGGGAAAATAATTTGTAGCAAAATGCTAAAAAATATTAGTTGCTTTCATTGCTCGAAAAATCGTATCAATGAAATTATTTATATCAATGATGCGTAACAGGTGCTGTTAAGAATTTTGAAGAGGAAACAAAAAGGAACAAGAAAAGATCGCTGAAGTGCAAAACGGATATTCTGGAATCGAGAAATCCTGTTTTCAGAGAATAAACTGTGGTTAAAAATGCCTGTCGCATTTTCGCGATGGGCAATAATTTTTTCTTCGCATTTTCGAGCAACTCGTCGCATTTTGCGAAAAATGCGACTGCAGCTTAAACCCTGAACGTATCCATCCTTCGAGCGGTAGATGAACCTTCGTTTCCGGATTGAAGGAGCTAAAAGTCGAAGTACAGAGACCAATGCCGGACGCCATAGTATTATTGTGTGGAGGTCTTGCTCCACTGCCGTTTGTGAATGTTTAGTTATGCATTCTTTAATCCAGGTCATTGCTAGTTTAGTTAATATTTATTTGGGGGTGCTGCAGTAGCCTATAAGTAATTGTTCTGGGCTTCATACTATTTGATGTTACATTCGCTAAATGTTTTTTGCGTTACGTTGCTGAATGCTTAAATGCTTAAATGCTGAATGGTGATTAGGCCACAAGAAGTGCACCTTTAATTTTTGGAAATAAACTGCTGATCGTCAACTTTGTATTTCCTTGTACGTAGCCAATAAGACACTCATCCGGACAGTTGTAACAGATTTGATTGAAAAGTTTAAAGAAGTTAAAATGAGAGAATCATTGTATTGGGTTATTATGTTTTGGGGCGCCTATACGAAAGCTGAGGCAAATCAATAAAAGGCAGAGAACAGAAAATAAAGGAAAATAGGTATAAAAACAAAAATGCAAAATGCAAATACTTAAAGGGGAAATTAACTGGAAATAAAAGAAAATGAACATAAAAATGAAAAGATATAGCTGAATGCTAGAAAACATTATAGTAAAGGAATTGAATACTCATAGTCATGGGAATCAAACGAAGTTGAGTGACGTTTCGAGAAATACTAACTTTTTTTGCGATGTCCAAAGAGCTCTCTGAACACATTTACCTTCCTATCAACACTCGGATTATTTTTTTTTATTGTAGGAGACAGTTATCTCTATATCTGAGGATATTATATCGTTATCTAGTGGAAATATATGTATAATCGTGGCGAAAATAATATGGATATCATTGTGAATAGGAGAATAAGGGAAGTGTCTGAGCTAGACTTTTGAGTCAATGAGTCCTTGATGAAAATTTAACATTATATTATACCGTATTGATATCAATTTAATTAATAAAGATTAAGTTAGTGAATTTTGAAGGCCACTCTGATGTTTAGTGAATCATTCTCGTCTGCAAAAATGTAGACGGAAGTAATTCACTGGATGTCTACACTTTATATGTCTACACTTTATAGACGGGAATAAATGTCTCTGCAATAGTTTATTTTAATTATAAAAAACAAAGCACTTCAGCGGTTCAGTGTCGCGGTGTGACACATCGTTCAAAGATCGAACCGCTGAACGAGTCTGTTCGTTTATGATAGTTGGACAAAATAGTTCGTTGTTTCGTTCAGTGGTTACAATCTTGTCTTTGATCTCACTGAGTTGGGTTCGACTGACAGTAAGCGTGGTGGCAAGCAAACGTATCTTGTTTCGGCAGTCCTGTTGAGCTACCGGTCTCGTCTTACATCCTGCGCCATCTCGAGACGGGAAAACATAAACGAACTTGTCAAACTTATAACAGGAAGAAGAATAATCGTATATTGCGCAACAAACTTAATATTCAAGAGAGCACGGTTGATTCAAGGTTTTAACTTTAAAATACTGATTCGATGTTATAATACTAACTGCGTACGAAATTTGCTTCACCCAATAAAAAAAAGCATTCATTAAACTTTCTACAATCGTCAACATTGAATAGCCGACATGTAAAGGAATTATACTAGATAAGTAAATATAACTGATCGTAGTTTTGTTTCTATGTGTGATAATTATCATAGAAAGGGGGATGCAAATTCAAGACAATCTTCTCCTTAAACATGGTTTGGGGAGGAACCTAATGAAAGAGGAAATTGGGTTATTTGGCTATACGCCGTAGGCTTCATTTCGAAATATGCGATGGTGAAAGGGAACATATCCAGAGCCTGATTTAGGCAGGAGCACAAGGGGCAATTTCCCCAGACCCCCGATTTTCGGGAGCTCCCAAATGTATAACATCTGTCCATAGGCTTATTTTTGTGTCATTGTTTTTTCAAACCCAACTGATTAACTTTGCGACTGCTCAAGAATTCTCACTCTTTACTAATTTCGTTCAATTCCTTTTGTCGCTCTATAGTCTGTACCGAGTCCATAAACACGAAGCTGGGGATTTTCTAATCGTATTAGTTAATATTGGCAACACTGGTTTTTTATTGACATCGGGGATTTCAACGTGTTTTTGCTGGAGCCTGTGATTATGGGGAAATAGAATTAGCAGTAGCTGGCAAAAGAATTAAGATTTTTGCTTTCTTTGGTATAAATTGTTTTATTTAGTAAATGAATTTTGTTATTTTTATTGTGTAACAATGCGACCAAGTTACACATCTGGGGCTACAAAGAGGAAAATCAAGAAAGCTGAAGAACTGGAAAAGAAAAAATTGAACGGTAGTATTTTGAAATTTACATATGTCATATTGTCACAATCTGAAAAATATAAGGAGGATTTAGAAAAATGTGACCAGTTTTCAGAAAAGCTGACTCCGAAAAATAACGATCATTTAATTCCTTTAGAGGTGGAAGGTTCTAATATTGAAAGTTTTTTGTTTTTTTTATTTCGGACCCGGCCGCATGGGGTACAAACACTAGCTATGTGATAGACTATTTCATCTCTAACCCCCTCCTCAAAATAAGGGACAGTATCAGAAACTGGAAAAGTCGTTGCTGGTACTAAAAGATTCTTAACTTATAATAGTTTTAATCGTGTTAAAAATGAATAAAAAATTCCTAGAGACTGGCTTGTATTGTCGAAGTAGACAAAAAAAACTTATTTTGTTGGATATGTAAATTGTTCGCCAACTGTAGTACTAAACATAATTTTAGTCTCTAAACTTGCGGATTCAATGACTGGAAACATACTACTGTACTACCTGAAGAATATGAAAACTCATTTTGACACAGAAAATCTATTTTGAAACTTTCTTCTCGACTAAAAACCTCTCAAAGGGTGGACTCTGATATAATTTTCTAATATCAAAATGAAAAATATTACTGGAGGTCAGTATTACATAAAGGTAAAATATATAACCTATTCTATTATACCATTTTTCATATTTCGAGAGTTTTAGGTTTTGGACGTTTTAATACACTTTTGGAAAATAAAAACCGCATGTCCTGTCCTAAACCTAACCCTGCTACAAATTAATACTAAAGATAAATTTAAGCCACCATTTTTAAAACTGTGTAGTTCAGTTGAGTACGTTTTGAGAAAATTCAATTTTAATCAAAGAAAGCTTAATAATTTTTAAAATTATACATTAACCTCTCCCCACTTTTTATGCACAAATTGGGCCCTATTACACGCATATATCGAAGTGTTTTGAAAAGTTTGTTATCACACGTACTATTTATGTAATAAGACTTCTGTTATTATGGAAGTCATTAATCGCTATATTAGGAATGGTACGTCTTTTTCATTTCAGCTATGTGTATCAAACAATATATATTAAAGCACCGGAGTTTACTGTAGGCATTTTAGTTGGGGTACTCTGTCTTTGAAAAAAAAAAGCATAAGGATGAATAAATATACCAATACCACTATCGTAATCAAACCATCATTCTATAAAACTCGTAACATTATTTGGCGCGCTAGAAGTGGGGGTAGGATTGTGATCCGCCTCGGGCCGCCAATGTCTTAAGTGGGGCTCCGAACATATCTATTTTATTTTTTCGGTAGAGCCAACACACACACGCACGAAGATATATTTTTTTTATTAAATAAATTGATGTGCCGATAGTTCTTGCTATTTAGAATTTAGTGAAGAACTGCAGGAATATTTTCAAGAAACTTCTGGCACGTTACTAATTAGGCAGAAGGTTTAAAAGAGTTAAATATTTCACTCACAAAATGTTAAAACGTAAATTAAAAACCAACTAGAATTAGAAAATTTTTCGTCATTAGTAATGTTAAGAAGGACAAGAAAAAAGTCAGAAAAATGAAAGGAAAGAATAAAAAATAAGACTAAAGGATGAATAAAAATTATAGCAGAATAATAATAAAGATAATAATAAAATGCGAATAAAAATAGTAAACATAAGAAAACGAAGGAAATAATGTAAGAAAAAAAGGATACAGAGAATAAAAATAAAGAGGAAAATAATTAGAAAACGGTGCAAAATAAATTAAAAGAAAGAAAGAAAAAGTAGAATAAAATTAAGTTAAGAAGGAAAAGTAATACTTACTAAAATAGAGTAAAAAAAAGAAAGAAAAGGAAAAATCACAACTTTTGAGAATTAACCGTTCCCTTTATTAAGCGATACTTTTCTTGATATAAAGAAGAATAGTTCGCAGAAATATCAAGAATATTTTTTGCTTTTAATTGTTAATTACGATACAATACAAACTTTATCAGGATTATTTCCTGTCTATTTACCTTTTCCTATACTTTTCTTTTGTCGTATTTCCTCCTTTATTTTATTTTGCATCATTTTTTAATTCTTTTCCCCTTTAATTTTAGTTTTTGTTGACCTTTTATCATTTTAAATTATTTATCAATTTTTAATCTTATTCTCTTATTCTTTCAATTCCCCTATTTTCCTGCTTTTTGAATAGCCGATTAGTCACAAAAATGTTATAGTTATAGTAAGCTCTGGCCAATTTTTTTTTATCCTTTCGTCAATCAAGCAAAGTTTCCGCGTTTTTTACTGCATTCGAAGAAAACCCTTTTGCGCAATGTAACACGAGTTTTGAGACATCACTTTTGACGTCTATAGACAATGGAAAAGGTCAGCTAAATGCCAGGTTTCTGAGAAATGTGTGACTCTGACATTTTTTTTATCCGCATGTTTTATGACGTTTCAAAATATATTAGCACCATAAATAACATTTTTTTTCTCTTATCATCATCCTGTAGTCGATGACGAAGCAGTGGTTCAAAGGTGGCTTAGATGTAATGCATTCGTCTATTGACGAAACTAAATAGAACAAATCTATCGACGGGCGTTTACCCGTGTTCGATTCTAATGGAACATTATAGTAATAATAATAAAAATAATAACAAAAACATAATAATAATAAGAGGACATGATCTGGGAGAAATCAACGTCGGAAGAGGAATTTTCTAAGGGGACTTACTGTAACCGCTGCTGTTTTCCATAGTATTAATTCTATTAACAACCATTCTAAACCAAACCTTACTGGGATACATAGTCTCAAGGAATCAAATAAAAATTTACCACCCTATATATATGGATAAACTAAAACTACTTGGAAAATCTCAAAAGCAATTGGACTCTCTCTTTAATAATCAGAATTTTCAGCAATGCCATCAGGATGAATTCTGGGCTGGACAAGTGCGCCACATTAACCTTAAAAAAAAGGAAAAACAATATTCGGGGGAACTATACTTGAAAACGGATACTCTACAAAAGGTCTCGCAAATGAAGGAAGCTACAAATATCTTGGGGTACTTGAAGAAGACAACATATTACATTTACAGGTGGAAGAGAAAACAAGGTATGAGTACCTAAAACGAATTAAGAAATTTTTGAAATCAAAGCTTAATGATAGTAATAACACCAAATCCATTAATACCTGGGGAACTCCTGTAATTAGGTACACTGGAGGAATTATTGCCTAGACGCAATTAGAAATGGGTGCTATTGTCAGACAAACACGTAAACTTATGAAAATAAATCGAGTATTACACCCCCGAAGTGATGCGGACACAGACTTTACCTACCAAGAAACATAGGTGGTCGAGGTCTGATAAAAATCAAGCAAGTAATAGAAGAAGAAAAAAAGAGGATTGATTGAACATATAAACCAAAGTTTTGAAAGAATGTTAATAGAAGTATCCAAAGTAAAATTATTGAAATTCAAGGAATGTAAGGAAGAATTAAAAAAAAAGACACGTTCTTGAGACAAAATCAGCACAATGGCGCAACAAGGCTCTCCATGGACAACATTTTAGGAACTCCATAGGAAATTGATTGATTGATTGATTGTTTGGCTTTTTTATGGCGCAAGAGCATCTGGGCTATACTGCGCCAAAGAAGTAAGTGTACTCCATAGGAAAAGCCAATGAGGAGCAAACTTGGTAGTGGCTTCACAAATGTACACTGAAGAAAGAAAGAAATAATGAAACAGGTGGGCTGTTAATGGCTGCACAAGAACAGGCATTAAGGACGAACGTAATTAAATCAAAAATCGAAAAATCGTCCCATGATAGTAAATGTGGTCTTTGCAAAGGAGCAGATGAAACAGTGGATCACCAGATATGTGGATGCAAAAAGATAGCGCATACAGAATATTTGGAAAGACATAATAAAGTTGCTTCTATGATTCACTGGCACATGTGCCAAAAATATAATGTTAAAGTCAACAAAAACTGGTGAGACCACAAAGCTGAGAAGATTATTGAAAACGACCAAGTCAAGTCAAGTGTGAGACTTCCGTATCTAAACTGAAAAACACCTTGTACATAATGCATCTGATCTAACAATTATGGCAAAGAAGCAAGTGTGGATAGTAAATGTGGCTGTTACTGGTGACTCAAAAATTCAGGAGAAAGAATTTGACAAAATCACCAAGTACAAAGTTCTACAAATCGAAGTCGAAAGGTTATAGGGGAAAAAAAGTAGTTGTCATCCTTATTGCAATAAGAGCATTGGAAACAATCCCATCAAATCTTGAAAATCATCTAAATACAATAGGAATTGGCAAAATGGTAATGCACCAACTCCAAAAGGCCATTTTGCTTGGAGCTGCCGACATCCTAAGGAAATACCTTTGATATCTCAGGCCTTTGGGAAGGGTTTATATTAAAGAATATATCCAGTCGTCAAACTCCAGATGGGCTGTACATAGGCATCTCATAATAATTATGCATATATATTACAATAATCATAATAATAACAACAATAAAAATAATACCTTATTCTTTGTTATATCTTATATACATAAGGGGACTACAAAGCCTTTCGGTAGGAATAGTGGAGTTTTTTGATGTTTTTTTCAGCCCACTGTAGCCCGGGACCTGATACCTTAGGCAATACAGATTCGGACTGGTTGGAAAACTGTAAGTCTCGATCCAGCATGCATGAGTCTAGTTGTCCTTGCGCAGTAAAACATAAACAAATGTTACGGAGTAATAATATGAAATTTATTATCAAACAATAACTGTTTCGTTCTGAATCAAAATAAATAAATATGTAAAAAGAAAAAAGAAATCTGTGTTTAATGATGCAAGAATAGTTAAGGTTACGCTATTTGAAACAACAAGGTCTTTATTAAACTCCTTCCCCCTTTTCAACTGAACAGTGCGAAAATATTTTTTTATGAATACTAACTCTGTAAAATCAAATGTTTTGACAAAAGTGAAAAGGCTAGATAAAAATCCAAAGATAATGTTGTAAGAATATGAGCCATGTAAAATGTTATTTTGTTTAAAAGTAAGAAAACGTTGTTAATTGAAATTAGTATATCTGGATAAATCATGTTTATTTACATACAGTACAATATCCATATATTAAAGCTGATTTTTCCATAAAAAATTCCACATATGGAAACTATCAATTTGCAATTTCTAGCTCAATGTTGTCAACTTGTATTTTTGTTTCCTCTACGAAATTATTGAACATGATCTTAGTTTTTTGTAGGTTCATCTTGAGTCCAACTTCTTTACTTCTAGTTGAGAGCTCCTGTACCATGTCTTGGAGTTCTAATGGGTCCGTTGAAAAAATAACAATGTCATCAGCAAACCGCAAATGATTTAAATATTCACCATTTATTTTTATTCCCTTGTTATTCCAATTTATCAGCTGAAAAATCATCTGTAAAGCTGAAGTAAAAAGTTTTGGAGAAATGGTATCTCCCTGCCTCACCCCTTTGCCAAGTTTGATAGTTTTGGTATCTTTATGTAACCGAAATTTTGCACTTGCATTTTTATACACACGTTTCACCATGTCAATGTACACATCCTCAATGTCTGTTGATCTTAAAGAGTTGATGACTGCTGATGTTTTAATAGAGTCAAAGGCCTTCTCATAGTCAATAAATGCAACACACAATGGAAGTTCATATTCATGTGTTCTTTCAATTAATTCTCTTAATACTTGAATATGGTCCACTGTACTGAATCCACTTCGAAATCCAGCTTGTTCTCTTGGTTGAGCTGCATCTAATTTTTTCTGCAGGCGATGTGTTAGCACTTTTGTGAAGATTTTATAAATAGCAGGTAACAAGCTAATTGGTCGGTAATTTTTCAAATCCTCTTTATCACCTTTTTTATGCAAAAGAATTACTGTTGCAGAATCCCATTGGTTTGGTATGTTACCGCTGTTAAGACATTTGGTAAAGAATTTTGCAAGTATGTCTTCTACATATTCTCCAGCTTCTTTTAGGATATCTAATGTAATACCATCA
>QLNU02015360.1:225177720-225197010 GCA_006491805.2 Dysdera silvatica
TTAATTATCTTATTAAATATTGATTTTAAGCAAAAATTGCACTGGACATTTTTTATTCCTTTTTTCACAAGGAATCGTGTAGTGAACTTTTTCCCCGCCATTTTGTATACACCCTGCATACAGTTAACTCTCAATTATCTGCGGTAATGGGTTCTATTGTCTGCCATTCGCGGATAATCTGAACAATTTAAAATAATAATAAAAACATCGAGCAAAGAATAAAATTTAAAAGAAAAATGCTCTCTATTATAGTTGATCATCTGTCATTGTGTTAACTACGATTCGACACACTTTTCTGCTTCATTAAGAAAATGTATTTTTTTCCAAATTGAATGAATGAACTGTAGTTAAAATGACGTCAAGAATTCAAACAGGATTTAATTTTAATATACAGTGTTTCTAATTTGCGTGTCAGCGTCAGTAATAATCGGTAATCTCTCTTGGTTTGGCAATTACGTTATTTTCAACCACTGGCGTACGCAGGGGGTGTTGATAGGGGTTGTAACCCCCATTGCAATGAAATTTTGTATATTTAACATAGAAATATATGAGTTGTAGCTTTTTAAACCCGCCCCCCAATTGAGCTTATAACCCCCCTCCTTATGAACTTTCTGCGCACGCCTATGTTTTCAACAACCACTCACGATTGCTTTTTTTTATTTTGAGTGCGTTTTTGAGAGCGAATAATCGGAAATTGATTGTATACTGCGTATTCTTTTTATGGACTTTAAACTATTATATATTTTTTCCTGATGTTATGTCTACGGTAATAGTGCTTTTCCGATTTGATGTGTAAATCCAACATAATAACAATAATCTTTACTTATTCTCTACAATATTCAATTAGCATTGTGTATATTAACGTTTTGATTATATAAATTAAAATGCATAGCAATTTATGTTAATATATAGGTAAATGTCTAGCAATCAACATAATGAAGAAGGTCCGGAGAAAATACATAAGTATAAACTGCTCCAGACCTGGACGCAGGGAAAATTCAAGTTAATTCAATTTTGAGGTTTTATTTATACATTTGAAATTTCCTTTATGGCCCTTTAAAAATGGTAAGGAAATTACACCAAATATAGAAAGCAAATTAATGTAATAAGGTGTAACATGTGTCTTGTTGTAGCATTGATATAAATAAATAAAAAAAAACCACAGTCGTCCCTGCCAAAAATACTTTGTTCTCGATAGAGCGCCGCTTTGAAGCAGCTTCGATAGCGGTCACTCCGTAGGAAGGTGACACAATGAGTCCCGCCTTATATAGCGCAGGATTTCGGCTGTGGCGACCGAGGTTTGGAACCCTGGTTAAACTGTAGGTCCAGCTTGTCAACACGTCCGGCCAACGTGGTGAGATTCTTCTGAAATTCTTTCACCATGCTACGCGTATATGTGATGACAGAGAGACCTCCATCCTGCAGTGGATTGCAAATGCTTGTTAATGAAATTATATATATACAGTTTTAATACAAAAAATGTATATATCATGTATTTATACGCAGGGCTTAAATTGGGCGGAAACCCACCGGAGCCCTTCTTCATTTTTGGCGATTATTTAAATATTAGCCGGAGCTCCTACAGGGTCATGAATTGCCAAAAAGGTCATGAAAAAGTAATAAATTTGTGATTAAGGTCAAGCATTTTGTTGTCCATAAACAATTAATATGATTTATCGATTCTTTTGCAGCCATTTGATTTTTTAATCGATTTATCATAATATTAGGGCTCCTGCACTTTTTTTGTTAGAAATTATGCCTCGTTTGTACGAAAAATTGTGTTACAGTATGTATTTAGTTTAAATTTTTAAAAATATGCCCCGTAAAGCCAAAGAATTAAAAAACATTGCATTGGTGTATATATATTTTTACTGTTGTTCAGGCGTAAAGCGTGTTGTCGTATATGCGATCAATTAAATCTTTTTTTTTTTATCAGTTTTTATTTTCTAACTTCCTTAAAACCGGGAAACGTAAGTGACGTGATGATAATACAAGTATGACCTTATAAACTGTTAATGATGAAGTAATGGCCGGTGTGGACATATTATTAATAGCTTAAGAAATTCTTGATTTAAATGCTAATACGATTAGAAATACGACACTCTCGCATGATATGAGATTAATGCATTCGTTAGATACTTAATTGTTGAAGTGGTTAAAGAATACCCGGTATATTAAAACTTATAGAATACCCGGAGAGTATATAAGCACATCATGTACTACCGGCGTATGCAGGAACGTGTTGATGGGGTTGTAACTCAGGCCCCAATTGCAATGAAATTTTGTATGTATGCATACATTGGCGTACGCAGGGGGTGTTGATGGGGTTGTAACCCCCCCTTTTTGCAATGAAATTTTGTATATTCAACATAGGAATATATGAGTTGTAGCTCTGTAACCCCACCTCATTGGGTCTATAACCCCCTTATGAACTTCCTGCGTACGCCTATGTATGCATATGAATACATATAGAGTTGTCGCTTTGTAACGCTCCCTCCTCCCCACTCCACTTATGAACTTTCAGCGTACGCTAGTGTCCTTTACGCTCGGTTGGTCACACACACACACAGAAAGGTGAGCTGGGGTCAAGGTTGAAGTTTGTGGCATCAACGATTTGACCCGTATGGGTTACGTCACAAGGCGTGTTGGAAAAGTTCATTTGGCTTTTACGAGCAAAAGTCACATTTAGGATTACCGCACTCATCAACGTAGAGTTCACAAAATTATTTGTGTACGTTTATACATTACAGTATATGTAAAATCGCAATTTATTTCAGATTATTGGGGGGGGGCTTGGGCCCCACGGGCCCATATAACTCTACGCCTATGATCGCACTATAATTTTCCTTGTGATACGTGATCCGTAAAAATAAAATAATGAAGTATTGTGTCCAGAAATACTTTATCATTTATGAAAAGAAATGCGAAAATTGCGAGTGCAGCTTACATCTTACAGTGGATACAATCATAATTTCAAATCCGAGAAATATGCAGGAAATGTCTGAAAGTGCCCACATTCTCTATCACCATAGTGAAGGATACTAAAGTGCACAAAAAAATAGATTCTCTTAATGAAAAATTGTCATATTCGATCAAATTGCAATTGCAGTGCCGCTGAATAATTTAAAAGGTCCTTCATTGGGCATCTTCGCCATAGTAAAACTATGGCACGGATGCGCGGTAAAAAACGAAACATATATTATGAAATGCTATAATAAATTTTGTGCGTGTTTAATTGTGCGAAAAAGAGCGAATAGTAAAATGCCTACATACTTTACAATAAAGTAGTGGACGAAAAATTCAAATGCTGATAATTAGAAGTGGGGTGACCAAATGCGAACACAGGGGGTCACAGGGGTCATGACCCCCAAAATATATTTTTTCACTGTAAAAAATTCCAACTTTCATGATAAATGAAGGGTGTTATTCCAAGACCATGAAAGTTTCGGTCCTTGACCCCCCCCCCAAAAAAAAAATGAAAGTCTATATCCGCTGCTGGGGGGGGGGAACCATGCACCTTCAATAGAAAATGCAAGAGAAGCGCCACAGAAATGCGCACACTTTTGCAGCATATTTCGAATATATTATACGCTTTGAGCTTCATTATTTAAATGTGTTTTTATGTATAATTTTTGTTATATACGTATAATGCGAATTTGTTAAAAGTTACGTTCAGTGAAAAGTTTACATTTGATGTATGAAGATTAAAAACAAAACTTTGTGACTGAGAACATTTGCACGTTTACTAGACCTCACACCCACACCTCATTAAAACAATTATAGATTTAGTCGTGGATATTCAAAGAAAGAAAGAAAGAGCGATCAAAGCTCTGCAACCGGTACAACATAACTTTTTTCTATAGCTGTTCTTTGTATGTAGTATATTTGCCTTAAATTTATTTAGACGCTAAAGTGCAAAGATTATCAAAATAAAAGCGAGTCGTAGTGCACAGCAAACTGACAAATAGATTTATTAGGGCATCTTGAACACAAAATGTAGGTAGCGCTGCTAGCGTTGTGCCGCACTGACAAGTAATAAGCTTGGTCTGGTAGTCAAATGACGGATGTACAGGTATTACGTCAGTGGTTCTCAAACTTTGACCAACATGCGGGTATATAAGCTTAGGACTTTCACGAACTCTTCATTCTGCCTTCACTTGACAAAGGGAGCAGTTGGCTCCCGAAACGTCGTGTTTTTAAACCTTACGCCAGTGTCGAAATAACTGTTTATTTAATACAAACGTAGAAATTGTACTGAATTAGTGTATGCGGATTTTCGATTAACCCTAAAATTGGAGTAGCTTGGTACTAATTTAGCGTAAAGGGTTGTAGATACGTAAAAATAATTTTTGACGGAGGAAGATACATAGTATACTTTTAGGTATCTGTTGCGAGGAATCTTGCCTAAGTTTGTGGTCGGATTAACCGTTACTGCTGAGTCCTTAGCTCCTGTTCGATTGACAATGGGCTTGGAGGCCCATTTAAGAGATTTGTTTAAATTATTAATTACTCGCATTGTTTTGTTTAGATATTATTACCTTTCGAGATTTTATTATTTATTTCAGCTTTTCCTCTTGGAGGGACTCCACCCTACGATAATCTAATATTGCTTGGAAGATATTCTTGTTGGAAGCCGCATAACCATTGTTGAGATTTGCCTTGTTGTATTTAGAAAATTGCCAAAATAAAAGTTGATGAATATGACAATTGATTGATTGATAATTTGTGTTTGATCGGCGACTCGTAATTACTGTTTTCCGCTAATCGGAAATGGCCCGTAAATGATAACATGTATGTGATGTTTTATGACTGATAGGATACTATAGTCGAGGTAAAAAGCATTATAATATCTCTGGTTCTTTTATCCACTAGAATGCTGAAATTTTGTATATTGACCTATTGGAGTATGGGGCACATTTCACTTATTGGAAATTTTTGTGTACAGGGACTGTATAAAAATTTAAATTTTGTATTTCTTTGAAAAATAATCCTCTGCAATTTTAATCGATTTCATAAAATTCTGCACCCTTTTCTTATGCCACTTTGCAATTTAATACATATGTCTAGAATCAATATTTAAGGAATTAGAGGGGCGGTCAGGGTTTTTTGGACACACTGTATATGCAGTGGAACCTGGTAAACTGACCACCTGAATAAAATGACTGCTTTTTATAAGATAGAACTAGTAGGGATCTAGTCATGCCTTTACCAAAGTCTGTTGTGTATAGTGACAAGGGGTGGACTGAGGGAGAGAAAGCAGCCCTGGCATTTTTAACTACGGCGGCCCACTTTGACTTCGAAGAGCTTGTGGGGTTTATCCTAATCAGTATAAATTCAAAGAATTTTATTCACCTTTATGGGGAGGGGATGGTATCCAATATTTATATATATCATGAATGATATATTTTGATGCATCGTGAAAGATCAACAATAACACTACAATAATAATTCTATATGAATATTACAAATAATAGCAGAGTTAGCAGAGAAATTACAAATACACCGAAACTGGGTAAGGTACTGGTATTTTCAGGCCAGATTTCTTTGATATTGCTGGCACGTAAATCCAAAGTTTATTGATGCTACTTCCAGTTAGTCCACCTTCATAGTAAAAGGGTTATGTTCCGCAGCACTAAATTGACACATGCCCATGTTGCTTATAATACGTGATCGCGCGCGTTCCGCCGTGCAGTGGCTTCGATCGAAATCCGAAATGAAAACGCACAGCAATGTTGTTCTTTCGTCATCAATGTGAAGGCAGCCTCCACCTTCAGCACTACAGTCCCTGCAGGACCTGGGCCTCCTTAACGATCGTGGCCCATTGTCCTCTACCCATGGCCTTTCTTTGCCATTCTCCCATTTTCATTCTTCGCACATCTTCTTCCACTCCAATTAGCCATCTTTTCCTAGGACGTCCCATTTTTCTTCTTCCTACTGCATTGGCTTTCATGATTTTCTTAGCCATGCTAGATTATTCCATCCTTTCTACATGTCCGAGCCACCTGTCTTCTTTTCCTACTCTCTGTCATCAACTCAGTGTCTCCATATAAATGGTATATTTTCCTGTATTTCCTAATTTTTATACGACATTTTCATTAATTCTCTCCCATATTCTTAGCAATTCTGTGCCTGTAGCTGTTAATGTACATGTCTGTTCCGTATAAAACTACAGGTCTTATTATTGTTTTACCAATCGTAAGCTTTAGTTTTCATGAAGCATTCTTGTAACTTCGTACTTTCTCGAATGTGAAGTACCGCCTACTACAAGCTGTTATTCTGGCTTCAATCTCTACAATTGTTTTGTAATCGTCTGCAAAAGCTAGATGTTGCGATGTTCCAAAAATATGTCACCTGGGTACACGCACATTTTTCTTATAGCAGCTTCAAGCGCTAAATTAAATAATGCCATTTAAAGAGCACTATCTTGTCTTAGACCCTTCTTCACGTCGAATTCACTTGACAGCTGTTCTTAAATGCTTACTTTGGCCTTGGTATTCTTTAACGCTAGCTTTACTAAATTGATATTTTTGAGTGAATATGTAGTTCTCTCAGAACTTGTAGAAGTTTATTTCTTCGGACGCTGTCATACGCTTGTTTAACATAGATAAATAGTTGATGTATTCTGCAAGGCCGTAGCCAGGATTTGATTTCAGGGGGTTCAAAAAATTTTTCTTCGTATATCGATACAATCATAGCATGCAAGCCGTAGCCAAGTATCATTAAAAATTTAGTTTCGGATGGAATCGGTCCCTAAGATCCCCCTTTGTATACGGGCATGGTATGCTGATATTAAATTCGTAGCGTTTCTCATGGATAATATTTAGTGAAAATATATGGTCTGTTGTTGATCTGTTCCTTCTGAATCCGAATTTGTAATCACCCAAAATTTCTTCTATATAAACTTCCTGGCGTTTTGAAAACAATTTTGAAAAACTCTTATATACAACATTTAGTAATGAGATTCCTTTATAATTAGCACCGTTGACTTTGTCATTTTTTGTATGAATGGGGTGGATGATTGCTGAGCTCCATTCTATCGCCACGTCTTCTTTCTCCCACACCTCTTTCATTTGTGAATATACATTGTCTCTCAATTCAACTCCTCCGTATTTGATTAATGCTGCCTGAATGCCATCTTCTCCAGGGCTCTCATTATTCTTTAAAGATTGTATCATTTCATCTACTTCTTCTCTTTCAATATTAATTTCTACTTGGTCTTGGTTTGTCTCTTGCGTTGCTTCTTCATCAATAACGCTCGCTTCCTTAAAGTTAAACAATTCTTCAAAATATTCTGTGCCCACTATTTAATATTTTATCAACTTCTCCTATCAAGTTTCCTTTATCATTACACAGTGAAATTTTCGGTTGCAACACTCTCTTTAATTCACCAGCTATCTTAAGCATATTTCTTGTCTATTTTCTTTGGTGAACTCCTAACTCAGGTAGTTTTTTTCTTTTCCCATTCCCTTTTCTTTCTTTAAGTAGGTATTTTGCCTCCCTTCGCGAATTTAAGAAATTTTCATACGTTGATCTTGTTTTCCTTTGATGTATTATTTCTTTTACCTTATTCCTTTTTCTAGCACTTTTTTGCAGTCATTATCAAACCATTTAGTTATTTTTTCAGGGTTTTTGTATTCGATGATCTCGGATGCCGAAGTCTTAATTATGTCTTGGAGTACCATCCATTTTTGGTCCATTTCTCCTTCATTTAGCATATTGTTCTGAGTAATTAATTTTTCATCAATAGCTTCTTGGAATTCATTCCTTACTAAAAGGTTGTCTTCAAGAGTTTGTATAGTAAATAAATTTTCTTTTTTGGGAAAGGATTTACGGGTGTTTGCAACCTTCTATTTATATAGGATTCGAACCATGAAATGGTCGGAGTCAATATCCGCTCCTCTACATGTCCTAACATCTGAACCATATCTATGTTCTAGTAGGAAGTGATCTATTTGATATTCAGTGGTACCGTTCGGTGAGGCCCATGTAGTTTTGTGGATGTTTTTATGATCAAAATGGGTACTACTCATAGTTATGTTTTTGCTAAAAGCAAAATCAATGAGCCGTAGTCCATTATTGTTGTTATTGTCATGCAAACTATGACGCCCCAGTGTGGTCTAAACCGCTCTTTTCCCAGTTTTGCTTTCATATCCCCAAGAACGATTTTCACATCGTACATTGGGATCTTATCATAGGATCGTTCAATTGTTGCATAGAATTTTTCTTTAGCGTCATTCTCTGCCGGTGCATGTACACACACCAAAGTAATATTGAAGAATTCGGATTTAAAACGTAAAGTACACATTCTTTCATTGATGGCTCCAAATCCAAGAACGGACCGTTTTATTTTTTAGCAACCATAAATTCGGTGCCAACTGTATTGGTTCTTCCTCCACTGCAAAAAACTCTGCCCTAATCTGTAGAATCCATTATGGTTGTACCTCTCCACCTAATTTACTGTAGGGCCGCAAGGTCTGCTTTATATTTATTTAGTTCACCCTTCAAATTTTCTAGGGCTCCAGCTCGATATAAACTTCGGGCATTCCAAATGGCCATTGATACAAATCCTTTGTAAAGGCAGCCCTTTTTTGTTGCTCATCTGGTTAACGGCTGTTGCCATTTTTCCATAAAAGCGTATGTAGAAAATTTTGAGGAAAAAGTGGAAATCTAGAATTCAAATGAATATATTTTGCTTTATTTCTCAATTCCTCCTAATTTGCTTGAGCACGTTAAAAAGGCATAATTTGGTAATGACGGCCCACGGGGCTTTTGTCCGGTTACTTCTATGGCCAGTCCGACCCTGATAGTGACCACCTGTCTACGTTGACTGTTGCACTCCAGTCCCAAAGGTGGTGACTTTAGGCAGGTTTTCCTGTATACGTTATTGATTTATTATTGTACTTTGTTAGTAGTAGTATTTTAATACAGCATATACATTTTGTAACAAAAACCACAGTATATGCTCACCTTTAACGCGGATATCATGTGTAGTAGATGGATTCGAAGAATCCTTATTTTACTATATGTACATATTGTGATTTAGTAAATATTTATTTATTCCAGATTACATACTGTACCAGGAGCAACTTTTAACTTGTAGTATTATACTTAAAAATCAAGTAATTGAAGACTGTTTTCGCGTTCTGTCGACACAATGTCACCAACAGTCATTAAGTTTGTTTACAGTTTCTAGAACAGGCCCAAAATCTGTCTCTTGTATCACAAAACGACGCACAGTTTGCAACGCACTGAAAGCTTACATCATACTAACAGTATGATGTGGAAGTGGCAGTTGGAAGTGGCAGAGATTTTCAGTGTCTTCGTCAGTAACCAAAAAATAGCGATTACCTTCCGACAAGAGTTTTATCGTGCCGTTAACGGCTTCAACTATTTCGGCGTTCGTTGTAACACTGTACGTCATGATGTTACCGTCCATTGAGACATATTCATTAAATGTAACAAAATTGAGAAGAACACCACAAGCTTGTGTATCAGTTATGTCGAATTCATTCTAGCAATATGCAAAATCGAGCACTAACCGAATCAGTGTGATGATTTTGCCCATGTCTAATTCAATCTTCGCCTCCGTTTTGATGTCTTTTCCTATGTCAGTGGTTCCTGAACTTTTGAATCCGCGACCCATTTTTTAGAATGTCGATATTTTACACTCCACGTGGTTCAAACCAGGGACATATCAAGGAGATGAGTCTGATCCCCCCTCCCGAAAGAAAAAAATCCTGGATACGTGCCTGGCTTCCACAGAAATCCTGGCGTGGGCATGCCCGCTTTTTTTTTTAAGTTTTACGTATAAGAAGGTGAGTTTGGTTCTATGAAATGAGACAACACACCGATTGAATGGGGAAATACGTTTATGAGAAGGCCTAAGGGGGAGGGACACACCTCTTATTTGCTTTAACAGTAAGAATAAAAACAGAGAGAGAAAGAAAATATATTAAAAATACGATTTTACATTACTTAAAAATTTATTTAAAAGTGGCATATTCTCCTTAACAAAGATATAAAACATGCTTTAGGTGCCGAAAAATTTGTTCTATTTTAGTCAATTTACAGCTTATTAAACGTATGAAATTTGAAAAAACCGTGATAATAACTTCTTCGTGAATGGGAATCAACTCGGAACCTCTTAGCTGGGAGGAGAGTGACGTCACCGGATCACTACACATGGTCGCAAGTGAAATTTTCGACATGGGAATGCTTTTGTTAAATTGTAATTTTGCAAATAAAGAAGGAAGCCTCGTTCTGTGAAATAAAGTGACATTTCGAATGAAAGAGAAATTTTAGAGAGCATTGAGATTTGTTTTTATTAGTATCAGGGATAAAACATGTGGAAAGACACATGGAAAAAAAGATTTTAAAAATGCGATTTTGGATGACATTTAAAAATTGACTTAAAAAATACGAATTAGGTGCAGAAAAAGGTGTTCTACTTTATTCAATTTACAGCTTGTCAAAAAGATAAAATTTGGAAAAAAAATTGTGATAATGGCTCCTGCGTGAAGGAGGATCGAACTCTGGACCTCTCAGCTAGAAGGCGGGTGACGTCACTGAATCACAACACAGGGTCGTAAGTACGATTCCCGTCGTAGGGATGGGTTTTTTTTATTTTAATTTTGCAAATATAAAAAGAAGTTTCGTTCAGTGAAATGAAGTGAGACTTCAAATGAAAGGGAAAAAAATTATGAGCAGGCATAGTTAAAAAACTTTTTGCCTTTATTAATATAAAGGATGAAAGAAGTCAGTGGGAAAACAGAGTTTCAAAATTGGGGTTTGGCGTGGCTTTTAAAATTAATTTAAAAATGACGAATCCGTCATAAAAATGCGATAAAATATGCATTAGTTGCAGAAAGATGTGTTCTATTTTATGCAATTAAAATTTGTCAGGATGATAAAATTTGAAAAATTGTGATAATGGCTTCTGCGTGAAGGGGATCGAACTCGGAACTTTTTAGTTGGGAGGCGACTGAAGTCACCGGATCACTCACTACGCAAGATCGCAAGTATGATTGACAGCGAGGGGATTTTTTTTGTTAATTGTAATTCTGCAAATAAAGACGGAAGTTCCGTTCTGTGAAATGAAACGACACTTCGAATGAAAGGGAGAAAAGGTTTATGAGAAGGTATAGGAGAAAAAAAAAAAATTTTTTTTTTGCATTAATATAAAGGATAAAAATAAATTAGAAAAGTGAGTTTTTAAGAATGCGACTTTGAGTAGTACTTAAAAATTGACATAAAAATGATAAATTCGCCTTAAAACCAAAGAACACTGTTCCTGGACAGTGGCTGAGTGGAGCCGAGTGGCTTGGTTGGACGAATCATACCTTCAGCTTTTTCGAGCAGATGGGCGTATTCATGTGTGTGGAGAGGACAGCACGAGGCTACGGCTCTATTTTGTCAGCAAAGTGTTTTGTAAGCTGGTAGTGTACCAATATTAGTGTGAGCAGGGTCAGGTTAAAGCAAGGGCTCGCGGGGCCCATGAAAAATTTTATTTGTAATAAAATAGTAAATTAACACAAGAAAATCTTTTCTTTTCTTCCTTCTTGGGGTTAACAAGCCGAAATGAATCCAGCGAAATCATAGCTGGTATCCAATTACAACAATTATAACTACAACCGCAGCTTTGAGAATAACTAAACTCAATTCTTTTTCGCTATTGATGGTCCTACAATTTCACTGCTTAATTAAGCTATAATTTGGCTATATTTCATCATAAATGGCTTTAAAATTTTGGAGATTGTGTTTTTAGGGTGCGTTATATTTTATTTTTATTACGCATTTTTTTACAAAAAATTTTATTCTTCGTCTATTTATATCTTCATAAAACAATAGCATTGCACTGTTTCAAATGATCACGAATACTCTAGGCGTGAGTCGCAGTGTTTAAAAAAAAAACACGAAATTGGTACGCCAGTGCCACACACTATCTTCTACTTTTACCAAAACTTTCACAGCTTCAGCTATACAAGTGCTCTCTTTGACATCCGATGTTGACGTGAAAGTAGCATCAAAAAACACATTCTTACCTATATTTTTAAATGGGAATAGGGTTGCATACATTTTTCATATTTATATCTTTATACGGGCGTCAGGGGTCTCCTAATAGTCATAGTCAGCCCCAGAGTGTGGGTCAGGTTCTGTTGGAGTATAGATCATTAGTGTTACCGGAGTGTTCCGTGACAGAAGCGAAATACACGGATATTTTTGCAAACCATTAATACACCTTTATGGATGCCGTGTCCAGCGGTAGTGGTGATTTGTACCAACAGGATAATGCAACGCTCCCTCAATGAACACTCAACAAAGTTTTAAGTAATCCATTGGTCAAGTACTCCACTGGTCATGCACTATTAGGATTTAAATATAGTACACTATACAGATGTCACTACATATTTTTTATGACGAAATAAATGAAATTAAAAAGCTGCCAATGAGATTTTAATCACCCATTTCATTACACCGTGGCAAATGGAGGGAATTCGGCGGTATTATAGAACACTTGCCGTTTTTCTATCCATCGTATGTATAGTCCATGTAATATGCTACATGTGTCCATAATGGCAATGATTTAATGTACGCAATCTGTCATTGGCTACGATGGCGGACCCATTAAACATTTCTGATTAAAGGTTCATTTATAGCTTGCATATTTCTTTTATTTTTTTTTCTGTAAATTTTCATTCAGTTTGAAAATGCTGTTTCTTAATCATTTTTCAGCGTGAAAAACACAGCTTAAATGTTTTTGTACTATATTATCACAATGTGATAAAAAAATTAGTATTGCTATTGGGAATTTCTGAAACTGGCGCCCTCTAACCATAATTGTGAGAGTACAAGTACCTTTTCCCTATAAATATTTGGATCCCATATTTTTTAAAGCCTAATTCTAGAATTTCATTTCGGTAGTTCCAAATTTGCGGTCGCTAAAGCCCCATAAGTAGCGGACGATTCTTTTAGACCATCCTGCTAATCTCACTAATGCGTTAAGTTTATTGTAGCGGCACACACGGGTGTAACAGACACAACAAATAGTTTGCCAATTAGTAGACAGTAATACATCGGTACTTAACCATGTTTCTAATATTTACCTCGATACCGTTAATATCATGCAAGATAATTTGACGTAGCCTTACACAGATAAGATTTATGAGTAAAGACAACGTTGTAAGTGTAAGTAAGGTTGAAATTTTTTTTTATTTCAAAGTACGTTTCTGACGGACTTGGTCGTCTTTCGTCAGAAATACATGAAAAACAAATATTACATAATCGAAGATGACGTTATTGCTTGATTATTGTGTTACAAGTTGTAAATGAATAATTAATGTGAAATTTTATTAAACATTTCCAAGCTTGAATAAAAGTTGGAGTAGATTTTGGTTCATTGACTATGATAGAAGAATTCTGAGTGATATGGACTGCTTCTAAAAAATTTAATTTATAAATTGATCTCAGTTGATTGATAATTTTGGAGTGGTTAAATTTGCAGTTATGTGACCAGCAATAAATAGCGATAGCAGATTTATGGAACTCTGTCTTCTCTACGGCGCAGTATAGCCCAGATGCTCTTGCGCCATAAAAAAGCCAAACAAACAAACAAACAAACTGTCTTCTCTACGTATTTAGAGTGTTCCTTTAGTCTATGCTGCAAGGCTCGTTTAGTCTGGCCGATGTAGAACAAGTTACATTTGCTGTAGATTTGGTAAACACCCCAACGTTTTAAAATTGGGATATTGTCTTTAAGTTTAGAGACATGGATTTTGTTGCATCGGGAAAAAATTACTCGGCAGTTTACTTTTTTAAGAATTTTGGAGAAAATTTTCTCCAAACAGACAGCTGGTCACAAAACCACAAATTCAAATTCAACCAACCCATAATTATCTGTCAACCGATATCAATACATGAATTAGATATTTTAGAAGCATTCCATATCAATAAGAATTCTTCTATCATAGTCAGTGAACCAAAATCTACTCCCACTTTCAGTCAAGCTTGGAAACGTTTAATAAAATTTTCACATTAATTATTCATTCATCCACAACTATCACCAAAGTCAAGCAATAACATAATCACCAATATTCTAATATTTATTTTCTCATTTTGTATTCCTGACGAAAGACGGCCAAGTCCGTCAGAAACGTACGTTGAAATAAAAAATTTTCAACATTATTACGTTTGTAACTCATAAATTTTAACACAATTATTTAATTTAATTTGTTGGAAATTAATTTCCATTCTAATTTTTTAATGATATTGTGACTAATAAAACCACTAAGCTAAATTAAAAATTGTCAACTTCGGTTCTATTGCTGCGTGAAACATTTCAGCTGGTGATAAACGAATTTTCTAGAACCATATACGGAAGTATAATTTTCTTTTCTGCCCGCCTGCAGCAGAAACAACTTTGCCAAAATTACATTCGACACACGTGCTGGACTTCGGACATACACTGCAGTAGATCTAGCGTAATATTAATTATATCTTATAATGCAATAACGAAATTGCAACGATATTTGTCCAATGAAAGAAAGAATTGCACTGACCTTCTGTTTGTACTAAGATAATTTGGCGGTCGCTAACTTGTATCTAGTTATAAATTGTGTGGTTTAAACGGCCTTGAACTGTGCGTTTAAAGATTACTGCATTTCGGTGATGTAAAAAAAATAACCTTTATTATAGTAAATTTTAGAAAATGAATAGCATGACAGAAAAGGTATTATTTCGTTTCAAGGAATTCGTGTTTCCTTTTAATTTTGCTAGACGTTGTTTTTACGTTTTTATGTAATTATTCTAACGTTATAAGGTAGAAATTCAAAATACGATTTTTCCTTAGTTTTTATGTTTCGAAAACGAAGGAACCGGTGGTCTTTCAATAAACAGAAAGAGGCCGCTGTTACAGGAATAATTAGTGACCACCTTAACCCTTTCGGTACTTTCGTCGAATTTAATAGACATGAAATAAATTATCTTATTTTTCTTCAAAGTAAAAATTTGCCAACGATACACAATATAATAAATTAGATCTTTTTCCAAATATAAATAATAGTTTTGCCTACAGATGGCTTAGGACAGGAGCTATACTAATTTTCTAAAAACTAATTGCAATGAAAACGAAGGCATCGAGTCATCATGTTGATTATATTCGATGTTAATTAACCATGGGATCACTCTGACATTTTGCAGGTAGGTTATTTTGGTGATAGAAGAAATATGGGTAAAAAATCATACAAATTTATCAACAGGAAAAAATGGTGTCTGAAAAGGTCATAGGATAGCCAACGTACTATTTATTTATTGATAAAATACTGCCTTTCAAAAGTTAAGTATGCGGCAGTAAATCTGACGTAACTTGAAAAGTTGTACTTATACTCCAAATTTCAAAAAAAGGTATTCAATAGAGTTCATTGGGTGGGGTGGAGGGAGGGGGAGAACGGAATATTATTAAAATTAAAAAATATATTTAGGTTCATTTTTTAACTTTTAAGCTCTTGCTTCACGTTTAGTATATCCCGGAAAAAAAGTTTTGTACGGTATACAAACAAAGCAGCTTTAATATAGGATGTGACCTCCCTTGAATTTAAAACAAGCTTGCATGGACGTTTCAATCCTTCATTCGGGTGACATAACACCTTAGAGGATAATGGCAAATATTCTTTTCTAAGGAAATACACTTTCTCAAAAAAAAAAAAAAAAGAAAAAAGCACTACCCGATAAAATAATCTGATCATCCTGAAATTTCGCATGCAAATTCTTTTAGACCAAGTATGCAAATGATTAAATTTTCAAAGCCAATGAGTGTTAACTTCGATCATAGCGCGCATTTCTACTGCACAACTGGCATCGTACAAAAGAGGTAAAAATTGCGGACGGTTTATTTTTCTCGTTGTCGGCGTTGCAACCAGTAATGCAGTTACGACATTGTCGGATACCATATAGCCAAGTGGACGACTTTGAACGTGGGCACGTAGTTGGGATGCGTGAAGCTGGCTGGTTCCTGCACCGTACGGACACTGCTGTGCAAAGGTGTTGGCAGCAATGGTTTCTGCGAGGAACTTATCGGCGAAATGATGGCTCTGGATGGCCAAGGCGCACTAATGCAAGGGAAGATTGGTTGGTTGTGCGACAGGCCCGAGCTGATCCTATGACATCATTGTCCGCCATCCAACGTGCTACTGTGTCTTTCAGACCACCCGTGGCACCCTCCACCATCTCGCAACGCTTGGCTGAGGTGGGGTTACGTTCGTAGTGGTCTTTAGGACGTCTGCCTTTAACTCTGCACCATTGACATAGAGTTGTTTGGAGTGATGACTTAGCCGATCACCATGGCTACCATCAGATTGGCATCATATAGTGTTCAGCGGTGAATCCCACTTCAGTCTTGGAGAAGATGACCACCAGATCCGTGTGTGAAGATGCCAGGGTCAGCAGTCCCAACCATCCTTTGTTTTACAGAGGTACACAGCTATTACCACTAGAGTGATGGTGTGGGGTGTTATCTCATACGACAGCAGGACGCCCTCTGTCATCTTGCGTACAACTTCGAACAATGTAACGCCGGATCCCATATCTGTGAGCTGCCTCTGTGCTGTTGATTACTCTTTCTTGGCTAGCAAGGTCACCCGACCTTTCGCTAATCGAACATGTATGGATAGGGTAGGCTGCCAAATTTGGGTACTGCAAAATGTTGCAGATCTGGAGCAACAAGTGAGGAATGCCTAGCAAAACGTGTTGCAGAATGACATTAGTAATCTTTACCACTCCTTACCTAGATGTATAGAAGAAGCATGCATCGCCGCCAAGGGGTGGGGGAGGGAGTTCAACATCTATTGATTTAAGCATTTAATGTGCAATTACTAGTCATTGATGGGTCCTATGGTATTAAAATTTTTATCACTGCCTTACCTGTCTATGTGCTGGATGTACATTTACTTTCAATAAAAGTAGACAATTTCTTCATGGTGCTCCTTTTTTCTTTTGCAACAGAGTATAATAATATTTGTAGTCCTTTTGTATAATTTGTGATCATTTGTGTTCAGAGCAAAGTTTTGAATCTCCCGAAAATTTGCCCAAACATCAAAATGTATTTCGATGTTAGAATTTTGTGGTAGTGACACAATCTTCCTCATCAATTCCCCCCCCCTTTCCATCACATTTTCTAACAATTCCTGAATGGTATTAAATGCGAAAGACAGATCTAAATCTCCGTCCAAGAAAACTTACTTACTGGCTTTCATATTTGTCATTTTATCCTGCTAATATGAAAATGCCATCCACTCTTCCCATCATCATCCCTGCCTATATTTTTGGGTTCATTAGATGAAAAATTCTGCAATTAAAATTTACTTTAATTGCAGGATTTTTAATTGAAAGGTTTTTGGTCGACATTTAGAAAACCACTCTAACAGGTCAATTTCTTCGTTTCCGGTCTTCCAATGCTTCATTTTGCTATCCAAGTTCACACCTCAAAAAGACTGTTGAAGATAGTCTTTACTACTTTTTAAAATCTCATTCATCTATGACCTACCCCCACTAACCGCAAAGCGTTGCTAATTTTTATGAACTTATACCTTTTTTACTGTCTTTGATAATTTTGATTTTTTCCTTTAGACTTATAAATTTCCCTTAAGAAGTCATCGTGATTACAAACTGGCGTTTAAATGGAGAAGTTAGGTTGATACATTATTCAATGGTAACAAAGCAAAAATAATTAGAACCATCATAAACAAATTTTTAGTGGACAGTGCTTGTTTGTGCAGACGAAATATTGTTATGATCAATCATAAATAGCGACACCATATTCACATAAAGGGAGTGTAAGTATAAAGCTACAAATTGAACATATGTTTTAGTGGAGTATTTTCAAAGAAAGCACCGTCAAGTAAATTTTACTTTACATGGTTTACAATTTAGGTTGAAGACATATTTGAAAAATTTCAATAATTTTTTTTTGTGATGCTTACTGGGTGGCCGTTGTTCAGAACTGGTTGTTCGGAGGTTAGCATTAATGTTAATCCTATGGAACATGTTTGGTTCCATTGATATGTGGATAGTATTTGGAGGTTACCATCGTTTAGAGGTGACCGTTAAAGGTTTTATTGTAGTCAGCTCTACTATCCACCATCCACTGCAAATTAAATAATTATAGTTTGTACATAAAAAATTATGTAGATACCAAAAGTATCCAGTATAAATTTTTTACAATTCAATATAAATTTCTTAAATTACTTTGATATCTGCGAGAATGTCAATTTTTGAAAGTGTATTGTTCCTATCAAATTTACACTCATTGTGAACAGGTTTGTTTTTAGTGCCGTGATATCAAATAATAAAATATTTCACTACTTTTTTTTCTGAAATTTCTTGAAGATCTTACGGACAATTTTATAGTTTTATAGGCTGTCATGGATACTTAGTGAATTGCGGACCACACTGAGAAATATTACAGCTAGTTAAAAAAAAAAAGGAGCACCAAATACTCAACTCTACAGTTCTAGGGTTAATGGACTGTCTTGCTCCAAGTCTCTCTAGACCATGGCAGCGTTGAAAACCTTAAAAATATATGCTTTTTCATAAGAAAGCTAATCTAATTTAAAATCAACCTTAATACTTATCGAAATGCATGATTATCCAATGAAGCAGAAACTTTGAGCAAACAATTTTGTTTTGGTAAATGAAGAACGTTTGGCAAAAGTTCAGGTAAAAAGAAGAATGTGCGATACGAAAATATGCTGCCCATTTGAAATAAAAATGAATTAAATTTTTAGCCACATTAGGTGATGGATTGTTTTTAAAGTCTTGCTTTTTTGCATTTGTAAATTTTATGGTGTAATGAGAGTGAGAGTCATGCTGTGCCTGACTCAACAGTTTCCCGAGGAAGTCAAATCCACAGACTGTGTGAACACACAGTGTGCCATCAGTTGGTAAGTGGTGTTTTTTTTTTTTTTTGCACCATTAGGACTTGAATCCAGAATAACAGCATATTAGATGAATGTGTTACCACTAGACACACAACCACAGGGCATTCTTAATTCGAAATTTTGCCTTGGTTTTGTATGCAAAAGACAAGAAAGATAGTAAGACAAGAATAATAGAAATAAAATACAGGGTACCAGGGAGGAAATTTACATAAAAAGGTTAAACACTGGTAAAATAGCAATGAAAAAGATCACTCAAGCTTTCGGACGCATCAGCAGCAGTCCTTCATCAGGAGTAATGACGATGTTATGTTTCTGTCTCTTTTTATACTTGAAATTTCTGGAAAACCCTTCATCAGAGTAG
>QLNU02015360.1:225200593-225221582 GCA_006491805.2 Dysdera silvatica
TTTTCTTACATTTGTTTTATAAATAGAGTAAACAAACTACCTTGGCAAATATGCACACATGTGCCTGATCAAATACATGCAGTAAGACTACTCTTTATCAAATAGCTCAGAAGTACACATTTTAGAAATTTTCAGAAGATCTGCAAAATAAAACAATAAATAAATATATGCAAATATATAAATTCATAGTTAAATATTTTCAACTAAAATATATGTACTGAAAATGGTCAGTGGCCTTTAAAATGTTATCTCTATATACATGCAACCACTGATGTAAGCAGAGGGTGTTGATGGGGGTTGTAACCCCCCATTGCAATGAAATTTTGTATATTTAACATAGGAATATGTGAGTTGTAGCTCTGTAATCCTCCTATTGAGCATATAACCCCTTCCCTTACGAACTTTCTGCATATGCCTATGCATGTAACACATCTTAAATTATTACGATGAAAGATAATTCATTTGCAGTATTTAAAATACAAATTTTGTGTATACACTTGAACTTTGTTAATGTGAACACTCTTAATGTGCACTATTTTTAACATGCACTGCTTCCTGAATCCTTGTCAAATCCTATAGTAATATGATTTTATCCTTCTTGGATAATGTGAGGTACTTTTAATGTGAACAATTTTTCTGTTATTGAGTGTTCACATTAACAAGATTCAACTGTACATACAAAGTATTTATACATACATTCAAAATCATTATCAAATTACAACTGTTTATAGATATTGCATATTCAAGTATGATGACTGATACTTCTTTTCAAATTAAAATTCTAAAAATTTTAAATTTCTGTTTTGATTGGTATTTTCACCAAATAAAAAATTTGAATCATAAAGTGCAGATTAAAATTGTTTAATATATATATAAAAGTTAAACCAATATCAAAAACTAATGGAAAAGTGTGGATGATTTAATTTTTCATGGCATGTATTAATATGTTCACTTTTATATGTATGAGCGTTTCACTTTGAAGAAACTGCATAGACACACTACATTTTTCTCACAGTTTAAGAAATTGGTACCAGGATCACTTCCATATATAATTGCACATCCATGCTTTAATGAAAGTGATTATTTCTGTAAATTATGAAAAACAATACGAATAAAATGTAGCAATAAAAGGTTGTATAAAATGCCTTTACCACACTTTTGCAAACAGTATATATAATTACAAATAAATTTGACACCCACATATTAGTAGCTCAAACTAGAGCTATATTTTTGTTTAGAAGAAAAATGTGTGTTGACCATATTTGGCAATTGTGTTATCCCTGTGAAGGGTAATAATATCCTGCAACTTAATATATGGAGAAAAGAGCGTTTGTTCTTGTTCTCATTCGTCTAGTAGGTTAAGACACCGCGGGCTAATTGCGGGGATATTGGTTCGAATCTGGGATGAGGACGGCGTCTCTTTTTCTCCTGAACAAAAAAAATAGCTCTAGTTCGAGCTACTAATACGTGGGTGTCAAATTTGTAATAAAAAAATCCCCCACGAAAAACTCACAAAAATTTAGCCCCGGTGGCTTTGTGTGTTGACCAATATTTGGCAATTGTGTTATCCCTGTGAAGGGTAATAATATCTTACACCTTTACATACGGAGAAAAAGAGCGTTATTACTTGTCCTCATTCGTCTAGTAGGTCAAGACACTCCGGGCTAAACGGAGGGACCCTGGTTCGAATCCAGGATGAGGACGGCGTCTCTTTTTCTTCTAAACAAAAATAGCTCTAGTTTGAGCTACTAATACGTGGGTGTCAAATTTATTTGTAATAAAAAATCCCCACGAAAAACTCACAAAAATCTCGCCCCGATGGCTTTGTGTGTTGACCAATATTTGGCAATTGTGTTATCCCTGAGAAGGGTAATAATATCTTATAGTACATATATATAATATAAATCAATTTTTTAAAAGAATTAAAAAAAAAGTTACATAGACTTACTAATCATAATCTAAGTCAGATTCCACATCTATCTTTGAAAGATGTACTTCGACTGAAGCTCCTAATCGAGAAAAATGGTTGTACAATTTAAAAAACTCCGTAAGTGATAGCTGTATATTATTTTTTCTCATTTTAGCCAATCTAAGGTTATATATAAAGCTAGTACCTGGATCATCGACATCTTTCATCAACAAGCCACACATAGTTAGCATAAAGGTTCCATAATAAATTTATTTTTATCTTCGAACTTCTCCACATTACAAATTATTAGTAAGTTTACAAGCATATTCACATCTTCTCCTTCAATTATGTCATCATTATGTCAAAATCTATCGATATGTTTTGTTAACTAGTTTGACAGTGTGCAGTTTTATAGGGTAAAGGTCAGTTGAAACAATCTGCTGAACAATTCATTTACAGCCTTGCCATTGTCTTTTAATATTATGTATTTTATATTATAAGAAACTTGTCAGACAAACTTTTATTTGCAGATAATTCCAAAAACTTTTACTTTTTAGTTTGTGAGTACTACGTCAATGGCCTTTCCTTTTCCTGATGACCCTTCATTAATTAAAGTGGATATGTATTTATATTTGATTATCTTCAATTCATGTGATTAGCATTAATTCCATGTATTTTATTCTAACAGAAAAATTTGCATACAGTTGACAGATTTTTTAGAACAGGCCTGGATATTTGAATAAATACATTTATGCCTTTTTTTTTTCTTTTCGTTTTTGCATGACTGTCATACACACAGCACAGTTTGGATTCACAACAAATTTTAAGTGACTGAGTAATGGACTATTACTAACTCCAATACCTGGGATAATCTCTCAAGCTACTTTTTCTTTTTCATCTTTATGAATGGATCAGGGAATAATTGCACATTTTGGAAGTTTACAAGATGTAAATAATTTTTGTTCGCTTTCGTGTTTTACGGCACAAGGATCATGTTGTATTGAGACCTACAGTTTTCCGAGAAATCTGAACCTTTTATGGTCTAGGGAATCAACCTCAAGACTACAGTGAGCAATTAGTGGGTAAGTCCCGTTATTTGGCACTGTTGGAAGTCGAACTCAGGATAACGGGCACAATAGGAATGCATTACCACTGCAGGGCCTGTAAATAATTTAATGAAGATTGTAATGCACCAACCAATTACATGATCAACATTTGTACATAAAACACTTTTTGAAAAAAAAAAAAAATGCTATGCACTCATCACTAATGACAGCAATTTTTTCAACTAATTCAATTATTACAATTAAAATACATGTGATGTGGCTAAACTCATGACAATAACGACAGTTAAATGTTTTATGCAATGTTTAACTCATACTGTGTTCATATGTAAGAAAAGCATTAAAGATATTTAAGTACTAAATTCGTGCAAGTAGGACTAATGCACATAAATAGTTGAGAACAATATGGTAAATGGTTAATTATACTATAAATCGTTAGATACAATACAGTGCGTATAACTTTAAACACATGGGAAGGGAAAAAAAATATATACAGTTTCTACATTGCTTTAAAAAGAATGTACGCAGACTGCTTTCAGTTTCATATTCTAAGATTAAGTGATTCATCTATGAGAGGGGGTACTTAAAAGACTTTTATATGTTTTCAAATCATTATCCAAACTTATTTAGATACACTGGTTTTCATGAATTAAAGAAAAAATACAAAAACAGCGAAAACTCAAAACTTATATGTTGATTTTAATGAAATAGCATAAAAGTACAACATAGAGTAAGGTGTAAAATAACATGAAAACTAGACAATTATGATGTTTCAGAAATTATCACGTGACAATTTGGATATGTCAGTTTGGTATAGGAAAAGCACCTTCAATATGGAGTGTGATCACCCCAAGCAGCAATACAGCACCTAGAGTGATGTGTGATGCTGTCAATTATGTGTTCTCCATGAGGTCAACAGGAAGTGAGAGCCACTGTTCTTGCAAAGATGCTCTAAGCATGTGAAGGGTTTGAAGAGGGGGACTGAGAGCAGAAGTACATCTCTCCAAAGCAAGACCGTAGCCAGGATTTAATTTCGTGGTGGTTCAAAAATTTTTACAGCATGTATCGATACAATCACAGCATGCAAGTCCGTAGCCAAGTCCCATTAAAAATTTAATTTCGGGGGGAACCGGTTCCATAAGATCCCCCTTTAGATACAGGCATGCTCTAAAGTATACTAAAAATACTTAATGAGATTCAGGTCTGAAGATCGAGCTGTCCACTCCATGCGCTGAATTGTTTGTGGCTGAAGATAATCTTGCATAATATAAACCCTGTGTACTACAGTAGTGTTATTTTAAAGAATAAAATTATCACATATTACACTGACAAAAGGATATACATAAGCATCAAAGATGTCATCTCTGTAGACTTGAGCAGTCACCGTTCCATGTCAGAAGACATGGAGGCCTGTGTGCTCACCCAAAGAGATACCACTCTAAACACAAATACCATTGCCACCTTCGCATGAATCTCTTTAACGGATGTCTGATGGATGATGATAATAAGTTCAAGGTTTTCTCCAAATCAAACATCTGCTACCATTTTGCAAGTTAAACCAAGAGTCATCCATGAAGAGCACAGCCTCCCACTGATCTAGAGTCCAGTGGACATGTCCATTTCAAATGCTCCTTCCTGTGACGCAAGGTTAACGACACACAAATGGCTGGTTGCCTTGCATATAGACAACCTTCATGAACCCTTCTATACACACATTACATGTTGATATCATCCTTTCGGCGGCTGCAGCAAGGGAAGATTTAAGTTGGGCTGGGTTTGACATTCCATTCCTTCATAAACATAACTGCACATATCGGTAATGGGTGTTGAATGTGGCTCTTGGCCATCCTTGGCTGAATCTGTTGTTAATAATTGTTGCCAAAGTCTGAACCACAGAGGGATTGGCATTTAACCATCTGGCTACCCCAGTCTGAGTTTGACCTGCCTCTAATCTCCTAATGGTCCTCCATTGCAGTTCTTCAGCCAAATGATGCTATTTGCTGATGACATATTCCGATTACAGTGCCACTATTTTGCATATTGTAGTTTTGTTAGGCAATATGCAATATAGTACATATTGCAGTTTTGTTAGGCAATATGCAAAATAGTGCATATTGCAGTTTTTTTCAGCACCTTTTATTTAATAAGACTCAAATTTCATACTGAATGGTATAATATATATATATTTATTTATTTTTAGAGTTATTGCTGGTTTTAACACTTTTTCTTAATTTATGGAGATCAGTGTATGAACTGAGTCTAGTAAATGCAAAACCATAGAATTATCCCTGAGAGATGGGATAGCAGATTGTATTTAAAAATATTAAACAGAGATGAGACAAATGAGTTTAGAATCAGAGTTGACTCAATCAATGATTTTTTAAAAAATGAGTTTGAATTTGCTAAAAAGCACATGCTAGCTATCCATGAATCTGTAACAATCGATTTTTTAAGGAAAAGACAGACTTTTTGTGGTCCAACAGTAATTTAGCATAAAGTTTTCAAACTTATATGACATTTTTCTCAATTGTAAACCTAATTGGCTTGGTCCACTGGTTCTGAACTTCTCAAATATAATGATAAGCAATTTTAATATGGTCTAGAAATTTTAAATGTTCTAGGATTCAAAAATTATAAACTGTTCAGATCTTGGCATTCAAATTCTTGATTATTTAGATCTTTAGTATTAATAAATGCAATTTATTTTAATTGTCCTTAATATTAAACTTAAAATCATTACACAAGTGTCACCAAGAATGACAATGGGCATATTTCATAGAGGTAAAAAACAGCAATATGACATTAAGTAAAATAATAGAGCATTTATATCAAAAAGCCAAAAGAAGCCTGACAAGTATGAAATCAAGTATTGTACTGCTTTAAATTTGTTTTAAAATTCTGACTAAACATCTAAGAATTGACCCAGATACAAAATATTTCTTGCTTAAAAATGATGAAAGCTACAAACAACATTACAACGCTTATTGTAATCAGTATAGTATTAAGCCGAATTTTGTGTTTCAGGTCTGAAAAATTAGTAATTTGGGATGATACTGATAATATAATGAGACTACATTTATAAATATATTCAGGTCTATCAAGATTCAAACCTAACCCATAATCTGCCAACTTTCTGAGGTGGCTTTCAGTAATCATTCAGCGTGTGCAAGGAGATCGTCATAAAATTTAGTTTTCCGAAAAATTTATTTATTAAAAAAACATTTTTAAAAACAATTTTTTGTACTTCTGTAACAGGTTATAGTATATATGTTTTAGCAAAGTTATGTTTAGACTGACATGAAAGAGTTATAGTGACAATTCTAAATTTAGGCTTTTTATGAAATCAAGTATATATTACCATAAAAAGCTTGATTTTATTAAGCAGCAGGTACTCTACTGGCTAGTTCTCTATAAGTGAAAATCTTGTTGCTTGTTTGGCAGAAATCAACTGCTTTAAATGAAATTTTTTTTAAACATACTTGAGATTTTAAGAAGTGTCTTTTGTTTTTTCGATAAGGAATAAACTTATGAGATTTTGTACTCGGGTTTGGTCTAAAATTTGTTTGATTCTTTCGAATGGCACTAAAAATTCTTCCCGTAGTGGTATTGTATGTGGAATCAGCAATATACACAACATAAATTTTGATAAAGCCTCATATTGCTTTACCCCAGAAAAATCTCAGAAACTTCATTCTATATAAGATCCATTCTCGAACACTCACCCATATTTTCAAACTGAGATAGTGCAAACTCAAATTCAAGTAGATTGATTTCCACTGGTGTTAAAGTGCTCTTAAATAAAGATGCCACATATTCTATAGAAGAATAAGACATTTTTTTGCGGCTGCTCACATCTGCTATTTCAGCATGTTGTCACTTTGCAAAGGGAATTTTTCAGCATGTATAAATACAGGGCTGCCATTACGCTTCTTTGCAAGAAAATAAGGATCACTTTATAAAAAAACAACTAACATAGTAATTTGTAAACATGAGTTTTTTAAAATAATTGTCACTCAAAATTCAAATAGAGTTCCTCGATATCCTTATTCAGAATTTTTTTTTACATTTCTTTTTTCTCCTTTAGAAGAAGAAAAAACTTTATCCTTCATCCTCCCTCCCTTGGAAAAATAGCAATCTAATAAACAATAAGTATTACAAAATAAAGTAAATATGTTGATTTTGGTTAAAATAGAACCTAAATAGTTATAATACAACCAACTTCAATAATTGCTAAAGTGAAATAAAAATTCAATGTATTAAATTATGGTATTTTAAAAGTATAGAACATTTTGTTAGCAACTGATACAATAAGCAGCTGATAATAAAGGGACACACATTGAAGAAACATTCATTTAAATATTTTATAAAAAGAAAATTATAGCCCTGCAACAATCAAATTGATGCAAAAAGTTTATCTAGTCATTCTTAAAAGAAAAAAAAAAAAGTTTTATTTTGCCATAAAGCATGAAAATAAGAAACTGAAAACTTTTCATTCCTATTGCAAAATTTTGAAATCATACTTGCTAACTTTAAAAAATGTGCATTAATAAAATTATGCATGGGACTAGATTATCTCCAGTAAAAAAAAACAAACCACTTATTCACTAACATTTATTTTGAAAAATAAAGGTTGAAACATTAAAAACTTTCAATTTTCAATGTATAAATTTATTTCAAAAATTGTTTCAATCTTATCACTCCCCTCCACCCAAACATAATTAAAATTTGTCAGTTAAACATGTATCAGACACGGTTAATCTCCACGAAATTATCTTAGTATTGAAAAATAAATAGAAAAATTGTTTGTTGGTACATGAGCCATCATAATGAAATAAAACCAATGAAAAAACAACCATTCATGGAAAGGATGGAAACAGATTAAATATAAAGTTGTGGCTGGGTTTCAAATTATGCAGCAAACCTATTGCCAGAGAAAGCTTAAAACAATAACCGAGTGATTGTAAATGATGAATATATATATATCTTTTCCTGATTAAGAAAAAGAAATTCTTAACAAAAAAACAAAAATTTTACATGGCAAAAAAATACGTCGTATTGTACCTACGGCGAGGCAGATTTTTTGTTACAGAGTTTATAAACTCTGAAGTATGGATGTTGAGTTGATGCATTACATCTAGAAATATGGCTTCAAATAATTCATACAGATAAGAACATGGAAGCAAATAGTGTTGACTTCGGAATTCTGATTTTGGGGCCTAGGACAGGGTGAGGGCAAAGATCCAGTGGCCAGACGTGAATTTCTTTTTACAATTACCATTAAACATATCTAAAAGATAAGAAATGGTTCTAAGAGTTTCTATATCAGAAGGAACTGAATACTTTAAAAAATTCAATAAGAAGCATTGGAGTCATATGTAAAAGTATGTAAAAAGAGGGTAAAAAAAAAAAATCCATTAGCTTTTGAAAAATGAATTGTGGTGAGAGGGAAGAGAGAGAATATGCCAAACTTTCTAGGGGGCCATAAACCCTGTCCCTGCCTTGTCTGGTGTCCCAAGATGACAAGACATTGTGGTGAAGTTACAGTTCAGGGATCATGCAAAAAATATCACACAATTAACAATGGCTGAAAACTGGCCATTTTCTGTAATAATTACGGACAATCCGTATAAGTTGGCAGCTATGACCTAGACTAAAAAGATCTTGTAGATTCCTACTTTGAATAAGAATCAAAATATGAATAACAAAATATTAGAAATTATGCATAAAAACACAAATTGTTTATAATGTCAGATATAAATATATGACTATTGTAGTAATAGACTGTGTAAACCTTCGAGTATGGAACTAATAGGAGGGAGCATGGCATCATGGTTAGTGGGTAAATGTTACTAGGTGGGGTGTGAACCAGCGGGAGGCAGGAGAGCAAGAGGTTTCTGTATTTTGTGCTAATCTAAATGGCTGTAAACCCGTTCTTATCCTTTTACCCCACTCGATTCCCGTGCTGTATGATGGTCAGCTAGATTGTTTTTAATGAATCACTGGTATACGCATGGGGATGTAGATAGGGGTTGTAAACCCCCCCTCATTGCAATGAAATTTTGTATATTTAACATAAATACATGGAGTTTCAGCTCTGTAACCGACCACTGAGCCTACGACCCCCCCTTGTGAACTTCCTGCGTACACCTATGTAATGAATTGACTACTTTTTAACCCCTTAAGCTTATTTTTTAAGAAAACCATTCAAGAAGTAACTATGTTTTTATTCAAGAAATTAAAATGTTAAGTTTGTAAATGAGATATAAGACGACAAATAAGTGAATAAATTAATGTTTTCACACCATTCATTACATAGTTTCTAAAATGTTTCAGCTCAGAAATACCACTGGGGCGACAAATATGAATCGATACGCAACCTGTGATATTGACGGGAGCGAGACTTAAGGGGTTAACGTAACAAAAAGTATAACAGACACAAAAAAAGGCCTAATTATATTGATCAATATCAGGGGTGATTGTAAGTCTAAACCAGATTCCCTGAACATACCAGAAAATTCCCTGAAAAGTTACGTAATATTTTTGGTAAAAACACTGATTTCCGAAGGAATATAAAAAAGTTAGGAAGCAAAATGAACCTTTTTTAATTTTTAAAAAGAAATCCCTGAAGAGGCAAGTTGAAATTCCCGGAATTTACAGATTTGGTTTGCTTTTAGGGCTCAAAGACTACAGTGGTCATGCTGCGCCGGGACCTACTGTTTTCCGAGGAATCCGAACCTCTTAAGGCCTAGGGAACCAAACCCCGGACTACAGTGAGCAGTGCGATCTTTATGAGATCTCTGAGTAAGCGTTCTTTGCACTGCTGGGAGTCGAACCCGGATTAGCGGCGCACTAGGAGAACGCGTTACCACACTGCGCCACCGCAGGGCCCCGGAATTTACAGAAATCTCAGAACATAATCACCCCTTCAATATACAGCCAAACTCCATTAAAGTGAACAAATTTTTTGGTCCTGTCCAATTTCTTCTACCTATAATGTTATTTTATACAGCTACAGCGAACTTTCAGATGTATGAAAATCGAATAAAACTTGATCAATGTTCGCAACTGATTTTTTTTGGGGGGGGCGGTATTTTGTAAGGTTATTATGGCAGAAATAAATACCTTTACGTTACTGCACCTGTTCTTTTACCTGTCAATTTTGAGAGTCAATGAAATGGTGTAAAGGGGCAAAATATGTACTTCCACAAATTAATGGTCATTAGTAAACAACAACTGCACTTTTTTTTTTCTGTTTGTACTTAAATTAGCAGAGGAACGATACTAAATCAGCGTGTGTCAAATTTGTTTGTTTTGTGCTAACCAAGAGGGAGGATGCCTGCTGTGTGGCTTCACTTTTTCTGTTCAATGCTCTCTCCTGTCAGTTCCATACACAAAGCTTTAAATAGAAATAGACTTTGTGTTACAAATTCTGATTTAAATTTCATGATGATGATATCAGTATTTAAGGTGTTTGTTAGTGTTTTTGTAAGTGAATTATGAAAAATTAATTTTAAAATATGTAAACTAACTGTTATATATATATATAGTAAAACCTTCCAACAACGATATCCGATATAACGATAAATCCCTCTACAACGATAATTTTTCTCGGTCCGTATAATAGTGTTGTAGAGAGGTTTTACTGTATAATGAACCCTCCCTATAACAATAACTCTCTCTACAACGATAATTTTTCTCCGTCCGTATAATATTGTTGTAGAGAGGTTTTACTTAATGCGTACATTCCTTGCTCTCCCCCCTTCTTTAAAATAAAATTTAGAAGATAATTTTAAGTTACAAACTTAAGGGGAGAAATAGCTTCTGTCAAAACTTTTAAAGTATTTTGGTCATCAATAAGAAACAATGATAATACAAACAACCAATTAATATAATAACAATAAACAATTTAGAAATTTCTTAAATGCTTTTCTTGATAATTTTAGAATTATGTCTTGTTTTTGAAAATAAATTCCTAAAAATTCAACCCCAATCTACCCTGTAACATTGTCACACAGCATTAAAAAATTCAGTTGGGTAGTATCAGTTTTAATATTTTGATTACTGATATTTTATATATATGAAGGGGGTTCCTCCTCCTTATGGAATATAAGATCTGAGTCAAAATGATAGCACCAGTTATATATTTGTTGATTTTATTTACAAACAAAACGAAGTTAACAATATAAAGCAAAGAAAATATACGTATTATACTTCAACTTACATATTAAGAACAATTCATGTTGCCATTTGGGTAAGCACAATCTTTAATGAAAGGAAATTTGGCAATAAAATCCTGAGTCAAAATAATAACACCTGTCACATCATTTCACACATATACGCATTAACATAAGTTTCTTTGAGGCCATTTGCATACATTGCTAATAAATACTTCTTCCTGCAGTTCAACAGTAACTTGTGGATAAAATTAGAACATCAAATTATATGTACCTTGTCAGTGGCAACAGTTTATATTCATAAAAGATTTCGCTTTCTTTTTGGTTTTACGGCTCAAAGACTACAGTGGTCATGCTGCGCCGGGACCTACTGTTTTCCGAGGAATCCGAACCTCTTAAGGCCTAGGGAACCAAACCCCGGACTACAGTGAGCAGTGCGATCTTTATGAGATCTCTGAGTAAGCGTTCTTTTTGCACTGCTGGGAGTCGAACCCGGATTAGCCGCGCACTAGGAGAATGCGTTACCACACTGCGCCACCGCAGGGCTATTTATAAAAGAAGAAAATTATTTTTTATGTGTTTTTTTTTATTTAATTGGCACTGAGTGGCAACACATTATTTTATTATTGTTCTAAAAATAGTTCTGAAGAGAAACTGTCCATAGATAAGTGCAGTCATTTTGAAATGGGGCGTAGAACAACAAACTAATTTTGAGAAGGGCGAAATAAGTGAATTGCATCAGGCTGGACGTTCCATGAGGGAAATATCTAGAAGATTGACTCGCTCCCACACAGTTATAGGCAAGTACCTTGCATTAAAAGACAATTACCGTAAAAAGAAATCATCATAAGTCATTATTGGCATGATATTCAGAAGTCCAATGTTGTCTTCACAAAAAGGCAGCAGGATCTCTTATAGCATAGAAAGGTTTCATCTCAATTAGTAATTCAAATTTAACTTTCCCAACTGAGGCTACAGACTAACAAGTATTACTGAAGTCCATCTCCTGCCATTTGCAGAGAAATTGGGAGGCTTTTCTTTCATGTACCAACAGGATAACGTCTCCATCCATGTTGTTGAATCTACGTAGGAATGGCTTTTGAAGAAAGAATGAAGTTTGTGTCATGGACTGGTATGAGATTTCTCCAGATCTTAACCATATGGGGAATTTGTGGGGCATACTTTCACATTCTGTATACAAAAATGAGAGACATTACAACTCTATTCATGAACTGAAACAATCAATAGAAGAGACACTTCAAGCATTGGTGGCATCTATGTCCACAAGGGTATTTAAAGTAATTTGACAGCAAGGACACTTTATTGGATATTGATCATGTATATTTTTTTGGTGCTACATTGTTTTGAATCATGGTATTAGCATTTTGACCAATTCATTTTCATTTCTATAAATATAAAGTGTTGCCATTGATAAAGTATGCATAATTTGATGTTCGAATTTTATTCCCAATTCATTGTTTAACTGTAGGAAGAAGTAATTGTTAGCAATGTATGCAAATGGCCTAAAAAAATTATGTTAACACGTGTACACATGAAAAAATATGACTGGTGTATGATTTTGACTCAGGATTTTGTCATCAAAGATTGTGCTTACCTAAATGGCAACATGAATTGTTCTTAAAATGTAAGTAGAAGCATAATACGTATATTTTCTTTATTTTATATTGTTAACTTCATTTTGTTTCGTTGGTAAATAAAATTAGCAAATATGTAACTGGTGCTATCATTTTGAGTAAGACCTTAATAGTACCCAACAACATTTATTGCCTTTTTATTTATAGTAAACTATTATTTAAAAGTTCAGCATACATAGAATATCAATATATTTTTTGTAGTTCTTACAATTATGTATGCTGCACCATAATCAATATCAAGTGATAATTAAAAAAAAATCCCATGCCTGTCAGTCATTAGAAATAAAATTTGATGGAAAAAACTTACTCAATCCTATAACTGTTAATATATATTATGCTAATTCCATATTGAAGGGTTTTCTTGTTACTAACCAATCTCTATTGTTTTGAGCCCAGATGCCTGATTAAAGGGTTATTTAAATAAGCAAGGTTAAAGTTATGCACATTTTGATACAGGGAAACAGTTAAAATCCTTAAAGGGATTTATTTTTGAAGTGAAAAAATTTATAATTCATTTATTATAATACACAGTATCTTAAAACGATAATTACAGAATGTGAAATCTACATGGAACTGCAATGATGTCCTGGTTTCAGCTACAAATATGAATATTGGATGGATCAGCTTCAGTCTGGAGAGTAACTGATATATCATCCATCTATAATTTAAATTCCTTTCTAGAACATCAAATCTCCATGAGAATATTTTTTATTTAATTGATAATCTAATATATTTTGGAAATTTTTACTGAAAATTGGAAAAACGATACCAGGAAATCACTGTAATCTTATAAATTAGATGGCCTAATTTATAAGATCATTTATTTAAAGTTTACTAAATTATTTGATTCGAATATTTCAAGACTTGCATAATTTACCTATTGTATTTACGGTATAGTATGATCTTTACTGTTTGTGCAATAAATTCAATCAACCAATCACTAATTGTACTACTAATGTTGGTTTGCATTTTTGTGTCTCAAGATTTTATGATGGATCATCTGGTATAGTATTGATGTCATAAAGCAACTTGTACACCTTAATATACAGGGTTAGCATAAATGAGTCATTAGGTTTCAAAACACTTTTTACTTAAAAGTATAAGACCTACAAAAAATGGATGATACATGAAAAGATGGAAGTTTATTTATCCTCAATGGCAACAACACTGTAAGAACTGAAAGAATGCATCACTGCTGATGTGATAAGGAGGAGGGAGGAATTGTGCAAGGGTTTCATTGGGAAGGGTGGCCACCGGAGGCGGCGCTGTAATCCCAGACAGGACGCTTGAACAGCGTACTCAGCCGCCGAGGCGGCTGAGGGGGAGATGGATTGCCGACCAACACGGCATTCATAGATGCACGTTCACGTAAAGTCGTCATTCAACGCACACCGAAACCAGCAGCCGTTGGAACCGTCACGGGGAACGGCCACGGCCCAGGCAGCAGGACCGGAGACACCCCCATGGGCCAGCCGAGTAACCTACAGGAACCGGCCAAGCCCGGAGAGGAAGGTGTTTAGCACAGCCACGGAGGCAGCGCGAAGGCGGGGGGATCCGGTGGGATCCAGGAGGTCGGACAGACCTGGTGGCGAGGCGAGGCCTAAACGGCGGCGGGCGAGAAGGAGCTCCTCCCTGAGGTAGCCGTAGGCCGGACACCGCAAGAGAATGTGTTCCAGTGTTTCGTCAGCACCTTCCTGACACTGGAGACACACAGGCGACGGGAGTTGCCTAATGCGGTGGAGGTACTTGTTGGTGAATGCACAGCCAATTCTGAAACGATGCAGCCTGGTCTGTGCCCCCCTTGGGAGACAATCGGAAAGAAAGTATGGCGACTTTCGCACCTAGAAAAATGATCGAAAGTGCCCCGAAATGTCTCTTATCAAGAGGTTCACCATGTCACTTCGATAGGTGTCCTTCAGACTCCTGATACGGCAGGAAAGGGAGGGGTTGTGCGGGGAGGGTCTGTTACTGCAGGAACCGTTTACGTCCTCTAGGGCTCGACGCGCCCAAGTGTCCGCAATTTCGTTACCACGATTACCGGTGTGGCCTGGAATCCAACAGTACGTCACAGACCTCCCCTCATCCGCACATCTAGCCGCCGCGACCACAATGTCCTGGACAATGGGGCAGACCGGCCAAACAGCAGGATCGGCCTGGAGGCCAAGCAAAGCAGCCTGAGAGTCACAGAAGACGGTAGCATCGGAGCTACCGTGGTGAAGGACCCAGTTGGTGGCTTCCCACAGACCGACAGCTGATGTGATAAACATTGACGGGAACATGCTAATGAACTTATGGAATGAACTGGATTACCGTTTGGCCGTGTGACCAACGGCGTACACATTAAACATCTGTAATATGTACCTGAAATTTGGTGAATGTACGCATCTTTTCATGTATCACCCACCTTTGCAAGTCTTATACTTCTAAATAAAAGGTGTTTTGAAGCATGATGAATCATTTATGCCAACCCTGCATTTACATAGACTGAGAACTGAACACAGTCAAATGGGTTTAAAGGTTGTGGTTATAGTCACTGGGGCACCTACTGATAATGATGTATGATTAATTTTTATAATAATGCTGAAATCTTTTTAAGAATTTAACTATATGGGAGTAATCACAGAAACCATCATAAAGAACAGGTATAATTGTTTAAGAATCACCAGATAATAAATCTAAATTTATGCTCATTGTACAAAATTAATACATTTAATGCCCATATTGTTTTTTGGCAATACTAATTCATTATCTCAATTGAAATAAATTTATGCTCTATAAATGATGATACTCTAATCGATTTAAAAACTTTTATATGTATTGGATTAAGGGCAATAATTACACATTTAAATTAAATTATAATTCCTATGAATTTCATATCCAATGAATGACAAATGAGTGTATAGAAAAAACAAACCAAGTTACTACGGCTGGACCTTTTTAATGACTGTTTGCTGTATTTTGAATGCTTAAATTGATTTGAATTTATCGCAAAACTACTTAACTGCAATAATGACAATATACGTATCATGCTCATGAACCAAGGAAGTACAGTGAAACTTCTCAATAGTGGACACTGACAGGGAACGGAAAAGTGTTCGTTTTTAAGAAGTGTCCATTATTGGGGAAAAAAACAAAAATACGTAAAAATTTTCAGTTGAAATTTAACATTTATGAAGATTGATTTGATTAACTATAGTAAATATATATACTAGCAGTACATATTATGTTTATAAATAACACTCACCTTTTACAACGATCTCTCTGTTTAATTATCCATTTCATTTATTGTACAGCATTACAAATTTATTTTGAAAAAAAGTCTGAAATTTTGGTTTGCTTTTTATACATTTTTACAATTTTCCCTTCCACATGAATTCCTAATTCGAATGCATTTTTTAGACCATCTGGATCATTCTTTTGTAAAAAATACCTTTTTAATTTACTAATGCATTAAATGGCTTCTTTCTTAGACACTATTTTCATAATATTTTCTTCGCTTTCAGCAATTTCTAGCTCCTTATCCAGTTTCTAACATAATCAATTAGGTCAGCAACATTAGTGGATTGATATTCAGTTGATAATTGTTCACCTATTAACGTGTAATCTTCATAAGATTCAAGGAAGATTTTCATAATGTCATCATCAACAGTTTCTGTAGTGGCTTTGTTGGTGATGGAAATTCCTGCTTTTACAAAACAAGGACCCATAGTTGCAGCTGTGTTTTTTTTTACTGAAGAGCAAATCCACAATATTGCGTCTAAGATACTTACACTGCTTGAAAGAGAGCTTGGTGATTTAGTGTCTTCCATTTTTGCTAAAAGGTGTCTTACAATGCACTGACGGTAGTAAGTTTTGAAGCATTTAATTATGCCTTGGTCTAAGGGTTGGCAAACAGAAGTCGTGTTTGGAGGAAGAAAAATTAATTTGACATTTTCCAAAGCAATGTCAGGATGAGAAGAAGCATTATCTAAAATTAAAATCACTTTTCTTTTTTCTCGCTGCATTTTTCTATCAAAGCCTAACAACCACTCAATCATTAAATCTTTGTTCATCCGCGATTTTTTATTTGCCCGACATTGTACGTCCAATGCATTAACATTAACCCTTTAAAACATCGTGGTTTCATAGCTTTACCTATGATCAGAGGTCTTTCAAATTTGCCTATCATATTCACACATAACATAACAGTTAGCCTTTCTTAGGAAATCTTTCCTCCACTGCATTTTTTGCCGCTGAGGCTCATACCTTTGTCCAGAAGAGCTCGAAAGAAGAGGCCAGATTCATCACAGTTGAAAATGTTCTTATCATCATAACCTTTGAAAAGATCCTTAACTTTCATTTTCCAGTCAAAAACAATTTCGTTGTCAACAGACGAGTTTTCACCGCATACATTTTTATAAGAAATATTGTGTCGGGTTCGAAATTTATCCAGCCAGCCACCCGAAGCCTTGAAATCAGAAAGTCCCTTTTTTTGAGCAGTTTCTAGTGCTTTCTCTCGAATTAAAGTTCCAGACAAAGGAATGTTCTTCAACCTAGCACGGCTAAACCATTCAAATGTTAAGGTATCCACAGCTAATCCTTCTGTTTTAGGGAAAGCTCTTTAGGTCTCTTGGTTACCATTTTCGGCCCAACATTTTAAAAGTTCATCATTCCGTTTTAAAATTCCACATACTTGAGTTTTCCCAATGCCCAACATTTCCGCTAAATCACGCGCACTTAATTTTTCAGCTTCTTTTAAATTTATAACATCAACTTTCTCTCTTAATTAAAGGTAAGTGTTTACATTTTTGTGACTTTTTTTCTCAAATGAAAACAGCGAACCCTACTGCAACCAGCATATGTAAATTTTAAAGAACTTCTGCAGAAAGCTGCATACGGATGTCAGAGTCACTTAGACTACATTCTCGCTTCTCCAGTCTTCATGTTTTAAATGAGAGGGGGAGGGGAGTGCTCTTATCTATTGAAAGACAGCATTATTGAAAGTGCCTATTGCTCAGGAAAATGGTTATCTGTGAATCACAAATTTTTTGCAGTTGTTGTTCGACTTCAGGGAAAGCATTTCTTTTAAAACGGAACCCACCGACCTCCTTTTGTAAACTGGAAAAATGAAAAGGGTGCTTCGAAATGCTCTGCGCCCCCCCCACCACGGCAGCAGCTCATTTGTCATGTTTTAACGATCTACAGTATCTGTTTACAATTTAGAATACAAAAATACATTTTTTGCATTGTCCGTTAACTTTAATTGTTTAGTGTCTTCATCCGTTATTTAGAAATAAATCGTCCACATGATTCAATGTAAATTTGCCAGGGAATTGAAAAGTGTCCGTTATTAAGAGACGTCCGCTATTTGGAAGTGTCCATTAAGAGAAGTTTCACTGTATAAATGTGTTTAAAGAGTAGTAAAAATACCTCAACAGATAAGGTAGATACACACAAAAGCCCATGAATAGTTATAATTCCTTTTATTTTTTTTTCAGTTAATCTGCAAAAGGATAGTGATATTGCATTAAATATAGTGAAAGTTGAAGTTAGTAATAATAAAATTTGCTCTACCAATAACACAAATGACTACAGAATGCTCAGATTACAAAAGATCCACATAAAAAGGGCATTTTGGCTTAAAAAAAAGTGTGTTCCTTAGGTTAATCAAATATCTTTAATTCAAATTTCATACCTTAAAGTCGCATTGATCCTGAATGCATACACAACAAAAAGGTAAATGCATTAATTATCATAAATAGTTAACAAGCTAATTATTGGTAAGTTTGTATAAATTCTGTATGTTTATGAGTTTTATGGTTGAAGTACAGCATGGGTTATGCTGAACTGGACCTACATGTAAATTTCATAAATTAGTAAACTGTTGAAAAATTTGTCTCAAGATCACTTGTCATCTGAGAGACAAGCCTGTACAATAAACTAAAGTGAAACATTAAAAAAATTATGCTCAGAACATCCAGCTTTATTATTTTTTTTCCCCAACAGTGAAGACAAAAATTGTAAAACTTTTTGTACACAGGTAAAATTTATTACCAAATCTTAATGTGCCAAAATATTCATAGGAAATTACATAAACTGCAAACAAAAATATGTATAATAATAAGCGACAAATAGTTTTAATCAAGTTTTTAGAAGTGTGACCTTAACTGTTTATGCAGTTTAAACACGTAGACCAGGGGTGTGTAACTATTCTATCGTGATCGAGCATGAACCAGATTTCGGTCAATTACAGAAACATCCCTCCCCCAATATTTTTACAACATTCCAAGCTATGGCAATTTGATATAATTGGATAAGTTTTGCAACACTTTAGAAATAGGAAACATCATTAAGCTTTTTCACATTACATTTTAATAACCTGTAAGTATATTGAAAATTAGTACATTTAACATGCAAATTTAAAAGTAAATCTTCAGTAAATAGCAAGCGTATTAAGTAGCTCATCTACATTAATTGGCCACCAATCCTTGATGTAGATAACGTTGTTGTAAGTTAAGAAATAAACTATTTTATACAAGTAAGTTAATGAAAAAAAATTTCGATGTTTTTGCTTAAAGCCACACATTTTCCATATATATGCTCCATTTAACAAATTAAAAATTTTTCAAGTTTTGATTTTTAATTAATAAAATGCATTAAATTGACACACATACCAACGCTCATAAAAATGATTTTGCTTATACTGGCTGAAATAAAAATGAAATTTCCCCCCAAAAATGTAAAAAACAAAACGAAAAATTGTTAAATACAGGTTATATGGAAAATACGAAAACCAAGTGTTTTTTGAAGCAGAAAATTGTCATAAAAATGAATTGCAACTTGTCTCTGGAATCTGAGTCCAGGACTAATTTGTTTTAGACTCTTTTTTGAAGGAGAAAAAAAAAAGTATAGAAATGAACAAAACACATTATCTAATTAAAACAATAATCATCTTCATTTAGTATTTTAGTTATACAGTAGAACCTCTATATAACGAACTTCTCTATATAGCGAAGTTTTGGTAAATCCCCATGGTCATTACATATGAAAGTGTTTTCATATAACGAAATTTTTAACGACTAAAACAGAAAATCGAGTGGTCACGTCAGTGACATCGGGTTCCCTCATACCATGAGAACACAATATGGTTTTAAGGTAAGTGGCAAACGAAGAGAATGAGGCACATCTAATGGATTTTAAACTCCCTAATAAAGAGTTTTCCTAAGCACACACACCTGTATCTGGTTGCCCCATACAGTGCGAAACTGCTAGGCTATGAACAGGCCCCACTTGTCCTTGAATACACTGTATTGTTTGAATAGTAGTACTTGTTGCCCTTTTTTGCTCGGTTGATTACCAGAAATCCAGACCTTGCAAATTTCCCACAGGGGTGCTAACACTTTTATGATGAATCAACATCACCATTTGTTGTGCAGCAGGATGTTAGAAATTTTTCTACAAAAGCATGAATGTGTATGAAAGAAGCATTAAATACGTTTTCATTTTAAGGTAAGAATTGTTCAACTATTTTTTTTTTTATACGCATGTATATTTCACACTTAAAAACATCTATTTTTAAATGGTTGAATGTTATTTATGAGAAACAGTCGTTAACTGAAAAATGGGATTTTAATTGTGGTATCATATTGCACTGCCCTGGTTCATGAATACATCGTTTCCACATAGCGAATTTTCTATATAACGAATTTTTTTTTATGGAACCGTCCATTTCATTATATGGAGGTTCTACTGTAATATTGTCGCCCTTACGAAATGCAGTGAATGGTATTAAGCATGATTTCAATTCCAGTAGATTTCTTAGCCTTTAGTGAGCTGTTAAACCATCAAAATAGATGCTTAGTTACAAGTAAAGGAACCTGAAAAAATAGGCTGTATTATTTTTTTTTTAAACAGTTGGTGGATTAAGGACGGGTATATTCTTTCATAACAAAACGTTATAGAATTATATAATTGTGAGGTGATGTTAGTTATATTTGCTAATTTTGATGCATTTTGCTTTTTAATTTTTCTAGCAATTTCCACGTGCTTTATGGTTTCTCACATTTGGCATAAATTGAAAGGCATTATTATATGTTTTAAGATATTACATACACAATAACTTTTTTTTCCCTTCCCAAATACACTAGCATAAAACTTTTATTTTTAGAAATAATATTTTGTTCTTTGCTACAGAACTATGCTATGTAT
>QLNU02015360.1:225221682-225238266 GCA_006491805.2 Dysdera silvatica
TGTTGTACTGTCCAAACGCTGATGTTATTTGTAACCATGGTATTAAATTTTGCAATTAGCTATGGTAATGTTGCAATACATGCTTAATGATACTGTCCACATTTGTTCAATGTTTTATTGGCTGATGGATATTTTCTCCAATATCGTATAGTCTATGGAATGTATTAAAAGCAAATATTAGGATTCATACTAATGATCTGTGTATGCTTGTTTACTTTTACATAAAAACTTAAATCTTGGATGAATATTTGATACTGCAGGACGTAGAGCTTCTTTGATGTTTTGCAGAGTTGACCGATTTTTTTTACTTCATAAATGTTAATGCTGAAAATGCAGTTTTGCATAAATATGTAGTACAAAATGTTAGAAGTATGTTTAGGGCCTTTTCAGAAAGTGTTGGAAATTCCCACCCAAAATTCATTCAGCAGTTTCTTTTTAGAAAATTCTAGTTTTAAATCTGTGTCCCTCGATAACTCGGAAAATTTTTCGAGCCTTTAGTGGTAAATGACAATCATCTCAATTGAGTATGGTTTATGAACACAAATTTCTTTTACAACATCAAAATTTGAAAGGAGAGCGTTTAAAATTGTTTCCAAACCCTTCAAATGATCAATTGTAAATTTTAGAATTAAATCTTTGGGAAGGTTATTTTCAATTATAAAAGCATCCACAGCTGTAAGCATTTCTAAAGACCTATTTCCACTCTATTTTTCCGTATCTTTACTTTTTTAATGAAGCTTTCAATTTTTAATGTAAACTACATAAATAATGTACAATTATTTCCTTGAAGTGATATGTTCAAATCGTTTAATTTTTCACAATTATCTAACAAATAATACAATTTTAATAGCAATAATTCATTTTGAAAAGAATCAACTAAATCAGATTTTTGTTCAGTTAAAAATACAACTTCTTTCAACTGTAATGATCTGTATGAACATCATCCTCATGAGGGCCACCCATACTTCTACATGTAACAATACGGTTTGGTAATCCAAATTCATATCTTTGCAAAGGTTTGAAAATAGATGAACGTTAAGAGCTTGGATTTTTATGAAATTAATGATTTTCATAGCATTGCAAAGCACCGTATTTAAATCTGGTGATAATTTTTTGGGCTACAAGTGCTTCTTGATGGATAATGCAGAGAATAAAAATATGTTCATTGACATCAGCTTTAATTTTGCTACAAATCCAATATTCTCACTCATCACCACCACCATAGCACTGTCTGTACAGTCACTTTCATTGAAGCAGGCAACACAAGATCTTCTCTTTTTGTGTAGAGCTTTTTATTTTTTGCAATTAAATAAGAAATTTCATCAAAAGAAAAAAGAAAGATGCCAGTAAATACTTTTCATTGACAGCAACAAATTCCTCAAAACACGGGTTCTCCGTATTTGAGGATTTTAGAAGTTGTTCAAGTATTCATTTGGTTTATTGTAGTTTGTTGCATGTATAGTACTAAGATGTTTTGGTTTGGATGGTTTCATGCTCTCAGCAGCCAAAACTTCATTACAAATTAAAGAAATAGGTTGTTCCATATCATTACGATTAACATAAGAAAATCCAAACGACAAAAACGAATCATCTTTTCTATTTCTTGTTGGGTTAAATCCCATTTTCTGAATAATACAACCTGTTAGCAAGGAATCTGCTGCAGTGTCATCACAATTTTTATCCTTTCTGTTCAAATTTAGCCACTTATCCATAAAAAAAAAGTTTTTCTTTGAAATACGAACATCATAATCAAAAAAGAATAAAGTGAAATATATAAAATACACCATAATTATTAGCCTTTTTTGGAATTAGTTTCATTTTACCCCTACCTTAGTAATTTTCAAGAAACTGAAAGTTTTTGAGTATGTAAAAATTAAGTTCTTTAAAACAAAATTTCAAGTCAAGTCGGCCTACAGACTTCTTAAAAAAACCCAAAAAACAAACCCCTCATTTTGAAAAAACCACCATAAAAATTGGCTTACATACATTCTGTATGGTTACTAGTTACAAGATATCCTGAAGAGATCTACATGTCCCTAGAGATCCTAATATAAAATGATCAGTATAACTAACAACGTAATAAAATATGTTGCAAGGAAAGTTTTCTTTACTGTTAGTCATCTATGAAAAGTCATAAAGTAAACAACATTCTTTGTATCAAACAGTAGGATTACAGAGACCAATGGCATTTGGCATAAGCGTTCTTTCACGATCCTAAATGCAGATGTATGTGTACTGTTTCCAAACTGATTTTAAAAATATTTTTGGTTGTGCACTCAGAAAATTTTTGTGACCCCCAAATTTCATTATGCAACCCACGCTTTGAGAAACCCTGGTCTAAGGTATGCCCCTTGAAATTTTTGTAAACAGAAATCCAAATTTAGTGTGAATTTCTAAGATGAAGTCTCCCTTGATCAGACTATCAAGCTTTGACCAAAGTAATGTGCGAACTATTGAGATTTTAAGTTTTTTTTTTTAAAGCTTTGTGCCTTTATATGTACTTCAGTTACAGAAGATTCCATTTAATGCTTGGGAGGGGGTGTGGTGACATGCTCTAGAAATGGATAAGTTTCTGGCTTTAACTGTATGCTTTATCTCTAGTATTTAGTACTTGTTGCACAGAGTATTTATCACTCGTTTATGCTTAAAGAAACTGTAATTATTGAAAAGAGTACAACTTTAGTGCCCTGAATTTTAAATTTACACACATTTTTTAGCAACTGTGAAAACAAAAGTTACGATCAAGCATCTACTTAAAGGTGGCTAAGAGAATACTACACTAAATGATAGGGTTTCAGCTGCTATTTTCAGGTATTTTAGTTACCCTAATCAGCAGACCACATATGATTTTTAGCTGTGTTTTTTGTTTATGTTTTTTTGAAGAGCAAGGTGTTTCAAGAAAACTATTGTGTCCAAGAAACCTGAAAGATAGCACTAGCTGTGTCACATATTACATACTGAACTTGATAATGACCATATATTATGGAAGAAGTTTTTCATTGAATGGACATTTTCTATTCATAATGACACACCCAATGATTGTCATCTGAAGTTTAATTAATTTGTAATATCATTATACTCCATACTAGTAAACTCTGTCATTTAATTTTTCTTTCAACAAACACCTTCATTTTTTGAAATGCTTAATTTCTAAATTGCATTTTATTGTGAACCTTAAATCCTACTCATAAATTTTTAAGGGATGTACTTTAATCTTAATAACCTTGTATTTCTAGATTTTAAAAACGTTTACCTAAATTTTCTCATAGGATACTAGTATATTTTTATAGAATAGGTTTAGATATGGAGATTTGGAAGAAATAGATCGGAAGTAGTATGCTTTGGTAGTTTCAATTAAGATTAATGTATGAAAATCATTTGGATTAACCGAGACAGGATAAATAGCATAATGAACTACTCAAACATTATAAGCCCCTTTTCCCCCTCGGAGAACTAAAGCTAAAGTGAGGCTGTAAGATAATGTTTATCATGCTACTATTGAATGTTACATTTCTTTCGAATTTATGGGTAATGAAATTTTCATTATCCATTCAGGTATATGAACAAACTACTTGCTGTTTGAACGTAAACTCAATAAATCTACTTTTTCCTCCAAATGATGAGCATCAACTTTAAGAATTGTTATAGCACATTTCTGCATAAAAATTTCTCTACATATATAGTTCATTTCCACAATTATTTCATTCCTTACCAACAGACAAGTAGATTGCAAAAATGAAAAACATTTTGTCAATACTTGCAACCTATGCAAGGATGCTATACTGAAATTACTTAATATGATGGGCTGAGACTTGAAATCATTCTTATGCACCAGATAAGAGAAAGCAGAAATTTCCTTCACTACCAGCAGAATACAAAACTCATTTCTTCCTTTGAATTTTTGCGTATTCACCCTTAATATGAACCTATACAAATATATTTTTAAATGACACTTATTATTTGCAATTTCATGGTAATTTTTATATTCTACTGCTTTGAATCATGTTAATTTCATAGAAACATCCATATATAATAGTTGTCACAATGCAACGTACAAAATGCTTAAATTCAGTCCTGCTGAAGATGTAAAAAAAAAAATTATATAGTAATTTTAACCAGGTCCTAGCACTAAAAACTATTAACTATATTTTACAAAGTTATCAGTTATTTTATATGCAACTGAGATAATGTACATTTTATATGATTAGATTTGCTTTTGACCTGTTTAGAAGTCATTTGTGAATTTAAGAAACAAATATGGCTTCTAGATATCAGACAAACTGATAGAAGATTGAGTTTAAACCACAAGTGGGAAATATGCAGCTTTAAGAATAACACATTTGGAAAAAGAGAAAAAGAACTTAATAAAAAAATAAATTAACTACATTTTTAAAGAAATGTTAATAGATTAAAATATTGCAGTATTTAATTTTTGATTGATATTGATAATACACTGTCAATGAATAAAGCTTAAAATTTCAAACAGATAATGATATTTATTCTCATGGAACTATTTTTTGTTAATCAAGCATGTCTTTTGAAATACTAGTCAACTTTTGTTTATTTTGAATTACGTTTGTTTGTTCTGCATATTTTGCATCACAAGTCTGTGCTACCTAGAACAGAACCAATGGCTTAACACGACACTAGATTTATATATAACTAAACTTACTGGTTTGCAAACTCAGCTCAGTTTGCTGAAAGTAGTAGTTTAAGTGACTGAATCCTAAAGGAACTATTTATATAAAATGTGATATTCATGTTTCTCATGGACATTGCTTACCACCTACTCCACCCCCCCAAAAAAAGGCATTTTAAAAAGTGAGAGTCCATACTGTTTACTTGAAGTTTTTTGAATACAGGAAATGCATATTACAGGGTTCGTACACAAAATTTAAGGACCAGAAATAAAAACAAATTAAGGACCTATTAGTAAACAGTAATAGAATTAATTAGAGATAAGTTATGTAACCGACTTTGTTCTTATATTATTTTAAAAATAAATTAGAACGTATTATATAGTTTAACATAATCTTAGAATTAATGATTATGAAACAAGAGTCGTGGAGAATGAAAAGCAATTCTTTAAAAGTGATTGACTAGTAAGCCTTAAACAAGGTAATACAAAAAAAAATGAAGTCTATAATTAAAAGTTAATGGGTTTCAGATTTATAATAAATTCTAATTGAATATAATAATTATAATTAAAATTTCCTTCACTCGAGGGAATTGAATGTCGAAGATAGCATAATAATCCTTACTGCAGATTTTGAGATGGTCTGGTTTTTACAAAAGTTTGACAAAATTCAATAAAGGGGTACTGTGTACACGCTTTTTTCATTCCTCCTGTTCAAGATACAATGGTTGGTTAAAAATATGCTCACTTCGTCACGAAACCATGTAAAAACATAAAAGTTACAAAAAATGCCGTTAGGGGCAGCACCGTCAGCAAATTGAATCTTTCTCGATCGGCGGAACAGATAGTTGCCACAAATGGTGTAGCCCCAGTTCCAGAATTTCAGGAAATAGGCTGACTTAAAAAATGTCACTAGGGAACGATGTCATCTCTTTCCTTTCCCCCTTTTCAAGAGTTCTGCCATTGTTCTCTAGCTGGACCACCATATCATCGACTCATGCTTGCTTGCGAGTTTAACAGAAGGAACAAGGGTCATGCTGCGTTGGGATCTACAGTTTTCCGAAGTTTACAAACCTCCTAAGGCCTAGGGAATCATCCCTGGACTGCAGTGAGCAGTTTGACAGTATTTTTTGGAGGGGGCATCATTGAGAATTGAGCCAAGATAACAGCTAAAAGCGAAAATGTAACCACTGCACAACAGGACCCAAAGTTTACTCAATACAAAATTCGTTGAGACATTTATTTATTAACGTTAAATTCTTAGTCTGCTTAGATAGATAGTATTGTTAAATATGTTAATAAAATATATCAAAACATTCACCGATTTTAACCCCACCCCTCTGTAAAGAAGCATTTAACTTAGGCCCTGAATCAACAGAATATCTCCATCATCCGAGCTAGGATAGGGAGAAAGAAGGCCTAGATATATTCATAAAGGGGTGCAAAATTTTAAAAGCTGACTTTTTTTACTCTTTTTTTAAATTGTAGTCAATCTCTACTTCACTACTGTAGAATTCTGTCCATCTGCCCTCCTTAGAGAAGTACCCCATACTTTGCCTTAATTTAAAATTATGAAAAAATTCTTGAAACGCAGCCACCTTCCCCAAATAATGGAAAAATAAAAAAATTTCATCATGCATAGGTGCCAACTTCTAGAAGTGAAAAATCTGTAGTCAATTGCACATGTGGGCAGGCCACCATTTTTTAATTAAACAAAATCATACATAATTTATGAAAAAAGGGCACAATGAGGAAATTAAGTATTTATTAAATTAATAATAATAGAGGATTAAACTGTATTAAACGCAATATTAATTCTTAGAATTTACAAATGCTGTAGTGCAAGATTTTGGATTTTCGAGAAATTTTTTTTCAAATACATTCTCGTAACATTTCACATGTCTGCATTTAACTATTAGTAAATTTTCTAATGTGTCATCAGACATGGTTGACCTGAAGTCAGTTCTAATTTTCTTCACTTGACTGAAGACTCTCTCGCATGCTGCATTACTGTGAGGGATCGTAAGTATTGACAGCATAACCTGAGAAAGTCGTTTAAATTTTAATTCACAAGTATCATTTTTTATTTTACCTATGGCTGCCCATTGTGCATCAATGCTACCTTCATTACTCACAGTTTGTGGAACTTCGAAAGCCTGGAACTCACTGAATTCTGTTTGTAAAGCATCAACAGCTTTATCTTCTGTATTATTGAACAAAAGAACAGGAAATTTTTCTGTAAAATATTTTAAGCTGGAAAATGATGCATTTTCAAAATTCGATATTTGTGTAACCTCTGCATGATGTAACACTTCTAACTCAAAAGGAAATTTATTGTGCATGTAGTCACATGCTGCTATGAAATAGCTTCTGACGTTTTCATAAAATTCATTTTTATCATGGATGTTAAAATCTTGGATTACTTTCAGTGTTCCATTTCCAATTAAGATATCAACATCATCTTTTTGATTACTCCTCTCATGATAGTGGACTTTCAAAATATTATTACATAATTTTGTGACGCTTGGTTTTACAAATTTCACTAGCATTTCTCTGTACAATTTTAAGAGAACAGATTTTAGCATATGAATATACGGTTCCGCAGACTGAAGTTGAGCATTTGCTTTTTAAAATATAGGCACAGTATAAGATAAAAATAAACAGAAAGCCTTATTGATATCTTCCGACAGAAAATAAAACAACCTTTCTTCACGAGACATGGAGTTTTCAGTTTTTTGTTTCTTAGAAATATCCACATAATTTTGAGCTTTCCTTTTTAATTTCTGTGATGCTTTTTTGCTGTTACGTTCTTTCACTTTATCTGCATTTTCAACCGAAACTTTGATAGAGGGAATAGTAAAGAAAGAAAGTGGGGTGATTTGATTCCTTTTCATGGCCTCTTCCTTAAAAAAACTGATCAAAGGTTGCCACTGCTGGATTATACGCTCTAAGCACTTTCCAACAGACAACCAACGAGTGCTAACGTGTTTTAGTACCTTTTTTATATCAGTCTCATGAAATTCTTGAAGAATTTTCAACCTATCTTTTCTTTTCGAACTCTTTTGTAAGTAATAGTAAATGTCTACCAAAATTTCATCGATTTTAAATGGCAAACATGCAGCACTCTTTTCAGCTGCTAAGTTAATAAGGTGGCAGGAACAGCCCATAATTTCAATATTTTGGTGATGATTCTTTAACACCGCTGCTACACCTGCTTTTTTTCCTATCATAACAGGTGCATTATCACAGCTAAAGGCAACACAATTAGAAATCGCAAGGTTTTTAGATTGTAAAGCACTTACCAGAAGATTTCCAATATTTAACCCAGTAGCATCTTCTTTCAAAGATGGCATAGATAAAAGACAATTCACAATTTTTTCACATAAAGGATCGAAGAAAGTTACCACTATTGGATACAGCTTTGAATCAACATCGTTGCTTCCATCAGTTGCAATTGAAAATGGATAGCACCTTAAATTTTCAACAAGTGATGAGGATTCCTTTGCGGACATTTCTTTCATAATTGCAGAAGTTTTGGTCCTTGCAGATCCATTTTGTTTTGCAATACTGCTATCAGGAAATTTTCAGGATGAATTTTTCGGCTTTTTACCGATATTTGCATTTATTATGTGTATTTATTATTAAATATGCACATATGCGCAAAAATTTAAATAAACATGCATCAAGAAAAATAGGTATTTAATTTTTTTAAAAAAAATCAGTATTTTAAAAAACACTGGGGATTTTAGATGAAATCTCCAAAATCGTTTTCCGACCCCGGAAGACCGATAAAAATCAGAAGCCTTCGGTAAATCGGGAAGGATTGGCACCTATGATCATGAAATAAAATATCAAATAAATAATAATAAATAAACATAAATCATTCAGAAAATAGCATTTTATAATAATGCACATATGGTAATTATGAATGTCCCCCGCCCACTTCCTTTGCAATTTTCCATTACGAAATATTTTCTTGGGTGGCTAGTTTAAGTTTGAAGACTAGATAGAACCATTCGCTCATCTAAAAACGGCTGGGAGGAACATTATATACATACACACCATACAAAGTAAAACTTTTCACAACGGAAATATCTAATCATGAAATATACAGTGTGGCAGGTGAGGGGGCATCAAATGACCGCATTTGTGCCTAAGATGCCTCGCACTTAGATTTAAAGTTTAAATCTAGGTTCTGGATAGGGAGGTGTAAGATGCACTGGTCATTCTAGTTCTGAAGAAATGCTCAAGCAAGTTTCTAGGGGGAGTTCTCTATGCATATTCCAAGAGGGAGTTCTCCTTTATGCATGTTCTTATTGTTCGCAAAAGGCATATAACAACCCACATGGCATGAATTTCATGTTCGTTTTTTATATTGATTCATACTGTGAGAAGAATAGCATTAATAGAAATTGAAACTAAAACGTACTTTAGAGAAATAGAACAAAATTATGGACTTTTTTGGGTGAAAATAAGGACTTTTAAGGACCATAGAAACCCAGTATCAAGCAAAGAAACAATAAAAAATACAATTTGTGACAAAGGTTTGGCTTACCTTTTACGGCACAAGGACAACAAAGGTTATGCTGCATCATTTGTGTAAAAAAAAAAAAATTAAGTTAAACTTGAATTTATTATAATCAAAATTTTCTGCTGTCGAGAATATACTTTTTTTTACAAAATGCATGAACAGATGCAAAGCACATTCTATAAAAATGAGAAAAAAACATAAAACTTTAATGTATGTGTTTCCATCATGGCAGAAATAACTATATTAATGAAGATGAAGCATATAATTTTTACATATATTTAATATGTAATTTAAAATCAATAGTTGGTGTATTGCTTTTAAAATATTTAGTGTAATCTTTAAACAAAATTTTTATTAAAAGATTACAACAATTTTCAAGGTTTTCAAAATGTTTTTAAATTAATATTAATTTAAAAACATAATTTCGCCGTTGTGCACAGTGTTCCCAAAATTTCGATACCACCCTTATTATACCTCAGTTTTACTCAATGGAAAAAGCTCATTGATATCTCATTTTATAGGTTATTGAATACACTTTCTTCGTATGTTATGGGGAATCCCACAGAAATATGGAGAGTGTAAAAATACGAAACATACTTTCCCTCTCTTATTTCAAATTACGCCCTATATGTTATTCTATATGAAAAGCACGCTTAATTACAGTTCTAATAATACAAGAATGGATTTTCTATGGCAAACAGAATTGGAGATAATATGAGTTGAATTTCAATAAATACATCAAACTATATAGCATCTTTTGGATGAAAATAGTTTCAATTTTTGTGAATGTTTGCTGAGAGGATAAATTAAAGAAACACAAAACAACAAATGTTTACTATTTAAAGTAATTTTATTACTAGTTTTTGCAATTATCCGAAATGCTGTCCTCAGCTAGCCCCCCTCCCCCGCCCACATAATGCCTGTTTAAACCTTAGTAAAATGACGGAAGAAATACTTTCTTCGGACACTTTGCTAGAGTTACAACAGGCCTTTAGGGGAAAAAAAATTAAATTGACTTTTACATGAAAAACAACATTTTGTATTTCTATTTTTTATCCATTCTCTAATTAGCAACATTTCATAAAAGAATTTGTTTTCATACAGGAAAGATTGTACAATTTGACGTATTTGTTAAACTCCAACTCGTAATATCTACAGCTCTATTGGCCATAGAAAATCAGTTATGATCTTGTTAGAAGCATAATTAAATAAGCTTTCTTTTGATATAAACTGCCCAATAAGGTTTTGGAGCAGCACTGGGAGCAGATAAAATGCTGTTTGCAAGCAGGTACACAAGGCTTCAGACCAGCCGTTATCGAATGCTAGACTGTTTTACACTGAAGTGCCAGAAAAACTGGTACAGGCGTGCGTATGCAAATAACGGAGCTTTGCAACCAATCAGCGTAACGCGATGCGGTCGGCAGCGCCTATATAAGACAAGAGATGTCTGGCAAAGCTGTTAGATCGGTTCTTGCCGCTACAATGGCAGGTTATCAAGATTTAAGTGATTTTGAACGTGGCGTTATAGTCGGCACAAGAGAGATGGGACATAGCATCTCCGAGATAGCGACAAAATTTGGATTTTCGCGTACGACCATTTCACGGGTATACCGTGAATATCAGGAATCCGGTAAAACATCAAATCTCCGACAGCGGTGCGGCCGGAAAAAGACCTTGAAAGAACGGGACCTTCGACGACTGACGAGAATCGTTAAACGAGATAGACGTGCAACACTTCCTCAAATTGCCGCGGATTTCAATGCTGGGGCATCAACAAGTGTCAGCGTGCGAACTGTTCAACGAACCATCATTGATATGGGCTTTCGGAGCCGAAGGTCCACTCGTGTACCATTGTTGACTGCACGGCACAAAGCTTTACGCCTCGTCTGGGCCCGCCAACACCGCCATTGGACTGTTGATGACTGGAAACACGTTGCCTGGTCTGACGAGTCTCGTTTCCAATTGCATCAGGCGGATGGACGTGTACGGGTATGGAGACAACCTCATGAATCCATGGACCCTACATGTCAACAGGGGACTGTTCAAGCTGGTGGAGCTTCTGTGATGGTATGGGGCGTGTGCAGTTGGCGTGATATGGGACCCCTGATACGTCTAGAGACAACTCTGACAGGTGACAGGTACGTAAGCATCATGTCCATTGTGCATTCCGACGGACTTGGACAATTTCAGCATGATAATGCGACACCCCACACATCGAGAGTTGCTACCGAGTGGCTCCAGGAACACTCTTCTGACTTTAGACACTTCCATTGGCCACCTAAATCGCCAGTGCAAAAGTGCTAAATTTAACGGACTTTAGTTGATTTTGACAGTTTTTCCCTGCCAAATCCATTAAATCTAGTGGGGAAAATTGGCAGCATTGTCTCGTATCGCTGGCCGCATCACAAACGGATGATTGCAGGTGTTTGAAAAATCCAGGTGTCTGAAAATCGCGTTTTGGACAACAAATTTCCATGGTGGGGGGGTGTGTCGTTGGTTGCTGGCAATCCTGTAAATAAAAGCTCCACCCTTCCCAGGGTATAAACAGTTGAGTAAGGATTGTTTAGGTTATGTTTATAGGCACAAACTGTCACCAGATGCCCATGATATAGGAGGGGTCGTTCAAAAACTAAATTATAAAAATATTCACAAATTACATCATTGTGAACATTTTCCGTGTTTTTAAAATAAGATTGTCAATAATGACGCAATGGAAGCTGAAAATCTGTAATGGTTGGCATATCATTATATTTATCAAATCTCAGATTTGAGATTTCTATTTAATTCGATTTGGTCAATCAAACAAAGAGAAACTTTTCTGGCTGCAGACCGTAAAATTAAATATTAAACACGAATTTCAAGCATATTTTCTAACTTTCCTCCTGAGGCACTAAAAATTCAAGTACATTTCCCGATTGTTCTGATGGCTAGACAGTCTGATAATAGCTGAAAAGCATGTGACAAGTTCGAGAAATTTCTAAATCACTCTTGATAAAGCCACTTTATTTTCTTGTGCCTGAAACCATAGAGTAATCCCAAAATCGACGTAGTACTGGTTTTCTAACCTATCATCTACTCACGAGCAACAAGAATTGAACTTAGAGTGGAAATTGAGGTGGTGGAATTCAAACGAAAACTGAACATGTGATGGGACAAACAAAGAAATGCCTTCCACACGAAAAACTACCAGATCTACTAAATTTTTTAGAAAAAAATTACCTAACCTACTAAAATTTTAATTTTTTTTTAAGAATCTACTAAATTTGGAAAAATTGCCAAACCCACTGAAATTTCCTGAAAAATTACCTTAATATACTAAATTTTCAAAAATTTATGTTAGTATGATATGAATGAATAAAAAAAAAGGGCAATAGGCGCCAATTTCAGCAAAAATGTACGTCTGGGAGCACGCATAGGCATTTGGAGCAGTTTGGCGCAATGGGAGCAGAATGAACATGCCTATATAAAACTATAGATACGGTGCAATTTGAAATAAGAGAGAAGTTTGTTTTATATTTAACACACGCTCCATATATTTCTATGGGATTCTTCGTAACTTAAGATGGCACATTAAAAAATCTATAGAATGAAACATCCAACTTTTTAAGTTAATAAGGATGGTACAGCTATTTTAGAATACCCTCTATATAGCATAATTAAATTTTCCCTATTCTGAGTTTTTTGCAGCTCTGACAAGTAAACAGAATGACACAAAAATTTGCATGTATACTATTCAAGTGATGGGAAGGTGTTCATCGAGAAAAATTAGTTCCAAAATCTGTTCAGGAGAAAATATGGTGCTGCATAACAGAAAATATATGAAGAAAAAAATAAACTAAACTTTAAATGTCTTAAAAAATACTGCACCAGTCATGTTATTGAACAGAGCCTCACCTTGAATGAAAATTCTTATCCAGGCATCCTCTTTGCTACAACTGCAGGATTACAAAGCTACAAAGCGTGTGAATTTACCTTTGGACTGCACACCTTCTGGCTGTAATTTTTCAAAAGTAGTAACCCAGTGATGAAATTTGATGTAAAACCACACAAGACAATGGTGTTTAGTACATGCAGAGGAATTTGCTGAATAATACATGGGGCGTCTGAAGTCCATATTTGGCAGTTACGAATATTGACTATCATATCAAGAAAAAAATGGGCGTCATCTCCCTAAACAATATTCCATGGCTTCTTGTGTTTAAGTTTTGTGATGCAAGGATACGCTTTATGCTTGAGTTTTATAGTACAATGGTCATGCTGTGCCGGGAAAAAGCTTTTCAAGGAATCCAACATTTTTAAGGCCTAGGTAATCAACCTTTGAACTATGTTAAGCAGTTAGTTGATAAGCAATATTAAATGGAAAAACACAGCCCATTTTCATTCTGGCTGAAAATGTTATAATAAACTTTTTTTTTCCCCCAAGGACTCATCTCTTTGCAGATGCTACTAGTGGATAATTTTTGAAGAATAGACAGGAATGATTTTTTAAAGGGGGGATTTTTCTTGCAATGGAACATCCATCTTCCTTGTTTGTTGTATCATTCGCAGATAGGTCCATGATAGTGGCAATTTCCTCTTACATGAGATAAGATAGGTTTCTTTTCCCTTTCAGTCTTAACACGAAAAGACCCTGCTAAATGATTGAAAATTTTGAGGAGACTGACTCCAGATAGTGATAAAGGATCTTCATATGTGCATATTTTTACTTTATTACATAAATTCATGCAAAGTGACTGCTGTATTGGATCTATCAATGTAGAATAATATAACAATTAAAGCATGATCTTGTAAAGTGCAGGGTTCGAAATTGGCAGCTGTATGTAAATTTTTAATTTGGGTGCATGCAGTGCACCTAACTATTCAAAACTACAGCTACTTACTTTTATTTTTCAAGAACAGTGACCTATGGAATAATTTTATATAATTTTCTCAATGTATCTGCATTTGCTTTGACTTTTTTTTATTACGAACGAATGGTAAATCAGTTTGAAAAGTTGTACTTTTTCAGCTTACATATAATTGTGACACTTACATTTTACCTGTTTTTAATGTTGAGGTTTACTTTCTATTCTGTTAGTTACTTGTACACTTAACTAGTATTTAGTGCACCTAAGTCGTAAGACTTGGGTGCATTTGTGCACCTGACTTATAAACTCAATTTCGATCCCTGGTAAAGTGAGATACATATTTTTACAGTCAAACACTTGCAACACTCATATGTATAGCTCTCTATTGCTGGGTAAAAGCTATGTATGAAAAGCTTGTTTACTCTCGTAGGGATGAATTAATTTAAAATAATTTTTTTAGGGCAATTCAATTATTTTTTAGCTTCTGCAACAAATAAAATTATAGGAAATAAAAAATTAATTCTAAATTTGGCTTAGTTCCCTATATATTTTACACTTTCACAACATATTTTCTGTTAAATGGTACAACCCCCCTCCACCCCCCAGCAAATTTCTCAACTAAATTTTTTTCAAGAATCCCCTTCTCAACATATTTTGAATATACATGTATTTCAAAATGACACGAACACCCAGTTATTCAAGAATAAACTACATAGGAAATTTACAAACCACATATAAATGACCTTGTTATAACAAATTTCATATTTATTGCTTATAATCAGCAACAAAATAAATATCCAACATAAAAAAATTTTCACTGAAACATAGTCAGGGATCAGATTCTCTGCACAAGATCTGGAGCAGGAAAATCGACATTTGGAGCAAAAAACTGTATTTTTGCAGCAAAGAATATATATACATGGTGCGCCAAAAGTTCATAAAAACTTTAAAAAATCGTAAAAAAAGAACAATTAATGATAAAGTATGGTTTGCATGAATATTTATCTAGGAAAATCTGATTCGTTTAGTAGCAAAAAAAAAAGTTTAGTTAAAAAAAAAAATCACCTACAAATGGTGCTGAAAACTCCAAAAGACAATGGACAGGACAACTGTGCATTCCATCGATTTATTATTGCAACAGTTGTTCAATATGACCTCCAAAACATTGTATGATGGAATTAAAGCAAACAACATATGATATGCGGCCATTTCTCGTCTTCAGTTGTTTCACTGTACGAAATTTTCGCAACGCAGTGGCTTCTAATTCAACATTCAGGTAGAACATCGTAAGTAACACTTAATCTGGCAATGATAACATTCTCCAATTATGAAGTACTGTCGGATTGGAATGAACAGTCTACATTCATTCAGGTCTTTTAATTGCAAGCCTGCATTGCATGCTTCTGCTGAATACCTTGCACCATCTGCAGGTGACTTTTAAACTAAATATTTTTTGCAACTAAAAGAAAATGCAATTTTTCTAGAAATCCTTTTGTGCAAACTGCACTTCATTATTATTTGTTCCTTTTTTTTATGATTTTTTAAAATTTTTACAAACTTTTGATGCATCCTGTGTATATACACACACATACATACAGTGTTCAATAAATCAGAGTGAACCATACTCATTACACAAAAATTATACTCGTCTGCCTCAATAAGAAAACCCAAGAACCTAGTAGAAAATGATTTACTACTGGTTAACTGCAGAAATTGAGCTGAAAGTGGTGATCATATTTGTCAAGCCTCGATACATAATCTAATATTAAAAGAAAAATTATTTAAGGGAAAGTTACTTTCTGTAGCAAGAACAATCTTCATGTAAAAGCAGATTCTAATGCAACATAAAAACAATTATTTTTTCAAGTAAATGGCACATTTACATAATGTTTCAAAAAATAAACTGAATACATGGTTTCAACATGGCATGATTATATTATCCATACTCAAATTAGGCAATTGCCTCCAGCATACTTCCTAGGTAAAATTCCACTTTCCATGTTACAAGGTTCATATACATTTCTTTCCAAAGATAAAAAATTTGAAAAAAGTATTAAGGACCCATCAGTAAACGAGAATCAAATGAATTTTATTTTTATGGTACAAAAACAATAAAGGCCATGATGTGCTAGAACCTACAGTGTTCTAAGACATCTAAACCTCTGTTGCCAAAGGAAACAAATCCTTGACTACAGTGGGTAGAAAAACAGCATGCATAATATTAATATGATATAATTGAGAATCGAACTCAGGTTAATGACATGATAAACAAATGTCTTAGCATTATATTGACATAATCAGGTAATGGCTAGAGAGGACCTAGCCTCAATTAGCATTTACTTGTAATTTTTAATTTCCTATCTGCCAAGCATTGGGTGGGGGCATGACCCACCATCATTCTATAACTCTCCTTTGAACTTAAGGCTAGTTACACTAATGTACCATGACGCCACCACAGGGCAGTGGGCCTACATTTTCCAAAAGGGTACAACCTCTAAAGGCCTGGAAAACTGATCACCGAATAAGAGTGAGAAGTTATTTGGTAAACATACTTTTTTTAGCACAATTGG
>QLNU02015360.1:225273947-225287237 GCA_006491805.2 Dysdera silvatica
GCTGCTTTCTTTAAGAAAAAACATTCTCTTTGAAAATACGTAACAGGAGCAAAATACGATAAAGATTATTTATTTTTATCTACTTAAAATAAACTTTTTACAATTTTCTTATGAGAATATTACTTACATATATATATTCAGATTTAATGAAACTGAAAGTAAATACCGAGGCATTCAAGTTGGAATTAAAAAATCGCTTTTCTGCACTGGAAGGACTTATTGATGAAGTTGATATCTCAGAAGCAAATGAAAACATTGTTAAGACAATAGTTGAAAAGTTGAAACTGCTGGGGAAATTGGTGGTGTAACCTGTAAAAAGCACAATAGCAAATTATCTGAGAATCAGAGAAGACGAAGCGGATAGTGGAAAGGAGAAAGGATAACAAATATGGAGGTAGAACATCAAAATATCAGTTCCAGGATTGAGTACATAGAACTTTGTAAAACTCTGCGCAAAAGCATGAAAGAAGACATAAGAAAATTCAACTGTGAGTTAGTAAAAAAAAGAAATTTAAAACAATAGCAGTTTTAGGGTTGTTAAAGGAAGTTTGTCTGTTGGGAAGAAACACATCATTGCATTAAAAGGAGAGGATGGCACCGTAACAAGAAATAGGGAAGAAATACTTAGAAGAATTGTTTTTCAATATATCTAAAATTTTCAAGCACGATGATTGTTTATTTCTGTATAATTTTAAGTTCGCATATTTAAATTGAGCTGCATTTTTCTATCTACTCGATAGTGTCTCAACAAAGAATTGACTGCTGCAGTTATAGATAGGGAGTTTTAAAACGTAGTTTTTAAAAATATATTTTGCTCACATTCACATATTCCAGGTCTCTATCAAAGCTCCATATGCAAACTACATATACGCCTATATTTAAACAACAAATTTTGTATTTCAAAGTACATCCAAATCTAAATACTCTATTTAAAATTCTTTAAAACCCTATTCCTGGTTTTGAAAAGTTGTTTTCGCCTTATTTTGTTTACAAAGCATAAAGTAAAACTTTCTGAATTAGTGTGATTACATAGAGAAATTTAGAGTTGTTCATGGAGGAAATTTCCTTCCATCTTTAAATAGCATTTCATAAAATATTAAACAGCGTTCCATTTTAACTTTTTTAGATGTGACACAAAAGGTATTAGTTGAAAGCCCATTGTACCTAAAGTTCATAATTATTGCCAATGTGTTTGTTTTGGTTTTTTTTTTGTTAGCGATATAACGATGCAGTGCAGGAATATTGCGTCATTACAAATACTTCAAAAGAATTAAACATTGGACTATATAAGTAAACTAAGGGCAAGAGTACGCAAGTTTTGAAATTTTTCTTACGCCAGAAAACTTAACAAAACGATTTGTTTTATGTGTATTTAGAAAATTTACTTCTTCGGTTTCTTAAATAAAAATACACACACACTGTTATGCCTTTAAATAAAAGTTAAAGCCCTTAAACCTAATTAAATTAACATTCAATATTATTAAATTAAATTATTAAATTATTAATGAATTTGAAATGACTGTATTCGTGTATTGTAGTTGATATGTTTTTAAAATTTATCGACGCATTTATATTTTTAAAAATTTACTTATACATTTATATTTGGAACGTACTTGAATCTTTATATTTTGGAATTTATTGATACATTCCTTATTCGAGAATTATGTATAATATAATGGTTTAGATTGATAGATAACGTTGTTATGATTATGTATAATATATGAGAATGGTGTTTTTTTTAAATAGCGCATATTATTACTAGGAAATGAGATTGAATTTATATAAGTGTGTTGTAATGATTGTGTAAAGTTTGTTTAAATTGAGTAAGCTTGTAGAGGCAACATATTACGGTGAAAATATGTCCCAGATTTGAGTAGGACTTTCGGATAGTTAACGTTCATTATGACTTTTAATAATATGAAGATAACGGTGAGTCTTGGTAAAACTATATCTTTGATTATGTAACATGATTGTTTTAGATTTAGTTTTCTTTCACTAGAGAATGAATTGTATGAGGAAAATGTATAATTACTCGTGAGTAATGTTATCAATGTATGTTTATAATCTTGAACCAGAGGAAGCTTATGTTTCTTCATGTAAACTATATTAATGGAAAATTGTTCATCGAGTAATAGGTCGATTAACAATTTTAAAAGGAAGAGGGAAGCAGATGTTATGCCTTTAAATAAAAGTTAAAGCCCTTAAACCAAATTAAATTAAGATTCAATATATTAAATATTTCGTTTTTCCAATGTATTTAAATATATAATAGCAGCTAGCTTGAAAGTCTTATACACGCGCTCAATATGTAATAACCAGGGCATTGAACTTATGGCGTACATGGTCCATATGGATCTATAAAAGATTTCATTGGCTCCCGTAACATCTCTTCCCATTGGTTAAAATTCCAATAGTCCCATTGGATAAAGTTTCGGATGTATCAAAACTATAAATGAGAAACATACAGCAAACTCAAGGAGAATGCCTTTGAATCTTGTCTGGAACCGAATGTAAGCGCGGCCGGGCATAGCTCGAAATGACCTCTTACGTGTTAAAATGAAATATCTGTAATATCTTTTAATTTACGTGAATAAATTGTTGGTGTTTAAAAAGCGCATATTCTTCTCAACTTACAATGGATACCACGAATCTTATCAACATGTAGTTATTTACGATGCTGTACATCCAACAAAAATGTAAGTACTTTACATTTAATTTCCGCTCAAGGAACTGTTTAAGTGGGAATGAAAAAACCCACATACCTTTAAAAGGAAGATAGGACACACACACACAATTATGGAAAGCTATTTTTTCTCTGTATAAATAATACAAAAAATTAGAAGTACGTACCCTTACCCCGGCCTTGAGGCAAGAATACGCTCTGTTTGAACGACTGTAGTAACACGCAAAATTTGTGGCTTTTGTAGCTTCCGTGTCATCCTCCTCTTTTTGTTTACGTTCTGTTTTTTTAAATGATCATGAAGTCAAAATCTGAAATTTTAACTACCCCCTCCTCTTTGTGTTTGTTGTTGATTTTTTAGGCAATGGTCTAATTGCAATAAGTGAAATGTATCCTCGAATGATGTTATTTGTAGAAGTGCTTGGAATCCGAGATAGATCTTGGTCCATGAGCCTAGAGGTTGATGGATCTGCTGCATCGTATAGGCTGGAGAGCGATCTAAATGCTGAATCCTGGCGAGCACTTGTTGATAACAGGGATTGAAGAACGCTAGTTGGTGCATTTGGATCATTGCTGATAGGACGATACTGTGAAAGCGAAGCAGGATCTGGCCCAACAGCCACTGTTGAGGGAAGAAATTAATCAGGTGTGAATACATTTTTGTTAAAAATTTCGTTTTGGTCCAAAGATTTGGGCCACTCGGAATATGGTGGTTGGTCTTCCTGAGTGTGATGGCTTCACCTTATTTGCACATGATTTGTAAATGCAGCGTACTCTTAGCCCAGGCAGTGAATTTTAACACAAACTATTAAATATTTGCAATATGCATTTAACTTTGTTCGATAAGATTGGCTAAGTATTACTTAATCTTCAAAGATTTCATCCTTATCCTACTGAATATTTACTGCAAAAACATGCAAATTTTACCAAAATAATACTAACTTGCAGTTAAAAATATTTACTTGAATATCATAAGAATTTAAGACAATTTCGAACAATGGTTGTTGTCCATGCGACCGCCCATGGCAGATTTTCCTCGGTAATAGAACACTGTTTTCAAATGTATATGGTTTAAGGGAAAAAGTAAGACATAGTACTTTTGCTCCGTGAGTGCTCTTATCTCTACTTACCCTATAAAGATTACTATAAATAATGGAAGAAAAAGGAAGACTTTCGTATTCCGGGATCGTACTTAGGAAAATATATTGTGACGAAATTTGACTTTAGGCAATACTCAATAATCCCGAAGCTGATTTTCAGTTACGATATATTCCTGTTTAATTGTTTGTTTGATTTGTTACGCCACAAGGACTGCAAGGATCAAGATTCATCAGGACCAATATTTTTTCGAGGAATCCGAACTCTTTATGGCCTAGGCAATCGACACATTGAGTACAGTGAGTAGTTAAAATGTAACTGTTCTTTGTTTTTTTTGCATAGTTGGGAGACGAACCCGGGATAACTATAGGCTAGGAGAACGCGTTGCCACTGCACCACCTCAGTGCCCATTGTTATACATTCAATTTCCTTTTTATGGCAAATGGTTCCATTTACCAAGGCAAAACTAAATAAATATTTTTAAATTGTATTAATCAGTAGCTTCAAAATAGCGAACTCTTTTATTAACAGTTTTACTCGAATTTTAAGGCTGCTATCTCCATTTATTGTTAGTGACCAAAGGTTTTAATGCACACTATGGTTTCACCAACCCTGTAGTAGACCATTAGACATCCTCAACTGTAACAGTAAAGCAATTTTCTTTCTGCTAATCCCACTTTATAGCTTCGAGTAATGCACAATGTGGAAGTGGGTGAAGAGTCAGTGAGTTATTCAAAAGTATTAAAACACCAAAGTGAATCAGAATTGCAAAAAACTGTCTTACTGAAAAGTGTTATGGATCCCTCTAGACTTAGTAAGATGTAGCTGAACTTACTCGATTTCGATCATTTTTTCTTCGTCTGACTGATATAAAAATGAATCTAATCAAGATAGCATAGTAAATATTATCTAAATCGATTTTTAAGTAAATCTGTATTCACATATATTATTACAGTGTAAGAGATTTCTTAACTGAATTTTTAAACAAATGATTCACAAATCTAAATACCATAATTCCAGCTGCTTGTCTAAATATTTCTAAATATATACTTGAAAAGGCTTGGTAACACAACATCCATATTCTTATACTCAATTTTGTATTAAAGATTATAGAAATTCCTGCAAGTTTGTCATACAGATAACAGTATTCTTCAGTGACCCTTATTAATAAGTATCGATGTTTTTTCCTCTTACACAATTCAGAGAGAGTACTTTGCACGCATAAAATTTCATTAACTAAAAACCATCACTCATAATTACTATGTATGTTTACCCTAAAATATACAGTAATAACTCAAATGGTAAAGCTATCAGTGACCCAAAGTAACATACATGTCTAATAAAAGATTTTTAGTATTTTTGATGAAAAAGACATAATATTTTTAACTTCATTAATTAGCCACATAACTATAACATTTTCTGTATTAATATAGAAACTTTATCCATTTGTGAATCTAGAATGCTTTTATTTTGTAGAGGTTTTTAATTTTAAATGACTTTTCTAATCGATGAAATTGCTATTAAATAAAATCATTAAATCACTTAAAATAATTTTAAAATTTTCCGTTTTTCCTTAACTAAGATCTTAATCCAACCCACCAATTTGAGATATGTGGGCAATTACTCGAAAGGTGAACTTCCAAATGTGTGCAATCAGCATAATTAATCTTCCATCTTGCCAAAAAAAGTTTTCAAGGAGTCAATTTGTTGCTGAAAATAATTAGCTCCCAAAATAGATAATAATTACTAAATTAGCTCCTAAAAACCTCATCCGTCTATCTCTAGACTTCATAATTAAGAAAATAAATTGAAAATGAGCAAGTTATAAATCGCTCTATTTATTTTTGTTATTTGGTTATTCCCTTATTTTTTAATGATAAATAAATAGGCACAAAAGGCAGGTGACTAGAGACGGCGACTGTTGGCGGCCAACAAAAAAAATTATTGTCTAAAAGCATAGAGTGCTCAAAAATAAATTTTCCAAACTCGATAACGTTGAAAAAGTTATTCTGTATTATAAATGTACATATAAAGATTGAATATAAATTTAGTATCCGTTGCAGAATAATTTTTGCCACCCACGTATATATAGCTCAAACTAGAGCCTTTTTCTTAAAAAACAGAAAGCTCTAGTTTGAGCTATATATACGTGGGTGGCAAAAATTATTGTATAATAAATTCTCTCACGAAAAAACATAACAAAACTCACCCCAGAGGCTTTTCTGTGTTAACCACTACGTGGCAATTGTGCTATCCTTGTGAAGGGTGATAATATCTTCTATCCTTTAGTATCTGTGTTAACATACATTATTCGTAAATGCAGTAGCGTAAACTTGCACAATATCAGGTTTAAAGCTGTGTTAACGTAACATATTTAATAATAATGGACGCAAAAATTGTTTATAAGAATGAGCATCACAATTTATTGCACATATTCGTTCTGGTTCCGAAATAAAAGAATCCGCTTCGCTGCATAAAGAAATCCATTTTTATTTTTTATTTCGCTGTCTTTCGGAAAGCCATAAAACCGCACATATCGCGCAGCATGGGCATGAATTAATTGAAGATAAACTAAGGCCCTTTTCATGAGCGATTTTCAAATATTTTATATTTTAATCTCATTACAAGTGGCAGATAGCTCAGTAGGAGTCAAAGACCCATGCCTAATGACACTATTTGTTGGGAGAACGATATCTCAGAGCACAAAAATAAATTATTAAATATTATATAAAAACATTAGTTTATGTGAAAAATCACCTTCATATATAGAAAGTTAAGAGTACAATAGGAGTGCCTTTTATCAAAAAATCCCTTTCTTTGTGAGGAAAGAAGGGATGGCTATCAAGCCTGTTTACAGAAGCAGCAGTTGCCTAAATCTGTCTCTGTATAAGTACGCTATTTCCGCCGTGTGATTGCTCTGAAATACCGCGTTTCCCTACCGTGGGGAAAATTGGCGTTTGAATCACGCTGGTATTCAGCCTTTGCCATTTCGTCTACCAATCCGTATTTTTGAGTTTGGTTCCCTAAATATCAGAAGTTCAGATCATTTGGAAAATTTTAAATCCTGACGCATCGTTATATAACCTGTCTTTGTAACATAAAATTCAAAAAATACATTATTTAAGTCAATTGCGCACCTCTATTTCTACTTAAAGGGTTATTAAACCACCATATCAATAAGCAAAAAATGGAAATGGGTTTCGCTATAAAATAAAATCTTACTCAGGCTAGATCCAGAACTGGGGTCTGGGTCCTCATGCATTGTATAACTCTGTTTCTTACCCTCGTTGCAGATAAAATTGATGTCTTCAATGTCACTCCTTGAAACAACATCAATATATGTTCCGCAGAAGTGATTTTATCCATTCGCTTAGTGTAAAATTGATTTGAAATTATATCCCGCACCTATATCATTTCCTTGTGCTTGCAGTACTTCTGATTTCGTATTCTTTTTTATGCAAATCCTAAGATTTAAATTTAAACATAAACTCTCAGGCCTTAATTTAATCAACCTTTTCTAATCCATCAGTAACCCTAGTGAGTCAGCAAGAATGGTCAAACAGAGTCAAACTACAAAATATTAGGTATCTGGAATAGATGAGATTTCCAGCTAACTTGGTTACACATAAACATATCGTGGTTGGAAAGATCGTTAGATCGTTAAGCCTCCTGTTCTGTCTCTTCTTGCCATTTTGATACGTAAAAAACATACTATTTGTTTTGCCTTTTTAGTTTCTTTATTATCCTGTACAAATATTTTTCCAATTATGCAATGTTATGAAAATGAAGGAACAATAACGGCCCGCTTCTGAATCTAACCTATAAAAAACCTAACTCAAACTATCCTCCACAAGGGAACGTATTCTGACAAACAGCGATTATTCTTCGCTTGGAAATGTTTATGACCAGGAAGTATCGACATTTTGTCCATGATCTCCACGTGATAGCAACATAAATGACACAGCAAGATTTGATGTATGCTAAAGATATATTTTTTGCACAGCGCATAAATATCTTGATGTCTCTATGTTATTGCTCCTACAAGCTATACAGCGATGAAACCTGCGTATTTTCTTATTTTGTGCCCACGTTATCTTTGACTTTTATGGAGTATTTTTATTTTCTTGACTTCCTATTTAAAACGCTTGAACATCTGAATATTTTGCTTCTTCAACTAAATTTAAAGTTCTAACGCTTTAACTGAGAAATTTCATGGAAAAATTGGGATGTCATTCATGGTTGATATACGGTAGTGTATCCCAGGTACATACACACAGAAATATAAACTACAGTTCCCATATAGATATGAATAATAATATAAATAATAATAAGAATAAAACTAACCTTGCAATAGAAATTAATAGACTCTGGAAAAAACAAGTAACAGTCATCCCGATTGTGATAGGTGCACTGGGGGCCATTACGCTTAATTTAAAAAACTTCCTAGAAAAACTGGACATTACTGACATAACGACAACAGACCTACAAAAAACTGCCTTACTGGGCACCGCCTATATATTAAGAAGATATATGGACAGTTCTTAGGTCTCTGGGTGAGACTTGAACTGAACCAAGAACTCCAGATCAAGAGAAAAGTTTTATCTCCTTGACGCTGTGTAATATAACAATGTATACTGGACATAATAAGAGGATCGTGTAAAATTCTCCGAAGCTATGAAATTCTACGTTGAATTAAATATAAATACCTTTCTAGAAGCATGTAAATGGCAATGAGGGACATGTCAAAGTAAAGTTGATGTCTAGTTTTATCAAAAATTCAACTTATTTTGCTACAGGCTATACTATTTTTCGCATTTCAGGAAATTTTCTTCTCTATCTATATATATTTAGCACGACAAGGGCGCAAGAGAGTTTTGGGAAAGCTGCAATGTTACTAATGCATTTTTTTCAATAAAAAGAGCAAGGAAAAATAATCCAGATATTCAAAATTGTGAATAGAAAACCTTTTTTAGAGTCTGTTGTATATTCTGATGTTTATTAAAACAAAATGGGGTAACTGAAATAAAACATCCCATATCCAAATTTTAAAATGGAAAACGATAATATGGATTAGAGAGATCTATCCTCAATTAATAATTTGAAGCTTAATAGTAATCTTCAAAAATTATACTTAGATATTGCCTCACTTTCGCTTTCAAGTATTGTCTTATTTTGGAAGAAATTAACTTATAAAAAAGTTATGTATCAGTAGGAGGATGCCTTTAGAGAGGCCGAATTTGTCCTCTACTGACTAAGTGACTTGTCTGTGTAACTTTGTAAATATTTTTACTTGAGGTAAGAGACATTGTCTTCATATAAGGGGGGAAGTGTTTTAAACAAAAAAAAATCAAAAAAATATTATTATCTTTTCTGAATGCTGAAATCTTTATAAATCTAATGATTTAATAATGAATTTACTCTGTCAAAAAATTCCACTTAGTTCAGAAATTATTGACAAAAATCTGAAGGTGTGCGCTCAAAAAATTTGCAAATGGAAGGGCATTTAAATATCCCTTTACCTTCCATTGACTCTTTTTTCATTTAGTTATCGGCATTTTGTTTTTATATTTAACATTTGGTATTATTTAATCTATGCTTCCGAAAAGAAGAAACATTTCCATGCTAAAACGAAGTGGACAACTCAAAGAAACACTTTTATTTGTAGTTGTTTCCCAAGTGCCCTGTTCATTGCTTTGCTATCGAGATTTGGAATTCTGTTGCTGCTAAACCTTTTTTTTCGTGTTTTATTTATAGTTTATTCAAATATTGTTATTTCTTTTGCAAAATTCGGTATGGATAATTCTTTTAAGAAATATTGGTCAGGTTAAAGGTGAAAGAAATATAAATTTCGAGGTAACCAGTTCACTAAATTTACTCCTTCGACAAGCGGAATCAGCTCATCATTTAAAAAACTTCCCATTACGGAAAAAATCACTAGAAAGTAGCAGTTTCCCTTGATACGTATTAATTAATAAAGAACTTGTGTTTTCTTCATTAGAAAATTGTTTGTCTTGCAAAATCTACAATGGTCCTGTAAACATCAATTGTGAAGCCATAAGCGGTTTATCACAAAAAATTTTTGTAAAATGCTTTACTTGTGGTGAACTGTCCTCAACAAGGAATTCCCCAAGGAGGGAGGAAAATGCAAAACAATCCAGAAATAAGTGCACGTTTCATTTACGCTGTGAGGCGCATTGGTCAGGGTTTGGATGGAGCAGAAACATTTTGTGGAATCATGGATTTATCGCCACCTGTAGCTCTGAGAGCTTGCAATAAAATAATCGATAGGATTAAAATTACTACATCTGCAGTTGCCGAAGACAGCATGATTCGTGCTACACGTGAAGAAATCACATATTCTGTCGATGCTTTTTCGGATATCACAGTCAGTTGGGACGGTACCTGGAAAACACGTGGATTTTCCTCATTAATTGGTGTGTGTACTGTGGTCGGAACCAATTCCGGAAAGGTCATCGACACAGAGGTATTTTCTTTGCATTGCAAAGGCTGCGAGGTATGGAAAGGACCGAAGGCAGGAGAAGCTTGTGAAAAATGGAAAAATAAGCATAGTGATATATGTGATAAAAATCATAGTGGGTCATCCGGAATGATGGAAGTGGTTGGAATGCGTCAAATTTTTGAACGTTCTGAATCAAAGCGTCAAGTGTGTTACGTAAACTACTTTGGCGATGGCGACTGCAAAACATTTCAAGCTGTCGAAAAAAGCCAGCCCCATGGAAAGAACACTAGAGTTTATAAAATTGAATGTGTAAGGCATATACAAAAGCGTATGGAAACAAGACTACGCAAGCGTAAGTTAGAACTGCGTATTAAAAAACTAAGTGACGGAAAACCTATTGGCGGAAAAGGGCGGTTGACGGATTTGGTAATAGACAAATTAATAATATATTATGGAAATGCCATTAGCCAAAACAGAGGTTCTGCAACAGGCAATATGGGCAATATTTTTTCATAAACGTTCCACTGATCAAGAACCCACCTATAATTTTTGCCCAAAGGGAAAATAATTTTGGTGTTTATCAATCAGTGATTTTGGGTGCTGGTTGGAATAATCACCAGCGCCAGAAAAACTTCCATTTCATACAACTAGGCACTCAGTGAGGAATTGTTTACGTTCAACTCTCTCTCGTCCTTATTCAGTAAATCGTTACAGGATTTTCAAAGGGAACAAAAAATTTGTCAATTTCTTTGGCATTATATACTCCTTGAATAGCTACCTACAAGTCATATATTAATAATTCATAGTATATATATATATATATCTGGTTGCTCATAAATTGCGTATTCGTGTTTAAAATAACACTATTTTGGACCATTTCGCTACAGGTTTAACACTGATTTAAACGCAAATTGTATTAGTACTGCTAATGCACACATTTTAATAGGCGTATTTGCTTTTTAACTATGCTTCGTAACGCATCCAATTACTTCATGCAATACATTTCTCAAAGAAACAACTCTAACAGTTTAAAATTAAATGGAATACATCATTAGTCATTACAACAAGAAATTTTTTTCTGTCAGAGACCATGAACTTTTTAGTTGACGAGTCACTTGAAAATTTAAATTAAAAAATTTGTTTGTTAGAAGCAGATAGCTTACCCTTTTTATGGTCGCTTTCTGTAATAGAAGGGACAAATTTCTCGAATGCAATATACAGTCGATAACGTTATGTGATAAAACAGCAACAGTTTATATGAATTGTAAATATTTTACATATTTGACCGGAATATCTGCTCCCACTTGTAAAATTTAACTACTTGGTTAAAAGTAGTTTGAAAACTAATAAAATAAACATTATCAATTGCAATAAGATTTGGGGTTGACGCGTGTAAAACTCCTATACTAGAATTTGCGCAACCGTAACTTTAGGTCTGGCTGATACATTCGAAAGAATTTTAGTTATTAAAATAAGAATAACGAAGTAACTATTGCATTTAAAGTAATGCTGCATATCTCTCCAATCTTACTCAATTACCTTGTGTTCACAATAAACACATTTTCTTCCAATAACTCTGAAGGGAAATGGAATTATTGAGCAATATACATAAACCTTGTGAAGACTTCAAAAATCAATTTCGTGATTTTGTATACATGTAATAAAGCCACCATGTTTGATTGAAGTATTGGAATAAGCACATGAATTATCGAAACAAAACTAAATATATTTTTAACTCAATCGATATGAATTGAAATAATTCGTATGAAAAATGGAGTAATTTACTCATAATGTACATGGTGTCTCAGCACCAGGGTTATAAACATCTAGGAGGGGTAGGGTACAGCTAGACGAACAATATTTGTCATAGAACCTAGGGTCGCAAACCACTCACAGCGCTAGTTCTAAAACCGTCCAGCATGCACAAATATTTACAACCAGTGCGTGAAAAGCGCCAGATAAAACTCAGGTCAGCTGCTCAAGTGCATAGATGATTAGGACATCGCATTTTGCGCTTCTCATGCACTGGTTGTCACTATTTGTGCATGCTGGACGGTTTTAGAACTGGCGCTGTGAGTGGTTTGCGACCCTAGATTCTATGGCAAATATTGTTCGTCTAGGTGTACCCTACCCCTTCTAGATGTTTGCAACCCTGGTGCTGAGACACCCTGTATATATACCTCTCAATAATCCAAGTTAACAGCCATTGTGGTGACGTACAGACGTGGGGCACTGTACAAGAAAGCCGGGTTTGATTGCAGGTGCGCTGTATCATCACTATAAACCATTAGACGACTAACTACCTCAGAGTCTTGAATTCCATTTCCGTAGTAGAATAGCTGATTGAGGTTCTCAATAGAAACCTAAATGTAGAGGTCTATGGGGCCTGCGGCTGTGATTTTTTTTTTGCGACGCCTCCTAAAAGAGGTCTGGATCCTTTAAAGGCCATAACTGCCACAGAGTAGTAGTGATAATTAGAACTCATAATCAATTTTAATTTACAAACAATTTTTATATTTGCATTTTATTGCAATTGTATTTTGAATAATTATTTAAAATTTGTAACATGTTGGGAACATGTATAGTTAAATACAGAGCCAACTGGGCCATCGACTGTTCTTAGTTACCTGGGGAGTAGCCGCTGGTCAGTGTGACGTCACCAAGGTGTTCCCATGCTAATCGTAATGTACTATAAAAAGTGCCGAGAAGAAGCGTGAAGGGCTGCGGCGGTAGACCAAGGATATCTGTTGATAGCTAGCTGTAATAGTTAAAATGTTGTAATTGTAAATAGGTTGTATGCTGTATGTTAGATGGACTCGGTTAAGTCCAGTTTAAGCTTGTTACTTATAGATCTGCTAAAATGTTACTTTGAATCTACGTTTAATGGCTTATTTTATTGTACTGATGTTCTGAGACTGAAGGTGCGCTGATGCATAAGGTTGTACTTCGAAAGTCTTTCTGGCGGCTGTGCTTATCGAGGAGTTAATTCGAAGACGTTTTATTGCGTAGTTATCTGTTGAATGTTCAGAAGTTAAATCCGTTCTCTACGAAC
>QLNU02015360.1:225294023-225318934 GCA_006491805.2 Dysdera silvatica
ATTTATTATAGTAAATTCTAGGTGATGATTATGGGGGAAATTACAGAATTTACAGATTTTCATCGAATTATCGGTGATGGCTTGCAGAACTCATGGAGATTCATCGTATTACCATATGGTTTCGCGGAACACCCTTTAAGAAACACTGTTTTGTAACGATGAAGTAATTATTTACTAAATTAGTAATCTAATATTAATTCTGACTTATTTATTTTTCACTTTTTTTAAAAATAAAGGGTATGAAGTCTGGTGTGTTTCCATTCTAAAACACTGGGCTCCAAATTAAAATAGTTCACGCATTGGATTTTCAGTTTTTATCTGTGCACTATTATTAACCATGGTTGGTAATTTGCACGCTAATATTTAACATGATAATAAATAATTATGGCTCGATATATTGTTTCATCTGATCCCATATAAAAAATCCTTCCCATATATGACAAATAGAAGGATATGTATTTATTGTTCTTTGTTTTATTATAAACTTTCGTGGAGAATATATATTCAGTACACTCATTGTAATATGTGAAAATACATATCCTTGGCATCTCCTCTTCGAAATTAAATCTGCCGAGATCAATTCATGACTTGATCAGTCAACCTAATGGAGTTGAAAATGTGTTCTTCATTATTGTTAGCGAGTATGAAAACTACTACCATTGCCGTAAAAGCCCCTGAGTTAAGAGAGTTTCAGCACTATCTTTCGTTGAGTTAATGGATATCGAAGAATCCTTGTGAAAGGGCAAATTAAACTATCCTGGAAACAGGACCAACATTTCTAGTCTCTATGTATACTGAAAGTTTCAGCGACCAAATGGATTTACTCATTCAAAATGCGAAGAAATATCAGCAAATAATTTAGTAGGGCGGACATGTTAATCAAGTTGTCTTCAAAACATTTACTAGGCACATGATGCATCAGATATGGATAACTTTAATTCAATGTGTCGAAAAAGAGTAATGTATCGCACGCTTATTTATCAAAATATCGGGAAAATCGCTTCGAATAAAAAGAACGTTGAAGGCACAGATCTCTCGAATAACTTTAGGACCTGATGCAGCTCAAACCCTTCATACGCTACATAAATAAGGGACGCCGATTTTATCGCGGAGTTCTTAGGTCTAATATTTTTAAACTCAATATTGTTAATTGTTCTCTACAGATTCGATTGAAAGGATATCACTTTTTAACGCGATATATATATAACTCAACTATATTACTAATATTACTCAACTTTTTGGGTATAAAGCTCATGTTTATTTTTAATACAAGCCACCTTTATGACAGGAACGAATACAAATAGCAGCTATCGGAAGATATCAAAAAGATATGTACGTACTTTGCAATATATCGGATATATGGAGATATCAAATTATTTCCAAAGCATTTAGCATTCTAATTAACACATTCATGTCTACTTTCTGACGTTTTTGATTATAAATATAGTGACTTATATTTAGTATATTAAAACCCCTCTGCAACAATATTATACAGACCGAGAAAAATTATCATTGTAGAGGGAGTTATTGTTATAGGGAGGGTTCATTATGCAGTAAAACCTCTCTGCAACACTATTATACGGACCAAGAAAAATTATCGTTGTAGAGGGATTTATCGTTATATCGGATATCGTTGTAGGGTGGTTTTACTGTAATATGTAATTAAACGTGTTTTTTGATAAATGTTGTAATTTCTTTGTACCGTTAAGCGGAAAATTGAGTTTCCGAATTATCTGAAATTTCGCTTATCTGAATTGGTTCAGCCGCCTTCATTTCGGACAATTATGATTTCGTACAATATTATGAAATATAATTCTTGTATAAAAATTAGCCAAAAATATTCTCGTAAACTGATATCACATTTTTTTAAATAATGGTAGATTATTGGGGGTTCAAACCCTTATGAACATTTATTGGTGGAGGTGGGGTCCGAGATCAACTGACACATATAACTCTACATCGATATCATTTAAATTCAGACTTAAGATTTCTACAGGGTAAATAAACGCGTTATCACTAGGCCAACGTATTGCATTTTTCATATATGTGCACTCCTGTCCAAAAGTTAAGCATAATGCGTAAAATGCGGGAAAATCTGAGTAAATATTAGTAAAATTGTTCAAAATCACTTGTGGAGAATCGTGTGAATAAGGTAAACCATTATCCATGTGCAAAACATTTCAGTCATCGACGACATGCGCAAAGCACCTGCGCACATCGGAACTATTATAAAACGGCCTCAATCGCAATGACCAGTTCAGGCAGATTTTTTGCAATTGCTGTGATATGGAGCGTTGTTAACTATCAAAAAGGACGAATTATGTCACAAAGATGCCAACTGGAAATGTTTGTGAAAGGAATAATTATTGGAATGCTGGAATTCAGAAGACGGAAGATGTTTCTCACAAACCAGTATCACTCGACAAGACCGATATTTGACAGTAATTGCGCGACATCAGAGGGACTGTTTTGCCAGACAACTGGCTTCAGCACTGGCAGCCACCACAGGAGTAAGAGTTTCGAGGCAAAACTGTTTACATAAGACTCAGATACGTTGGTATCTATGCCAGACGACTAGCAGTTTGTACCCCTTTCACGTCTGCACAGAAACGCGCGCGTTTATAGTGGGGTTTGGAACATCAGTAGTGGAGTGGGGAACAGTGGGGCAAGGTCATGTTCAGTGACGAGTCCACATTTAGTCTGTAAACTGATTCTCGTCGTACAACGATATGGAGAGAACGTGGAACAGGTCTTCACACGGGAAACATCACGGAAGGATATCATTTTCCTTCAGTGTGAATCATAATGCTTCCAGACATCATACTGGATGGCCTCACAGACCTCCACATCTTTTAGATAGGGTCTGTTCTGCTCAAAGATGTAGAGACGAAGTCCTTGAGCCGTCCGTTCGCTCGTTTCGAGGTGATGTGGTCTTGGATTCATGTTCATGGATAATAACGCGCCTCTTTCTCATGCGACCTTGGTTGACGACTCCCTTCAAAGTGAAGAGATCAAGCACATGCAGTGGCTTTCTAACTCTCTTGAACTTAATACTATAATTAATGCAAGGATTAATTTAATTAATGCTGGGGGAGTTATATAAGGCGTAAGGCAGAAGCTCACTTAAAAGGAAAATTAATTTATTATACAAATAACCTCTAAAATCCCGAGTTTTTAACTATTTACCTCAACTAGTTTAAATTAAAAAAAAAAGACTGGAAGTGCCTAATTTGTTTTAATTAATGTTGGTCCCCATTTTTATCTACATATTGTATATGTTTAAATTAAATGAAGAATATCAAAGGTAAGCTTCAATGAATTCAAATTCGAATGAACCAATGGATTTAGCACGAGTTGTACTTGAAAATAGATAGCAATTTTAATACCAGAATTAATTCACATGATACAAAGGGCTTTTCAGTTAACTTAAACAAGACAAGGACATTTAAACTACCTACAGTTAGTTTCGTTTTTCTTAGTCGTCTCTCAATTAATAGCGAAGATTAGTTTTCTCGCTTCAAGCTATTTTCCCTAAACTTCGTTACAAAATTTATTAAAAATTTATTTAATTTTGTGAAATTCAAAACAGTTTTTAATTACGGGTTTTGCAAAAAATGCAAAAGCATTTTAATTTTAATTAGATTGTTATATAAATTAGAGTTAAGTAAATTTTTTGCTAGTGTATACGCGCATTCTATATGAAAAGTTAAATTAATTTCAATATTGCTCCTTAATTCATAATTTAAATTACTATGGGAAAAATCACAACAAACTTTATTAAGAATAAATATGTTTATGAAATATGGTATCAAACTAACGTTTGTAATAAATATAAAAGCTTTGTATATAAATTAGTGTCCCCTATATATGAAATAACGATTAGTTTCTCTAAATCTCTATATCAGTTTTCGAATCATTGTCTCTTTCTGGAATAAAGAAAAAAACTAAAAGGATCTAATAAGAAAAAGTGTCAAGTGAGAAGAAATCGATAACGACGTTTTATAAATATGGTATTTTAGAAAAATTTCCATACAAAAACTAGACAACATCAAAGAAAATAAAAAGTACTTAATTATGCAATTTTTTTCGAGAGACATTAGTAAACTTGAGGAAAACATGATCTTAGGGAAAGTTTTGGCATGGTGACAGCTGAAGATGTCGCAAAAACCTGCCCTTAGTTTAATGGAAAGTATATAAGTATCACATAAATCATTTTAACCCCTTAGACTTCAATCTGAAAGACCATTATGAAGAATAAAATAGTCTACTAATTCCTAAAAGTTTTAAACTTCTTTAGAAAATTTCTAGAACTTCTGCTCAAACCAAAACTAAAAATTAAATTAAAGTACTTCCCGCGATAAAATAACAATTTGCGCATTAACAGATGTAAATTCATTAATTAAACCCACAAATCATTGCGTTAGTAATGATCGAAATAGGACATAAAAATTGCAGGTAATTAATAGTTAAAATGCAGTTTAAATTAATGCTTATACTGATACTTGTGAGTGATGCTCAGTTACAGTAATATATTCAATAACGTCTAAATTTGTTTATGCCTTTCCATCGGTAATTACAGGTTACTGGCTGACAAGAAATATGGGATGTGCAATGTGTTATCTCTTGGGATTTGGTTCTGTTCTTGAAAATCGGTCGTACTCTAGACACTGTCTGTCTCTATACAACATTTAACCTCGGAGCCTGGACAGTCTTGAAATGAAAATAAAAGTATCCTAGTTAATTTTAAGTCTTATCATTAATTAAGCAGAAACATATTGGTTGCTTTGAATTCAATTTTCAAATATAATAACTTGTTTAACGTTTTAAAATTGATGAGGAAATGTTCATGGAATGGATGGAGAAATGTTTGTAGAGTAGGTGAGGAAATAATCCCAGACTTGATGGAAATATGGAGTCATTGATTTATAAAGCCGTAGAAAGTTTCACCAGAAGAATCCATGTCAACTGTCATTTCGACAGCAGTGTATGATTTAAGTACATAATGTTTAAAGACCAAACTGCTTTCTCTGTAGGGTGAAGACAGAATGAGAAAACAGCAGAAACTCCAAGTTTCTGCATCTCAATGTTGGAAATACTCAACTGGAGAAATTCTCTGGACGGAGAAGGGACCAATATGGGGAAATTTCCTCAACGAATGGCATTACAGAGCCATCCTCAACTCGAGGTTTGACAAAAATCTTGTAGAGTTCTGGCAGATGCTTTAAAATGCTGATGACATGGTTTCTCCAACTGAAGAACTCCCAGGATTACAGAAAAAAATCTACTGTTCAGGTTTATCATATCTTGATGTAAAACTACCGTAGAATTCTAATTAGGTGCGTGACCCTCTTCAAAAACTGGCTTATGCTCAAATCCCGTTAAAGGTCCGTCAGGAATCCTTGGAAATGTATAGTTGTTCGGAGATGTCAGTTCCACTTCACACAATAATTTGTATGATCTAAGAACGCGAAACGCTAAATAAATAGTTACATTACCTACTAAATATATGAAATAATAATAAACAAGTTGACTTCTGAAATAAAGGTATAACGCAATTACAATTTAAGATATAAGGAAATACATTTTTAAGTTGATATCAGCTTCGTTAAAGAAAAGTGTGTATCGTTCGCTCGATAAAATTATAAAACTTGAAACATGAAATTTCCAAAATAAATATTCGGGCATTATTTTAAAATCCGATTTGTTTTACTTTAGAAAACTTCAAAGGATTTTATGACAGCTATTCTTAATAATAAACGATAATTTACGGAACAGATATGCGTAACTAGTATTTTAAGCTGAGATCTGATATTTAAAGTAAAACACTAATTAAATTTCTATGTCAGCAAAGCGCTAAGAAGTAGCCAGAGTTTTAATCTTACATTTTAAGAAAATTAAATTGCATTCGGCAGAATAAAATAATAAATATACCAAATTATATTGTTGATACCCACTTCTGGATATCATGATTGTTTTAATTATGTATTTTAAAGTTCATTATTTAAGCATATATTTATGATATGCGCATAAATTTTTATCAATAAAATACCAAATACGACATCCTTCAAACGTCAGTGAGGTTAATCTCAATTGTACGTGTGTGTGTGTGCAATTACGTACGCATCCATATAATGAAATTGATTATTTTTAGATCAATTGTTTCCAACTTGGAATTCACGATAAGAATATAAGAGATCGGCTATAGTTCGATGCACAACAAGTAGTTAAGGAAATTGAGTTCTGACTAATACTTTTTTCTTTTATTTTCGGTTCAAACTAGTGCCCTTTGACATACGTGTATTACAAAGTCGCAGATTACTGACAGTCAGTGCCATTACCACGACAGTGGATGCCAACTGATCCAAGGATGCCAAGGATCACGTATTCTTGAAGTACAGGGTGTTCCAAAAATCGAAAGGAAGTGAGCGGGGAGGACCAGTCTCAGGATGAATTCGATCCGGGAGCTCTTGCTTGATATCCAAGCATCCTGTCTTTTTTTTTTTACTGAGACACAGCTGACTATGTCTTAACTTTGTAATTATGTGTGCCATTGTACAATCGTGCTTTTCTTTTATTTTTTCAATAAAGCCAGTGATTTTGCAAACAGAATATTTGGTCAACAACCATTAGGTCGTTCATTTAAGTCCACCCTTAAACAATGATTCTTATTCCTTCTTCCCAACTGTTGCTATACACTGCCCTTAGGGAATTGAGTGTCGTGTCCTTTATTGTTAGCCCTGCGGTGGCGCAGTGTGGTAACGCGTTCTCCTATTGCGCGGCTAATCCGGGTTCGACTCCCAGCAGTGCAAAAAGAACGCTTACTCAGAGATCTCATAAAGATCGCACTGCTCACTGTAGTCCGGGGTTTGGTTCCCTAGGCCTTAAGAGGTTCGGATTCCTCGGAAAACAGTAGGTCCCGGCGCAGCATGACCACTGTAGTCTTTGAGCCGTAAAACCAAAAAGGAAGCAAGTCCTTTGTTGTCAATTAAAAACCACTTTCGTGGTAATTGGGATGAGCAACAATATCTCAATTTGTAATATATGGATCAAATTTTCACTTATAAATGACTATATTATATCCAATAAATAAATGATAAAGATAAATGATAAAGATAAATGATAAAAATAAATGACTATATTATATATGAATCAAAATGAATTAACAACCAATTTCGTGGTAATTGTTCTAATCCTGGGATGAACAATAATATCGCAATTTGCAATATATGAATCAAATTATCATTTGTAAAATAGATACAATTCTCTCAAATGGAAAAACGATGCCCAGTTTAAAAAACGGGTGACAAATTAGTGAAAAAGTGTATGACCGTCTTTCAGCTTTTTATTAATCCTCGCTATATTTGTTAGGAGCTTCCTGGCGTAAAAAACTTATCTACTGAGCTTAAACTCATACAATTTATCACGTTTTTTCGCCACATCGTCAATTTGATTACTAAAGTCGATGTAAACAATAAAATAATGCTTTTAGCGTTAAATTGTTTTCAATTTTACATTTAACTCACTTTTTTTAATATACATCTTGAATATAGACTAATTAAACTGTGTTTATATTTTTTCTTTGATGAGAGATTCAGGACAGGAGGAATAAATGTTTAACAATTATTCAAGGAGGTCGGATTCCGCAAAAGGTTATGAAACACGACTTCGAATTATCCAGTGTTTCTTAAATTTTTCGATTAAACATAACGGAACCCAAACTCTCTCAAAACAGAATAATACAAGAAGATATTTATTACAATACTGTGATACTCTACTTCACACTTTAGTGCTATCGGAATTTGAAGTAAATGGTGTTTCAATCCAGGGCCGTTGCTAGACGCTTGTCTTAAGGGGGCTTAGAATTCGTTAATGTTTTGTGTGGTGTATTTTATTAATATACTTAATAGTACTAAAAATCTGAACAGACCAATGTTTAACATTAATAAATAAATTTTTCAATAAATTTTGCATTGAAAAACTTATGGAGCTGTGCTAAAATTCATAATTTCCGTTCACCTTACTGCAGAATAAAAGACTCAAACCTCTGAGAAATACATTAGGTACACAAAATCTTCCGTAAAAAGCTGTTATGAATACATTTTTAACGTCAATAAATAATTTCCATTGTCGTATACAATTATATAGAAAACACAAAATTTTAAACAAAATTCCACAATAATTTATTTTGAGAAAAACTATTTTTCAGGTGATGCTGATTATATTTACAAGAGAATGTTGAGCAACTCTTGGCTCTACCTGGCTACGCCTCGGAATTTAAAAATCGGGAATCCATTAGAGGTAATTATAAGTTCATTTCAGAAAAGCGAACTTACTTAAAAGATTAGCGCTTTTCATAACAATGGAATTAAAAATGAATTCCAGATTTTAGATTCTAGTTCGCATATAGTCCATTTTGCTATGTGAACAAAGACAAAACGCAGACAGTCACTCATTTTAACTATAGGTCTTCCTAAAAATATAAATGCATTAAAGAATTAACAATTCATTCCAAGCAATTCCCCAGTTTCAACGGGGTTCCTAATTCCCCCATGATTATAATTACCTTTACTAGCACATAAGTCTTCGTGAAAAATACATTCTCTCGCAAAATTGTAAAGCGGATTATAGGATGTTATTCACAACGAAACAATACAGAGTTTCACCAGGAGATTCCATAACAAACAGTTATTTCGACACTGGCGTAAGGTTTAAAAACACGACGTTTCGGGAGCCAACTGCTCCAGTTGGCTCCCGAAACGTCGTGTTTTTAAACCTTACGCCAGTGTCGAAATAACTGTTTATGATGTTGTTTATCACATCTGAAAATCTGTTTAATTGAAAGAAAATTCTCGTGCCAGGTCTTCTTATAATCTTATACTTAAAAGTAGTCTTTAAATTAATTAGTTCTGAAGATTTACGATCGTCAATAAACTTTTGCTCCAAATTAGCATTAAAATATAAGAGGGTGGAATAAGATTGAAGTACTCTGCTTATCGATCTATATTAATTGAAATAGATGGTTAACTAGAACAAATCGATTAATTTTAGTACTCTTTTCTTTCTACCTTTCAACAATTATGATAGAGATGGAATTTTAAATTAGTAAATATCGCTTTAAAACCAAATTCAGAAATTTAACCTCGTGTTCGTCTTCTGGGATCCTTATTAATTTTTAATTAAAAATGTATTTTAATTAAAAATATTTTAATAAAAGTTAGTGCCGCACATTAAAGTTTAAGGCAGTGGTGGGTAATTCGTCGATAGGAATTTCGATGTGTGTATTCGAGGAAATACCCTGCCCCCAACAATTTTAAAACATTTTTCGATGTTCTTGAGTTGACAATATTTCTCAACTCTCCGAAAATGAGGAACGTTATAATGAAACTATAATATAAATATAAAAGAAATTATAATCTGATATTAATCTGTCTTATTGATTACAATCAACTCTTTTGAAAATTAACGAATTTTTTTAACATGCAAATTTGCAAGTAAATCTTTAGTAAATATAAGACAAGTTAAGTAAACTGCTGGCCAGTGATTTAGGGTTGGATATTTTAAATTTATAATCTGATTACGCATTTGTAACTCTCATTTTTAAATATGAATGAACAAATGAATATGTGTGTAGTTCTATTAATTGCTGCCTGTGATAAGCAACTGTTTCCTTACACAAAATAAGCTGAATTAATCGCCAAATTAGCTATTTCAGACGAAATTTCCTAACCATTACTGTTTTTAATTAAGTGTTTATCTTGAGTGTGACATATTCATGTAAAACTTTTTGTTATAATTTTTTGGTATAATTAATGAATTTTCTCACTTCATCATCATTTCTATTCATGTTAATTGAACCTTTACACTTTAATCACTTTCAATACCTCTATCTACTTGTTGTAAGTTTGCTTTTGGGCCGCTTACAACAATTGAGATTTTTCTCAGTATTAATAAAGAGACCCTTCTAAATTACTAAAATATTGTTAAACTAATTATATTCTGGGTTTATACTGTTTTTAGCTAATTTTTGGTCAATGCTGGTTTATTCAGTATTGATCACAAATCTCAATTATTGTAGTCAGAAAAAGCAAACCAATAACAGGGATTTTGTGCGGTCCCTGATGAAGAACAAAATTCTTGGTATTGTTTAATCTTTTACTCCTCTTCACCTTTTACTACTACAATGTCAATTTTTATTCTGAGATGTTTCTACTATTTTAATTTACTTGGTTTTACTACCTAGTGTTATATTACTTTTCTACTTTAACTTTGTCTAAATTAATATATGCTTAAGTGTAGTGTTATGTATATTACATTAGAAGGTACTACATGTCACAATCATACTACAATTTTGCTATTGATAATAATGGTTTCATTAAGCTGCATTAATTAGCGCTGGAGGACCAATTATTGTTTGTTTTGACTATTAAGTACCTATTTTCTCTTAATTCCTTTCTATAAGTAATAGCTCGCTAACTATTCATTTTAATATATATATATATATATAGACAAAAATTAACGATGCACAAGAAGGACTGTTTGCGAGTCCTGCTGAGTTAGCAACAATATCAACAGCAATGTAGGATCCGAATGTATGTAGAATGCAAATTCAAAATAATGCAGAAATCTCATGTATTTGTATTCTAAAAATCAATAATGTAGTCCGCTGAGAAAGAGAGAGAGACTATATCTACATCGATTCCGTCTCAGGTAGGAAGCATGTACTATGGGCTGATAAATTGAACTGGGCGTGCGATTTTGATAAAGGAAGAATATTACTATATCTTGTAATTTGTAAAACCAAATGTTCGAATTTCTATTTGGCAAGCATTGAAACCTTCACCCTTGATTTTGCTGAGCTTTACGCAAGTACATTAGTTACATGTATGATAGGTAGAAAAATTCTGATAAAAAATGTAATTGTATGATATATGAGGTAGAGTATTAAATCTATTGAAAAGTTACTTAATGGAAAGAACACAAATTATGTCAATACATGAAACTATATCTGTAGTAAGGACACACAGCAGTGGGTTTCCACAGGGCTCAGTCCTGGGACCGCTGTTGTGTTTGCTATACATAAATGTTTTAACAGACGTTTATCAGGATATTAACTTATTTGCTGAAAATATAGGAATAATTTTTGGAGATACTAACAGGAATAAATTATTTGAAAAATAAAAAAAATCTTAACATTTTATCCGCTTGATATCAAAAAAAAATAAAATTGTTGTTAATACCAATAAAACAAAATATATGATATTTTATAATGTTAACAAAAAATAGATAAGATACAAATATTAAGTATAAATAATATAGAAATTAAGAGAACTAGAGATATTAGATTTTTGGGCATCATCTTAAATGATCGACTAAATTGGAATGAGCAAATAAATTAAATCTGCAAAAAAATACGAACATCAGCAAGGACCATAGTAAGACTTAATAACTTAATACTATTACACTGCAAAATACAACTATACTAGTATATAGTCATCTCAATTATGGGAACAGCTTATGTGTATATACTAGTAAAAATAATTTGGATCACATACAAAAAATAATCAATAGATTATTAAATATCATGAGCAAAAAATCTAACAAATCTTTAATTACACTGAAACATGAAAATGGAATGCTAAATATAAAAGAAATATATACATTTAAATTATTAAACATGATATTTCTCAGGATAACTGAGGGAAAATATTATGATGTCATCAACATCATGATAAAACCCAATTCAAAAAATACAAGATCGGGTGATTTACATAAATTAACGAATATTAGAATCGAAATGGGAGCTAAATATAAATTAATACGGCGTTAAAATGTGGGACGAACTATCTACCGATATAAGGGATATACTAAGAAAGAAGGAATTTAAAAAAAATTAGAACACTGCTATAAATAGGTAATTCAAAAACCATGATTCGGGGAATGGGGACATTTAATCCACTGATTTTACTCTGTCTCCCCGTGCTCTGTATGGCATGAAAAATAAAAATTTTGATTGATCGATCGATTGGTGCTTTTGTGAATATCGAACCCCCATGCTGAAATCGCAGCACTTGTTACACCTAGTCATCTATTCTTCGGAATATGGCCCCTCAGTTCCTAACAAAACTTTAAAGAATAATAGAAGACAATATAGCGAGATTTCCTGAAATATTCTGTTTTTACAAGTTTAACTAATTTAACTGGCCAATATTGAACGTCAAAAGTCTGTCTGCTAAAGACAAGTTTCTGAACCCTAATTTTCCGGCTCAACGACATCATGCAAACGATAACGTTATGCTGATACTCAGAAAATAGTAAGAAACAAAGATTAAAATGTTCTTCAATTGTACTTGCAAAAGCAATTACCTTATATATTATTATTTTCAAAAACTTGACACCGCATTTAAAATTACTTATCAATTGTAAAATTTATTTTATGCATGAAACAATTTTTGCAAGAAATGTATGTTTTTAACCTTCATAAAAGAAATATAACGTAAAATGGAAGACGAAAATGGAACATTCAAAAACACTGAAACTGTACGTTCTTTCAGGTTTTTCAAATTTATAAAGAGTATCTTTTTTCTGCGCTGTTTCACTTTAATGTCATGTTTCAAAAGTCTTTTTAAATGTCCTTTATGAAAATTAGAATGAATTTAAATGCTTATCAAAAGAACAAATATATTTAATATATTTATAAGGAAAAGCACACTGAAATATGTATTTCGTTGAACATAGACGCGAGAAATAAATATGTGAGCTAAAACAATGAAAAATATACACTGAAGTGCCAGAAAAACTGGTACAGGCGTGCGTATGCAAATAACGGAGCTTTGCAACCAATCAGTGTAACGCGATGCGGTCGGCAGCGCCTATATAAGACAAGAGATGTCTGGCAAAGCTATTAGATCGGTTCTTTCTGCTACAATGGCAGTTTATCAAGATTTAAATGATTTTGAACGTGTCGTTATAGTCGGCACAAGAGAGATGGGACATAGCATCTCCGAGATGACGACAAAATTTGAATTTTCGCGTACGACCATTTCACGGATATACCGTGAATATCAGGAATCATATAAGACGTCAAATCCATGACAGCGGTGTGGCCGGAAAAAGACCTTGAAAGAACGGCACCTTCGACGACTGATGAGAATCGTTAAACGAGATAGACGTGCAACACTTCCTCAAATTGCCACAGATTTCAATGCTGGGGCATCAACAAGTGTCAGCGTGCGAACTGTTCAACGAACCATCATTAATATGGGCTTTCGGAACCGAAGGCCCATATCACGGGGGAGCTACACGATATTAGGTAGATGCACCAGTTTTTCTGGCACTTCAGTGTATATATATACACGCATAATTGGGTGGGGAGGATCTCTTCTGGATTTTGATGAGGGGTAAATTTCACCAGCCGCTATTATTTTGACGTTATTCTCGGAAAAGGTTATCTCTGACGGGCATATTATATTTTCGTTGATATAATATAATATACAACTCTGACAGGTGACAGGTACGTAAGCATCATATCCGATCACCTACACCCATTCATGTCCATTGTGCATTCCGATGGACTTGGACAATTTCAGCATGATAATGCGACACCCCACACATCAAGAGTTGCTACCGAGTGGCTCCAGGAACACTCTTCTGACTTTAGACACTTCCATTGGCAACCTAAATCGCCAGACATGAACATTATCGAGCATATCTGGGATGCCTTGCAACGTGCTGTTCAGAAGAGATCTCTACCTCCTTGCACTCCTATGGATTTGTGGACAGCCCTGCAGGATTCCTGGTGTGAATTGTCTCCAGGATACCTTCAGACATTAGTCGAGTCCATGCCACGTCGTGTTGCGGCACTTCTGCGTGCGCACGGAGGGGGGCTGCACGATATTAGGTAGGTGTGCCAATTTTTCTGGCACTTCAGTGTACTTCTTGTTAAATAACAACTTCTAAAGGAGAAATACATTTCTAAATTCATTTATAAACCATTTTCTACATTTGGTTGAATACTACATCACTAAAGTTATTATATTATTATAATATAATTGTGTTGTTCTAAATGTAAGTCTAACAGAAGCAGCTGAAAAATTCTTTCTGCTCCATCTACTATAGCCACCTAAGTGCATGAAATTTACACTGATTTTCATCAGTCAATTAATGGTAGGTTTAAGAATAACATCAGGTGACAAAATTTTCAAATGCTGCTGTATGAACTTACAAACAGTCGATAATTGCTATACAATTCAAAATTTATGAGATTTATCGGATTATCGGCAAAACTTCCGAAATAACGGAGAATTGGAGGACGGATATTCTGAAACGTGTAGAAAGTCTGTCAATTTAAATGTATCTTAAAGACTGTTTCCAGAGACAAATCCTTACTTTATACATAGTTTTATAGGAAGGGGAGTTTTCAAAATCTGGAAATAACTCAAATTATTGGTAATATAAAAGAATATTGGTGTATCTATTCGTCATCATGGTCCTTTAAAGCCGCTTATGGTGATTAAAAAGAAAAAGAAAATTCTTATAATGTATTTTTTTTTTAATTGAGTCGTTTAGAATCAAGAAAATACCATCACCTTTGAGCCCACGTATTTAAAAATGAACTTCACATTTTCCCTATAAAGAGAGAGACAGAGAAGCGTTCAATTTCATTTAATAAAAATAAAATACTTTCCAAATAAAAAAACACATAAACATTTTATTATATGCAGGGTTGTCCAAATTAAATTTTCCCAACACAGGGGGCTGTGCAGGGCGTTGCATGGTTCACAATGGCATGAAATTTGGACAACAGACACATTAGATCATACGCTCGGGGCTATAAAAAACTATATATTAATACAAAATGTCTCCGGTAGGCGAGGCTGTAACACCAGTGAAACGTGATTTGCAGAAACCGAGCTCCTGCCCAACCTATAGAAATCACGAGTACAATAGAAGCATTCCGTCGACAGAAGAACGTACGCAGAGAACCAATGACACCGTGCGCTCTACGCGACATGATGAAAAAATTTGAAAGAATCGGGCAGCTTAATATTTTACCAGGTAGAGTTTGTGAGTTTTACGGCGCAAGGACAGCAACGACCATGCTACGCAGGGACCTTCAGTTTTCCGAGGAATCCGAACTTCTTGAGGCCTAGGGAACCAACCTACAAGAACAATTAGTCGGTAAGCGTTCTTTTCTTTCTTTGGCACCGTTGGAAGTCGAATCCGGAATAACGGTGTGCTGAGCACCACCGCGGGGTCCTTTATCAGGCAGAGAACAGAAATCTGTGGTTTCTGCACGCGTGAAAGATGTGGCTACGGTGGTCGTGGAAGCCACTAATCGATTGCCATGTGTTGTGAGTGTGAGAGCTGTTTCTCACGCTGTTAGTATGTCCTATTCCACCGTTTGGCAAATGGTGTAACGAATCGTGGGTTATTATCCTTACAAAATCCATAGTCTTCACCAGCTGTGGATGAGGACGCTGAGGTTCGAGAAACAGTTGCGCTGCACTTCCTTGAGCGAATAGCAGTTGAGGCTGCTTGGCCGTGGAACATTCTGTGGACGGATGAGGTCCACTTTTACCTGAATGGTCAAGTGAATACACAGCTGCCGCGTTTCAGCAACAGAAAATTCACGCGTAATCCATCAAGTGGCCTTGGACCCTGCAAAAATGACGGTATAGTGCGATTTCACTGAAACGTTCGTCATTGGACTTTTTTCTTTTCTTTTTTTTAAGGAGATGACTCCAACAGGGTTTAAAACCTGTTCCGTCAATGGACAACGCTATCGGGACATGTTGACAACTTTTATGATCCCAGAACTGCAACAACTTCATCGCATTTATAACATGATTTTTATTCAAGAGAGTACACTTCTCCACATTCATCGTGGCTTTTAACAAGTAAACTTTCACTGACGTACGGGTGCTCACCAATTACTTTCCAATAGCTTGGCAGCCTCGCTCACTTGATCTCGCTCTATGTGACTTCTAGTTATGGAAATTTTAAAGGATCAGGTCTAGCAAGAACAACTCACAACCCTGCCGTACTGCAGCGCCGTCTATCGGCGAATTTTTGTAGTAATCTTTTTTTCAATGAATCTCGAACGTATAATCTGTATATAAATTGTTGAATATTAAACATAAAGAATTAAATAAAAATTTTAAATAGCCAACAGTTTAAAAATAATGGTTGACATCAGTAGTATATAAGCATATCGAGCATAATATAAAGTTAGGCGCTCCGGCTGTTCGCGTCCCCATATGAATTCGTGTACAGTCCGCGATCGACGTTCATCGTGGATTTCGGCAATTGTGTTTACCCTGGAACGGGAACTAATATCCCCATATGTCTATAATCGGTACGACCTTGGCTTGGTAATAGATGACAATGGAACACCAGGAATGTGTACAACTGAAAGACTTGTGCACAAATCTGGCACAAAAAAAGTAAACGAATTCGGGAACTGCAATAGATAGCTGGAGTACCGCGACTCACGCCAACGGCCATAGTATGCTGTAAACACCGGTTCCCGTTCGATCACCGAAGTTAAGTAGCATTGGGCCCGGTTTTTAACGTTGAAAACGTTTTAACGGAGGTCAATTGCAAAAAAGCGTCATTTTTTCCCGTAACATGTTTTCGTTATTTTTTTCGTTACGTCTTCATAAAGGTAGAAGGCTGTTGTTGCCACTTTATTGTAGTTGTATCTATTGGATTATTAAATATATCTGTGTTACACTGTCTCGATATCACCCTTTGTTATAATGGAACAATCCGTCTTACATGCGCCACCTATGTTCGACTGCGCAGGCGCTGAAGGATATCTTCTTTCAATGTAATTCTGTGCGAGTTCTCGTGATATATGTATTCTTTTGGCTTTCGATTCTTTTGGCTTGTTTGTTCGTTCTCATTAAAATTTTCTAATCTTATGTGTACCTGGTATCACTTAACTCTAAAAGGTTATGAACTACAGCCAGCTAGCACTGCGCAATTCGAATCTAGTAAGATAGAAATCTGTGATCACAAAATGGCGGCGTATAGAACTACATGAATAGAAATGCTGAGTAGAGATAACTACGAAATCTGGCGAATCAAGATGAAGGCCTTGCTAATTAAGAATAGCTTATGGAAATTTTTATCGGAAAGTGAAATAAAGCCTGAAGTTTTACAAGAGGATGAAAAGTCTATCGAAGCATTAGAAAAATGGATGGATATGGATCAAAAAGCAAAATCAAAGATCATCCTATTCATATCACCCTCCGAATTGAGGCAAGTAAAGGACTATGAAACTTCGACTGACGTGTGGAGAAAGCTAGGAGAGATTTATCTGTCAAAAGGCCCTGCCAGGAAAGCTTCTTTACTGAAATTGCTAATTCAACACAAGATGGTGGATAATAAGGAATGTGACGTACGTTAACATCTACGCACGTTTTTCGACATCGTTGATAAACTGTTGAAAATGGAAATAAAGATTGATGAAGATTTACTGACTGTAATGCTATTGTACAGCCTGCCATCACATTTTGAGAACTTTCGCTGTGCCATCGAGTCGAACGATGAACTCCCAAAGCCGGATGTGTTTCGAATAAAAATTGTGGAGGAATGTGATGTCCGCCACCATGACCGTGGATGCCATAACAGTTCACGTGATCACGGAGCGTTCACTGCCAGCCATGTTCGACGTAAGCCCTTGTGGAATAATGAAACTGGAAAATCAACAAATGGTTACCCTGGAAATTATGAAAATTCAGGGATCAATGTTTTAAATGAAAAAGGCATGGACATCGAGCTGCTCAGCTTGATAACCGAAAACGTGTAAACGATCGACGTAAAGAAGAAAGTGTTGGATTCCTAAGCAGTAAGTTGCCTTCAAAAGACGAAATTTTCCTTACAGCTGAAAAGGAGATTAAAGACTCACGGTGCCTTGATAGCATATGTACCCGTCATCTGTGTAATAATGAATCCGCGACCATCCACAACACTGAGGTTAAAACTGTGAACTTAGCTAGCAATGCAACAACAGCAGTGAACCGTTCCGTGAAAGCTACTGTCGACACAAAAGTAAATGGAAAACCCCAAAGCGTTGACGTTCATAACGCGTTACTTGTGCCGGAACTGAGAAATAATTTACTATCTGTTGCAAAAATATGTGATAGAGGGTTTATTGTCACGTTTAAACGAAACATCGGGTAAATAAAGAATACAAAGACCAAGGTCGAAGTAATTGCCGAAAAAAAAGATGATTTGTTTTATCTTCGCAATACTAAATCTATTCATAATAGCGCGAAGCATGCGAATGAGTCCCTGCACAGTTCTAAGAATAGAAGAGCTGATCTGAAGAAATGACATTTCAGAATGAACCATTTCAACGTGAAAGATTTAATTGATTCAGTGAGCAAGGGAAACATAAGGGGGCTAAACGTGGAAAAGTATCCAGGTGAGTTCAATTGTGAAGTCTGTGCTATTAGTTAATTAAAGCGCGCACCTTTTCCAAACAAATCGGAACGCTCTTCCGGATTACTGGAATTAATTCACACTGATTTGTGTGAGCCTATGAGAGTGCCGTCAATTGGTGGATCAATTTATTTTACACTTTTCATTGATGACTTCTCACGATTTTGTGCCGTGAAGTTTTAAAAAGAATAAAAGTGAAGCCTTGAATGCTTTTAAAGAGATAAAAGCTTTGTGGGAAAACCAGAGATCCACCAAAATCAAAGTTATCATGAGTAAACGTGGATGAAAGATAACTAAATGAATGATAAAAAATAAAGATGAAAGATAACTAAAGATAATAAATGGGGAAAGATAACGTGGGTGAATTCATCAACAGGGAATTTGATGATTTTCTAAAGGTAAATGGAATAGGGAGAAATGTTACCGCCCCATACTGCCCTGAGCAGAACGGTATAGCAGAGAGAAAGCATCGTTCTTTGACAAAGATGGGTAGGTGTCCGCTATCCCAATCAAAGTTACCCCTGAAATTATGGACTGAAGCCATAAACACTGCTAATTTTGTACGAAACAGGTGTCCAACTAAAGCTCTTAATGGTAAAACGCAGTATGAACTGTGATATAATGTTACTCCGAATGTCTCCTTTCTAAAAACATTTGGATGTACTGCCTATTGTTTAAATAATGGACCAAAGCATAAATTTGCCGAACATTCTAAAAAAAGGCATTTTTGCGGGATATTCTGATAACAGAAAAGCATTCAGGGTTTATTTCCCAGAGGAAGGTAATTTTTTATATTCTCGTAACGTTAAATTTTTCGAGGAAGAAACGGCATCTTATAATGAAGTTGTGTCACTTTTACAGAACAGAGCTGTAACAAAACTGTTTATCGAAGTTGACTTTACGCCTCGTGAATCTGAAGTTGAAACTTTCCCGATTAACAATACTGTCGTTAATGTCGATTTTGGCGATAATGGAGAGACCAATAGTCTGGGTGATTTAGCTCGGACACCGTGGAAAAAAGATATACTTTCGTTGCGTAATAGGGGGAGGGGGGGAACGATGGCTAACAACAGGTCATACGTCACATAATTATGGCGTCTTGTACTTTAGCACAGAAATTCCCATCTGAAACGCATTAAAAGGAACGGATGCGTCCGAATGGTACATGGCATTGGTTAACGAGGTAAAAAGTGTTTTGAAAAATAATACATTCGAACTCGTTAATAGGCCTAGCTTCAGGAAGTGTATTGGTAGCCGATTTATTCTAACCAATAAATTTAATCCCAGCGGATCACTTTTGAAAAGAAAGGCTAGATTAGTGCCCAAAGACTTTAACCAGAAACCAGGTAATTATTATTTGCTTCAAATCGTTATTATTGTCATAAAAATTATAAAATCTTTCGTGTCCCTAAACTTTTGTCATGGACTGTATCAATTAAAAGTTTCTCTTCCGACGACATGATTAAACCCGTTTCTCGAAAGTACAATAAATTAAGAGATGAGAATTAAAATCTCTTCCTTTTCATCAGTGAAATTCTTCAATAAAAGTAAATGGGAATATGAGGATCATGAATATTAATAATGCACTTCGCAGTATTACATATAATGTTTTAATTTACTATCATAATTAATAATAATTCGTAACAGCACCTCTCAACTGAGGTTCAGTGAAAGGCCATGGTTTCAGAAAATGGGCATAAAATAAATTTTTTAGTCAAGTTCTCTGAATATGAAAATGACTCCATCGATTACTTCAACGTAAAGAAATTCTTACAACGTTATTATTCAACGTTAAGAAATTCTGATGTACACTGTGTTAGTATAATAGTTATGAGTATTTCTTCAAATTGAAAAACTTCGTATTTGTTAATTAAAATATATGTAACGTATTCTGAAGCTTCCTGTTATCGATATGGTTATCGGAACTTGACGGAAAATCAAAAAACTTCATAAATAGTTTTTGAGAATTTAATTGATTGATTTAGACTTTTATAAAACTCGAGTGACTGAATTATTTTCCATTAAAGGGTAATAATTTTCTTTTCGTTGAACTACAATTTTATGATTGGGTAAATGTAAATGCTGTAAGAAATATGGTTTCAACTTCAGAAATGAGATTTGCTGAGTCATCTCGCTCCAATCAAAATGAAGTTCATTTTGAAAACTTCGTCCTTATTCTTCTACATACATTTTTTCGTGAAATTTTACAACGAAACGCACATTTTGTTTAAAATGTAATCCCAAATCCTATGTTAGACGATACCAGATAATTTGAAATCAAACCCATTTCTCAAAATAGAAGATAATTACGTTTGTTTAAGCAAAAGATATATATATGAGCCAATATGCTCCACTTTAGATATGTATTGTTAAAAGGTAGTTTCTTGAATCTCGTAACTAAATATTTTTTGGGCCGACATATTTATTTAGAGTGCTTCGTGAGTTAAAGTTTTTTTTGCATTTTATGCTTTATCTGAAATTGGCTTCGTTTTCAGTTGAAAGTCCTAGTCAGGATATTTCTATTTTTGTTTCAAATATCTTGCGACAAACAACTGGTGTCTGATTTACGTTCGTGCAGAAGGTATTTCGTTTATCGAAGCTACTAGGTATTGCATAATATACACTGATGCCCAAAAGTTAAGCATAATCCGTAAAACGTGTAAAGCAACAGGTCAAAGCAACCAAATGGCAGAAATTTACATGTCCATGACCTACTAACCTAAACCGATCGCTGTTCGCATGTAACTGATTTATCACTATCTCAGCAACATTTAAATGATTACATTATCTTAGAACTTGCCTTTATAGAAATAGAGGTTACCTCGTATTAAAATGCATTGTTTACAGCCTTACTTATTCATTTTTATGAAAGAATTCCAAAAGTAATCATGCGTTATTTATATCACCACCCGTTTTTCCATTGCTGCGCATTATGGATTATTTTTCCAAAGGACCAGGGCTCAAGCATATTTTATACACTATGCCAAAAGCTTTTTTTTGTATGTGTAAATAAGATGGACGTTGATAATTTGATTGTTTATGAAGAAAATTATACAATCAGAATTCACCAGCATGTGTATCACATTTTCATTAACAGCAATATCTATGTAAGAGATGGCGATTAAACTCAATTATACATGTATACATGCAGACATACACACACACACTAAAGAGTCAAATGCTTTGTACTAATTTGGAAAAACTAGGCCCGATTAGTAGAAAACTTCCTAATTATGCGCTTGCAAATATATTTTCCTTCTAAAAGCGATGGCTGAATTATGATAAATTTTGAATTAACGAAAACGGAATTATTAATGGCTGAACGCAGGTAATATACAGCTTGTTACTCCCAATGTATAAAGGAGTTTGTCACTCCCATTGTAAGAAGAAGACAAAACTACAAAGTATACTACTCACTGTGCAAATATTCGTTTTCAGTAGTATACTGGAAGGTTTCTGCAAAGCCATCATGCACCTCTATGTCCAGTACATAAAAATAATCTTTGGTAGTTGTAGATGCAAATAGCCTATTTTAAGCTCTTGTACATAAATTTTGGGATAAGTTTTATAAAAGAAAATTCTTCATTTTGTCTGGGTTCATAGAAAATACAAAAGTTTAGTCTGTAGCTCTACACACAGAGACGAGAATCTTTAGCGGCCATAGTGATAAAGGCAAAAATATGTTGTCCAGTAAGTTGACCCACCCCATTCCCGTATCCAGAGAGGGCGATCTTAGGGACCGATACCCCCAAACTAAATTTTTAATGGGACTTGGCTACGGCCTTCCATGCTGTGATTGTATCGATACATGCTGTAAAAGTGTTTGAAGCCCCCGAAATTAAATACTTTCTATGGTCTTGACCCACCCTATCTTTCCACAGCTGGAGGATCTACTCTTTTCTTTATTTTTTACTTTATTCTGCCTACCAAACACCCCTTGAACACCTGGGGAATCTAACTTTTATTTCAGCCAGTTCATTTTAAAGAGAGACGGAGGGGGGGGGACTGAATACGTCTGACAATGAGTATTTTGGTAGCAATTGTAAAATTATAAGGGGTGTATACATTTAGGGGGAACCCCTGCCTTCCTAATTGTAGAAAAGGTTAACAGGACACCAAGTTTAAGCAATTTTGTCATCAGAACCACAGACCACTCCCAAAAGCCTTTAAAGTGCTGAAAACAAAATTTTAACTCGGAAATCGTTTGAAGGAAAAAAGTGTCGGCATTTTTAAAATTAATAGAAACAGCTAAAGATAAATTTTATATTTTTTTTTTAATACTTTTACGAAGATAATTGAGTTGGAAACAACACTATCTGTATGTTGTATATAATAACGTTGCGCCTACAAAAGTAAAATAAATTAAATACATAATTATCTAGAGAAAAAATATTTTTCTATAATTAACTATAATTTGCTTCATTTTAACATTTCAGGTGTCTTATTGTACCAGATAATCTGATAATGAAATTTAAATTATACTTGAATCCTTTGAAATGTGTGCCGGTTATTCGATTTAAAATTTTTGGAACTCACAATAATTTTTCAAGTCGGCACCTATGCCTGGTGGTATAAAAATTATTCTGAATGGGATGAAATATGCCATGAGTCAATAGAGATATTGGATGTAGGATAGCTGAAAGTGGCGAGAGAGTTCCTCCAAAAGGAAGAAACGAAATTAGATGGCAACTGGTCATTAACGGCGATATCTGCGTTGGCGATTATATGCATGGCCTAAAAAAATTGACAATTCTCGCCAAGAAAAGGGGGGTCAAATTTTGTTCTCATTGGCTGGACTTAAAACATTAATAACTAAGAAAATATGGATTTTTCTGCTTAGAATTTTACAAGGAATCTCGCTGTGCAGGGTTTATGCGGTCTTGACGGGCACCCTGTATATATATATATATATATATATATATAACTGATACAATGCATAATTTGAGACCCTATTAATTAATGGCCTTTTGAAAGCATAAAATTTACGTATAAAAAGTATCACAAATAAAAATAGTTGTGATCAACATATAAACAAGCAAATTACTAGAAGGATGCTCATCTGTCATCCTATCAAAATACGCCTTTCAACAACTTATAAACCACTGTTAAGGGAGTACGATAGTGAGGAAAAAATAAGTTTTTCCTCAGTATCATATCTTATAAATTTTCAAAGGGCAGATTATGAAAAAGTTAGTGAGGGTAAACAAATAACTTTAAACAGAATAAACGTAAGAAAATTTAGTTGGGTACATGGATGCGAAGCCTTTCTTGTCCCGACTCCGGTCATGCTTCTATGCTTCTTTCCTCTTTTCTCAAAATATAATGCACCTAAAACCTAAGGCTAAGAAAATTTACGAAGAAGCAGGAAATGGTAAATAGCTTTTTCTAGAGAAAGAGTGAAAGAAGCCTTGTAATTTCTGCCGCCTGTTTCGAATTTACTAGAGGAGAAAAAAATGTTTCGAAAAGAAGTGCTTAATAAATCGTTTTCTTTTTCCCCCTTTAAAAACACGCGTAAACATAGCTTCTCAATTATATAGAATGATGTTTACTGTTCATAGTTCCTTTGTAGCAATAATTCCAATTTACATGTTGCAAAGTTTCAATCGTTTTAAGTCTAGTTCCAAAAAGTAGAATTAATAAGAAAATATAATATTTATTAAAGTATATATCGTGTCAGAATTGATGCCTCAGAAAATAAAATTGCAAAGCTAACTGCTTTATTATATATATATAGCAAAATACGAAAATACACTATTAAAATAATCTTATACGAAAATACATATATTACTGCACGTTGGCTTTCTTTTCTTGAATGAATCTGTATCGCTACAACAATGTTTGTAAGTATGAAATGTTTGTTTGTTTGTTTGGATTTTTTATGGCGCAAGAGCATCTAGGCTATACTGCGCCAGAGTATGATATGAGGAGCTCGTTTCCAAAAGGGCCTAAGTCTTTTTTTTCAAAATTTAGTTTATTGGCCCATATTCAGCCTCAGTAATCCGTGAAGGTTTTCCGAACCCTTTAAGTCACCAAAGTTTCCTAAATAAAGCCCAAAGTTCATAGCAAAAATACAGTTTTATTCCAAAAGGACCTAAATCACTCGAGGTTTTTATGTCAAAAACCCTAAGTCAAAAAAGTTCTATTCCCTCTCTGTTCTGAAATGCGCACCCCTTTTTGCTAATACCTATATATTTCGGCAGACCAACTGAAGCACTGTATTATTGACGCATGCGTAAAATAAATATTTTACGTCATATTTTGATACGTAATAGGCAAATTTTATTCTACGAATGAAAAGAAAGAGAAGTGCGGGAATGCAAGCGAAACGCGTGGATGCTGCAGTATGGAAAGTTGTAGCGATGCGGTGGTGGTTTCGACGACTCCAGAACACACATGAAAATGTAAATGTGATTCAACTAAATGGCAAAAAAAATATTAAAAAAGTAAAATTTCATTCTACTGAT
>QLNU02015360.1:225319033-225346756 GCA_006491805.2 Dysdera silvatica
TTGAAACTGCTGGGGAAATTGGTGGTGTAACCTGTAAAAAGCACAATAGCAAATTATCTGAGAAGACGAAACAGCTCATGAAAAGGCGAAGAGATATGAAGGTGGACAATCAAAATACCAGTTCCAGGATTGAGTACATAGAACTTTGTAAAACTCTGCGCAAAAGCATGAAAGAAGACATAAGAAAATTCAACTGTGAGCTAGTAAGGAAAGCCATTGAAAATAACAAGAGCCTTAGGGTTGTTAAAGGGAGTTTGTCTATTGGGAAGAAACACATCATTGCATTAAAAGGAGAGGATGGCACCGTAACAAGAAATAGGGAAGAAATACTTAGAAGAGTTGAAGAATTCTACAAAAATCTATACGAAAGTAACAGTGGATTAAACGAAGACATTGAAATAGTCGAAGGAACAGCTCCTAAAATCTTAAAAGAAGAAGTTTCATTTGCAATAAAAAGTATGAAGAAAGGAAGAGCCCCTGGTGATGATGGTATTACATTAGATATCCTAAAAGAAGCTGGAGAATATGTAGAAGACATACTTGCAAAATTCTTTACCAAATGTCTTAACAGCGGTAACATACCAAACCAATGGGATTCTGCAACAGTAATTCTTTTGCATAAAAAAGGTGATAAAGAGGATTTGAAAAATTACCGACCAATTAGCTTGTTACCTGCTATTTATAAAATCTTCACAAAAGTGCTAACACATCGCCTGCAGAAAAAATTAGATGCAGCTCAACCAAGAGAACAAGCTGGATTTCGAAGTGGATTCAGTACAGTGGACCATATTCAAGTATTAAGAGAATTAATTGAAAGAACACATGAATATGAACTTCCATTGTGTGTGGCATTTATTGACTATGAGAAGGCCTTTGACTCTATTAAAACATCAGCAGTCATCAACTCTTTAAGATCAACAGACATTGAGGATGTGTACATTGACATGGTGAAACGTGTGTATAAAAATGCAAGTGCAAAATTTCGGTTACATAAAGATACCAAAACTATCAAAATTGGTAAAGGTGTGAGGCAGGGAGATACCATTTCTCCAAAACTTTTTACTTCAGCTTTACAGATGATTTTTCAGCAGATAAATTGGAATAACAAGGGAATAAAAATAAATGGTGAATATTTAAATCATTTGCGGTTTGCTGATGACATTGTTATTTTTTCAACGAACCCATTAGAACTCCAAGACATGGTACAGGAGCTCTCAACTAGAAGTAAAGAAGTTGGACTCAAGATGAACCTACAAAAAACTAAGATCATGTTCAATAATTTCGTAGAGGAAACAAAAATACAAGTTGACAACATTGAGCTAGAAATTGCTGATTCATATATTTACCTTGGCCAGCTGATTTCAATGGATGGCAACATTATGAAAGAACTCAACAGACGTATTAAACTTGGCTGGAGTGCATTTGGAAGAAACAGTTTTATCCTGAAGGGGAAATTGCCTTTGTGTCTAAAAAGAAAGGTCTTCAACCAGTGTGTATTGCCAGTCCTCTCTTATGGATCAGAGACATGGAGTCTAACAGTTGGAGCAATACGAAAGTTACAGACAACGCAAAGGAGCATGGAGAGGTGCATGCTTGGAATAACTAGGAGAGATCGAAAAAGAAACACTTGGGTGAGAGAGCAAACTAGAGTAGAGGACATCATTGTTAAAGTAAAAGGGCTGAAATGGCGATGGGCTGGGCATATTGCAAGAAGAACTGATCAACGATGGACAACAGAAATTCTGAACTGGATTCCAAGAGACCACCGAAGACCTAGAAAACGTCCTCAAACTAGATGGGTGGATGAAATAAGAAAACAGGTTGGGGTGACGTGGAAGCGAATTGCTCAGGATAGACTTGTGTGGAAAGCATTTGGAGAGACCTTCATCCAGCAGTGGATAGATAATGGTTGAATATGATGATGATGATGATGTATGTATGTGTGTGTGTGTGTAGATAGGTAGTGTAGTATTTATATATATATGTGTGTGTGTGTGTAAGTGATACTTTAAATATTATATATTTACTATCTCGCGTTCTTGTTTTTTGTTTTTTTTAGTGACGCAGCAAAGTCAAATATTACGATTGTTTAAATATAAAGTAATAAGTAGCAATAGTAAAATTAATAAATCGAATTATTAATCCCTGATAAAAAAGTTTCTTATAGAAAAATGTGCTCTCGAAAAAAGTAAAATCAAAAACAAATACGAATATAAAGCGTCAGGTATGTTGATTAGTATCGATTGATTTTATGTTGTCAGTTTGTTTTGCAGCACAAAAATACAAAAATTCGGCTAAAATATTAGAAAGTTTTTCTCAAATTTTCATAAAAACTAATACTGTGAAATTTCCTCAATATATTATAACACTTTTGTTTTCAGTGTAGGAGGCCAAGTTTCTTGTTAAATAAAAATATATTGTATACGTACTTTATTTTAAACCGTACTAAAACTACGCGTAACATGAAATTTATCCGAAAAGTTTATATTTTTGTTCAATTTATCAAAGCATGTATTTCCTAGGCGAACTTCAATATTCCCCAAGATTTTGTCAAATACTAAACATTTCTTCGTAAAAAGAAATCTTGGTAGAAAATGAAACTGACACAAACATAAACGCTCGAGAAATGAAATGCTACAAAAAAAATTCCCTATCTATTTTTTACAACTTTAGGCACCTGGTGCATTTCAGTGCCATACATACATTCCGTTGTTTATCTTATATCTGAAATATTTTTAAAAATACCATGCGCAATCTAAAACAGAAACTTTATTTCCTGCAAGTCGTAAATAAACATGCCTTGCTAACGAATTCAAAATCGAGTTTTGAAGTTTGAACATGTTAAATGCAGAAACGTTTTCACCAAATAATGATATTATTTTGGTTTGTCTTAACATACGTATTCTTCAGTCTTTACATATGACATTATCTATCTATCTAGCTATCATATAGATGCACTTCGAATTAAATATTTGTAAGTTCAATTTTTTCGAATCAGAATATAAATTTCTTTGAAAAATTTGGGTTGAATGGAGTTTTTCGATTTACGCAGAGTTACACCTTGCAAGAACTAAATACTCAATATTTATTAGTGTCTTCCTGATATCATCATAATCATCATCTTCTTATTATTATTATTTCTCTGCCTCTGTCTCTCTCTTTCTTTCTTTTTCCAAGTGGAAAATAAATAAATTGGCATCGAAGCAGTGAGGAATAAAAATTTGGAAAGTTATTTAGATATGGCCGCTACAGCAACTTGTATAGTACCATGTAAGGGCAAGTATTTGGATTTTATAACGAAAAAACTAATAAAATCCTGCTACGCCACAACTTGCAGTTTTCTGGGGAATCCGGACTTCTTTCGTATGGAGAATCAAACCCTAGCCTGCGGATCTGTAGACAAAAACTGCAAATGCTGAGTACTTTCTGGAATTAAAATCGAATGATTCATACTGCAGCCAAATATATTACCAAAACGTCACATTCAGAGCTAGCTGCGAATGTAAAGCAATGAGAAGGTTTCATTGAATCTTTAGACCGTCGAAGTGATTCTTAGGTAATGAGAGCAGGGGCGTAACAATTCAAAACTTATGGGGCACTCAAACGGCTTTAAAAAAGATCAAGTGGTTCGGGGTTAAGGAAAACAATGTACTTCGTTAGCCAATGGGGAGCTTGAGCCCCTCTGTTTCCCGCGCTACTGAGTGATGGCATCAGTAATTTTGTGCCCATTTTATTATTGTTGTCCATTACTTGGTCGTTCAGCACGATACGTGGAAGTTTGAGTATTTGTTTAATGTTTTTTCCCAAAAGCTTAAATGCCTTTAAGCTTTAGTTTCCAGATTCTTAGAAAAGCACACTCAAATTTTTGACGAAAATTGCTCTTGTAAAGAAAAATCCTATTAAATTTGAGAAAGACTGCACAGAAATTTGAGGTCCAGCACCAACGTTCTTTAATTTCCCCATGAAATTTACAAAAAATATCCATTAACGATCTGTATGTTATTCGCTTTCGTAATAACTCAACAGCTGTGCTGTTCCTGAGAGAGACAATATCATTTTGAAAAAAAAGTCTGTAACAAATTAAATTTTGTTTGGAGATGGAGTATGCTTTTGGAAGCATGTTGTCGAATATGGAAAAATATGAAACGTCTTTTGTATTCTGAACTTGGGGAGTCAAGACCCAATTTCGAGTATATTTTTATTTGGAATTCGATTTCAAAAGCCGTTTTTTAATTCAGCATCAAAAAACCCGTGAAAATTGTTCAGAAATTTTTATAATAGAGTTGACTGACTTCTGTGTGCATCTGGGTGTGTGGGGTTTTATTTCTTACAATCGTTCGCAAAGCAAGATATGCCTGCTTTCTTTGTTTGCTTTATCTTATGTGTGTGTCTGTATGTATGTCTCCGATTTGTCCTTTTCTATTCTTGCTAAAAATTTCAGCTTGCACAAATTGCTTGGATTTCGACCGTTGTACTCGTATACTTGTGTGTTTCATTGTATCCGTCACGTTTCATCTTCAAGAGCAAATACTATTGACATTCGTTGAGAATAAAATTGGATTGTAACTATATGATACACAATTTCACAATAAAATGAATCCTTTGCAAAGCATTTTCACAAATAACAACCAATTTCGAAGTATATTGCTAGTTTTATCAAAATCGTTTAAAAATAATGAAGTTTATATAAGGTAGCATTCTACGTATTAAAAAATATATACTTAATATATTAAATATATAAAAATATATCTTTACAGGTGACATGAACTAATGGAAAAAGATATGCTTCGGTTGAGATTTGAAATTATGAAGTTTTCACAACTTCACAACAACAATAAGTTGTGAAATAGCAGATAAATATTGTCTCTTATTAACAATAGTTAAAAACTTGGAAAATACTATTGCATTTTTGACCGTTTGTCCCCGACAAGGATTTGTTAAAAAATTCCCTTTACTTTTATAAATTCCAATTCTATTAATTTCGCGCATTATGTCGCCAAATAAAGAATAACTTTTATGTCTGGAAAATGCTTACGACTTATGTATATGTTAACTTAAAGTGGATGTACAGTTATTGTAAAAATATTTTGTGCAAAACTAAACTCGAAATTAAAATAAAAGAACACCAAGTTCAATATCAGACCAACTATATATATACGCGTACTAATAAAAATACCCACACGAATTAACACAAAACGATTTGCGTACGTTTTAATTTTATAATATTTTAATTTTTCCATTAATATTTTTAAGCTCAAGCTCTTTTTAATTTTTATATGTCACTTGTGTTTTTCTATGTTACTCCATTTGTATGTAAGTGTGCGGATATGTATGTGTTCATGTAAGTTTGTTACTAAAACCTTGCCATCACAAGAACGTCCTCAGAGTTTTTTCTATTGTTATCTAACAAGATTAAGCTACGAGTATAATAACCGTAGATCTCACAAGTATTGACACTCAACGAACTTGCTTCGTACAAAACTGGTTACAGCAGTGCCGCCTTAACGGGTGGGCCAACTGTACCAGGGCCCTAGCCCAGATTAGAATAAATGGATATTTAATAATTAATAATAAATACAGTAAAACCTCCCTACAACGATGTCCGATATAACGATAAATCCATCTACAACGATAATTTTTCTCGGTCCGTATAATAGTGTTGTAGAGAGGTTTTACTGTATAATGAACCCTCCCTATAATAATAACTCTGTCTACAACGATAATTTTTCTCCGTCCGTATAATATTGTTGTAGAGAGGTTTTACTGTATTAGAAATTTAAATGTTAGTGTAAAAAGGGCCCAAAAATCTGATCGCTCCCAGGGGCCCCGAATGCGATAAGAAGGGGCCGAAAATATTCCAATTTAATGCGATGTGCCCTCTAATGACGTTCAGATGTTCACATTATTTAGCATATTCTTAACATCTGGAAAAACTTTCTAAAACGAACTCGTGCTTTGGTGTAATATATGGGATCACATAACAATGTCGTATTAGGAATCTTCAAACTCTTTCAAAAGTTAAAACCATTATTGAAGATAATGTGGATTTTTTTTTCTTCAGGTCTTCCTTATGATTTAAAAGTATATTGGCAACAGTATCCATGGATGCTTGGTGAAACTGTATGTCGACTCAGAGCTTACATGGCCGAAACTACGAGTTACGCTTCTGTTCTGACCATAGTCGCATTCACGGTAGAGAGATATGTGGCCATATGCCACCCTTTGTTCATGCAAACGATATCAACTTTACCCAGAGCTATCAAACTTATCATCTCCGTGTGGGTTGTTTCTTGCATTTGCGCTACGCCGTTCGCCACTTACACGAAAATCAACTACATGGAATTTCCTACAGGTAAAAAGGTTCATATTTATTCATTTTCTATACCAATTACTAAGTATACTATACACTATAATATCTAATGTCAACGGACACCAAATATATGAAAAAGAACCGACCTTTTTGTAATGAAGTAGTATCGGATCACTCCGCCTTTTATCTTAATATACCTTTCGTATCAGTAATGCTTCTTTGTATATATATATATATGTTTTCTGCTATATTTTGGTAAGTTATTGTAGAAACACCTTCTATTTCTACTAGTAGTATCATTACGCCAATTCTTGTTTAAAACCACGATAATTTCCCAAATTCTTAATGCGTTGTTCCAATACATTCTAAAGATTTTTACTGGGTTCAAATCGGAACTTCGTGAAGACTAGTCCAAAACGAGAATTGATTTTCCTGAAACCATTCAGGAACTGCGCCTCTTGTGTGAGCTAGTGCATTGTCATTTGATGCAATTAGGGCTCATTACAGTAATATTGCCAAAGCGTTGGAAGCAAAAAAATTGCCCAAAATGCTCAAGTAAGCTTCTTTATTATAGGTTTTTGGCACCACTTTCAAGGGACGTAGTTCGTGCTACGAAAACCAGCTCACGCGAAATACCACCGTTGTGTATCAATTGACTCTTGACAGTATGATATATGTGGAGTGTCCTGCAACCCTGGAAAGAAAGCCACATAGCGATATTTCTTGGAAAATTTTCTACATAACAAAGTGGCACTGAAAATGATGGCAAATCAATATTTTTTGTGCCAATTTCAATTAAAGTCTGGCCTATCATAATAAAACTTGAACATCCATTTCTTGGCCAAAGTCAATTTTAAATCAAGGACTTAACCCTCTCCGTGTTTCACTGATGTTTAGTGAAAATACAAGGTTTCTATTCGACTGAAAGCAACTTACCTTGTTTCAACAGAACCTAAATTTAAAAATAAAACCGGAATACTGATATAACATGCGTTTTTTATGTAAACCCGGAATGGGCTACCACAATTGGCAATTTTCTTATTATAATTCGTGAAATAATTTGAAAAAATTATCCTGAAAGATAAAATTTTACTAGCAGAATTTGTTTTCGCACACTTTGCTATTCTAAAGGTTAGAATCTAAATCGACCAATTTGGAAACTAATTCCAGATGTAAAATAAAATATATTTTATTTTAAACTAATATGAAATATTATTTTCGCGAAATAGATACTGTGACGCATACTTGATTTTTGGGGATGCCTTGGTAATGTAGAAGCTATTTAATTTTACATTACTCTTAAAAAAGAATTAAAAAAAGTATAACGGATGTCTTTGGAAATTACTATTTTGTCATAGTATATTTCAATATATTTAATCCTGAGACTGCAGTCTAAATTTATTTTTTATAACATTTTAATATATTTCGTATTGGGGAAGTACATTCTTTCATAATGCGTTATAGCTACCCCCATATGTCTCCATATTATTTGCAAATATCAATAGTACCGGTTTAAACTTTATTGTGAAATATAGCCGTTATATGAAATGCCATAAGAAAATAAAACAATATCTTATCATCCATCTTTTGACATCAATTACTTATATTTGGCGATATTTGGGAGTGTAATAGTAAAATCTTTAAAAATAACTTCACATGTTCTCCGATCGGGCGATAAACAAAATCATACATGCGAATTAGCTTCTGAAATTATATCACCGAATATACTGCCTAGATCAGATGTTGGAAGTCTATGGCACGGGGACGATATTTTAGTGGCACGAGAGCGAAATTTTAGTGACACGTGGGCGAAATTTTAGTGACACGCCGAACGATTTACAAAAGAATCTGAGTACAATTGTTAAAATTCAAAAAGAGTATTTGTTTTCATATAAAATCCATTTCTGTTTTCACACCTTTTAAAGAGAATGTTGTTAGATATTTGTGGAAAACGTGTAGACAACCGTAAATTTGCAACCATACTAATTTCTTGAAGTTTGCACGATCCTTCATTTTGTTTCCACCCAGAACGTTATTTTTTCCCTCCTCAATTCCTCCACTATCACTCACGTTTTCTAGTCATAAGATTAGCGCTATAAATAATTAATGATTCTAAAACATCTGCTATAAAGAAATAAAAATTGATATGTGCTCTTTTCAGAACCCTAGAACTGGTAAATATGGTTTCATACAGCAAAAGAGACTCGTTGTTTGCGCTCTGTGTTGGGCAACCATTATAAATCGCATGTTAAGTCTACAATGACATTATCAAGCAAACTCCTTATTTGGCGCAAATTGATCCTTAGTGACCGTAAGCCACGAAGTCTAACAAACCAACCATTTTTAAGAAAATCAGTTCTTTTAGTTAATTATAAACATGCCAAAAGATCTACTTAAATGGTATTAATAAGTGGATGGTAATATAAACAGGCATAATTTGATGAATAGCACGCCGTACAATTTTATGTATTATTCCGCTAACAGGCGGAATAATTTTATAATATTACTTTGGTACAGTACCGGTTAAGGGTATCAGTAACAGGTTGTCGATTCCTGGTCTAGATTTTTACAGCACGCCTTTGTAAGAACAAGTTTTTTGAAATTTGCTTCAAACTGAACATGAGGGGCGTTAACGAATGTAAATTGCATAATGATTAGTTAGAATTTAATTGTAATTAGCACAAAAAGTATTGCTTTGTCACCATTTTTAGTGCCACCTCCTTGTGTCAAAATTGTTCAAGGACTACCACCATGCGGGTTTCTCTCGTAGTTTGCTGGTATATAGGTATATACTTGCGTGATTCAACATGCAATAATCAACTTACACCATTAAATAATGAATTACTATAAATACCTGACATTTAAGAACTTTAATTCAAATCTAATTAATGTAGCAAAGTGGAAGTTACCCTAAACTACGCAATGTTTAAGTAGCAAACTTACCTTAATATATAAAAAAAATAAAAGCAAATAAACATAAAGACCTTCTTCAAAAACCATTTATAATTCCAAATGTCCAGTGCTTCTCTTGTGAAAGCTTCGCTGATTATTTCTAAGTAATCTGCAGTGACAATTGCGTAAACAATAAATATATTCCGCTATTTCTGAGCTGAGATAAAATCATTTCCAACAAATCGCTAATTAACATATGTGGACTCCACCGAGGATGCATTGATTCCCTGCGAGTATAAATAACATGACTGGATGATTAAAGTCCTTGCATGTCAACAACTTCCTACTCAGTTCGATTGTTCCAGAGGATGGCCATTAATTCGTTGGTAGTGGGCTTTCTTAAAACAAAAATTTGATTTACTCCAAACTTACTTGTTTCAGTTGTTGACCATGTTTCCACACCCATCAACTATCCAGTCTAATGCTCCTATAAGCAACACTCTGTGTGGTGAAAGCACTCTTTACAAAGTGATTACCCCTATCTTCGTTCTCACCCATAAAAAGCACATAGAGCCCTTTGACTTTTGTTATATATCTATAAACGGATTTAACTGATCTTGGAGAAAAATATTTGATCGTTTCGTTCCTTTTCCCTGAATAAAGCCTTTTATTTTTTCACCGTTGCCTTTTGCAACAAACACTTTTTTTCCTGAAAGTAAAAGAAATCTTTCTTCAGGCTATGTAAGGGAAAGGGATAGCTTTAAAAACACAAAAATAGTTATTTATATGAGCTATATCTTTGAGTCGGAGTTTGGCGTATTAGTTTATATCTAACAAACCCTCACAAGGATACAGGTAGTACTAAATTTACGACAAGGATTCACGTTTCAAAAAATAATATTTAAATATAAAGGTGACCCAGAAAACATGGTCGGATTTTGAAGGTCAATAAAAAATCGTACATTGTAGATACTGTAAGATATTATTACCCTTCACAGGGATAACACAATTGCCAAATAATGGTCAACACAGAAAAGCCTCCGGGGCGAGATTTTTGTGAGTTTTTCGTGGGGGAATTTATTATAATGACCACAATAATAATAAAATTTATTATATTAATACAATAATAATAAAATTTATTAAATTAATACAATAATAATAATAATAATAATACAATAATTTTTGCCTCCCACGTGTATCTAGCTTTAAACTAGAGCCTTTTTTGTTTTTGTAGAAAAAGAGGGGCCATCCTCATCCTGTATAATAAATTCCCCCACGAAAAACTCACAAAAATCTCGCCCCGGAGGCTTTTCTGTGTTGACCATTATTTGGCAATTGTGTTATCCCTGTGAAGGGTAATAATATCTTACATCCTCATATACGGAGAAAAATGCGTTTGTTCTTGTCCTCATTCGTCTAGTAGGTCAAGACACCGCGGGCTCAACGCGGGGACCCTGGTTCGAGCCCAGGATGAGGACGGCGCCTTTTTTTCTCCAAATATAAAAAAAGCTCTAGTTTGAGCTATATGAACGTGGGTGGCAAAAATTATTGTATAATTGTAGATGCTAAAAAAAACCCATTTTTTTATGAAAGTACAATGAAAATATTTTTGTACCATTATGTTTTAAACACAACTGTAAATAGTGGCTCTTTTAATCTATACAATGCTGAAGACAATTTTTGAAGGCTCTCATTGCTCTCTGGGCCAGAAAGCAGGGACAGATTTCTCAGAATTGCCGCTAGGTATAGGGAGGGGTTAGATGAGTGAAAGACCAGTGCATAGTGCCAGGCTAATAGTGAGGTATTTGGGTGGCAGTTTCGGCATTGTATAACCTTTCTTTTTCGAGGAAGGAGGGGTTACAGTTACTGTGAATATCAAATGTTATTCACACATGCTCGAAATTTTTTTTGCAGCAACAGATGGATAATATTGGCATAAGAAATGCTTGGTTTCAACAAGACGGCTCACACCGCTCGAAGAATCTTGAAGATTCTGCGAAAGATGTTTCCAGGTCGCTTAGTCTCCTTCAAAGAAATGTTGGGTGGCCAGCACGGTCACCAGATTTGGCACCGTGCGATTTTTTTTTTATGGGGCTATCGGAAGTTCATAGTTTACGTCGATTGGCCTCAAACCCTTGAGACACTGAAGGTTGACATTCAAAATGAAATCACCGCTATTCCTCCGGATATAGCCTAGAGAACAATGAGAACCTTCAGAAATCATCTTCAGCATTGCATAGGTCAGAATAGCCACCACTTACAAGATGGTATGTTTAAAACATAATGGTAAAAAACTGTTTTCATTGTACTTTCAAAAGAGTTTTTTTTTTTTCAATATCTGCAATATATGATTTCTTTTTGCCCTTCAAAATCCGACGATGCTTTTTGGGTCACCCTGTAAAAAACCTTACTATATACCACAAAACAACAAGTTTTTTTAGGGACATCACCTTTAAAAGTAATGTCACATATCTGAAGCGAAGGTTCTGAAACGAATGCCATGAATTTGAAGACAGCACAGAAGCATTCTTTTAAAAGTATAAACTAAATTACTACAGTGTACGTAACCAAACTATAAATTTAATTAGGTAAAAACTAAATTTTCAAAAATTTTCTTTGATATCCTAAGATAACTTCTTAGAGCTATGTAAAGCCCATTTAAAGCTCTTATATTGAGATATATACTACTTCTGATTTCTAAAGCACGTCTTTTCAATGTGAACGATCACAACGCGCCCGTGAGAATCGTAAATTATAGATTTATTTTATATTTCAGACAAACCTAATTTCCTCCTTTTGTAATTTTTATTTAAAAAAGTAAATGCCTAAATGGTTCTAAAAAAACTAAAGTATTTGTTTAGAAATATAAAATCGGGGCACTTAGTTATCAAAAATCCGAAAAAAAAGCTTTCTGCGTTTTGGATTTGATGAGCAAAATTCGGATCATAATGAAATTTTTAGCAAACAAAGCCAATCTGCATGGCAGTCGGCATTCAAGCATGCTTAAGTATCTGATAAAACCATACAAATGAGAGGGAGTAGAGAATTCTTTCAAATAAGTTAAAATTTTTGAAAAATGTAACGTTCAAAATATGCCTAAATCTGCAGGCATATGTTATTTGATCCTAATGAGTAAGCGTGTACAACGTAAAAATAGGACTTTAAAGCAAATGGCTTGGGAAAATGATATGCAGTCTTTAATGATGTGGGAGGTAGAATTTAATATATTTAAAAATATGATGCGTTCTTCATATCGAAAAACGACGTTTGGTTCAAAATCTTCGCCATTATTAAAATATTTCTTCCCGAATGCGATTAAAATGCATCTGAAATTACTTTTTGTATTTTCTTCTATCTTTTTAGGATCCGGACATTTCGTTCAGCAGTCAGCTTTTTGTGCTCTTCCCATGGAAAACCAACAAATTAATCAAATCCTTCTTCAGTGTTCAACGTTTCTTTTTTTCTGCCTGCCTATGACCATTATTATTATACTTTATGCCAAAATTTATCTGAAACTAAGGAATTCTCGATTCGTCGAAGTATCGTCCAAAGATAATTCTCGACATACTACACGCGGATCGTCTACAGACTGCAGGAAGGCCATGGTCCGGCGTTCAGTTAGCAAAATGTTAGGTGTGTACTTATTCGTAATTATTAGCTTTTCTGCGACAAAATTAATCTACTTTGCAACTGAACAATTATATCATAATTTTTGCTTAAAAATCACTCTTTTATTGCGTTCTGTACTACAAATTCTTTTCGAGAGTGCATTTTGATTCACAAATTAAAAGTGGCATATGATAGTTTCTCGCGCAGGGATATTCAGAAATTATTTTAATATAAAAATACTTAGCTCCAAGTGTACAGCAATGTTTAACGCAGACGTGTTAATAACAGAGACCAAGTGTTTAGAACTAGAGGATATACACAACTTCTAAAAGTTTTAAGGAATTCTCTTCGCTGCTACTTGATTCAGCAGCAATCCTTTTAGAGGGGCTTCTCTAACTAGATTCCCGAAATATTCACTAAAGGACAGTGGGAAATTTTAGATTTCTATTAGCTTTTAAGGTGGTCTGGTACCACTTTTGGTTCAAAAAATAGATTTTTCATTTTTTCCATGAAAAAATTGTATGTTCTTCTGAATGCAGTGGTGTTTTTGGTTTTTCCCCTGAGGCGCTAAGACCCCCCACTAAATTGAAACTATTGTAAAGTTGTAACAAGAATCGACGTTGTACTCGACAAATTTTAAATGCGTTTTTCTCAAATTGTGGTTTTTTTGAAATGTTACGAGTTAAATTTGATCTATCTTCACACCTGTTTAAGATAAATGTCAGAAACTTTCAAGGTGTATTGTTGATATAGTTTGCTTTAATTTATCTTCTCAGAATTTTAATATATGTATTATAACTTCAAATATGAATTTTAATAAAAATAGTTACAGCAATAAATTTCGGAAAATATAAATTTTGAAATTTGTATATTTTCAATATTTTTTCTAAACAATTTCTCACAATTTCTGAAGACAATCATTTCTTCATATTCTTATTTATAAGCAAATATTTTATCAAAAGTCGAGTAATATATTGAGTTATATCAAAAATGCTGGACATCAGTTTCTCCAGTTTCTTCGCATCTTTTGAATTAAAACAAACAAATTGACAAAGAATAATTTTGATTATATATTATACTTGCAATTATACTGTAATTGTTATAGAAAGAAATGGAAAGCATATCTTCAAAAGTAAAATAAAAATTAAAAGTGGTACCGGACCTCTTAATTCCTTTTATAGCTTTTCCCAGTTATACAAAGGTAAGCCAAGTTCACTTGCGCTGACCGCTAATCGACTCCCAGTGAGTTTTGACAATTGGTAAATGCATCCTGATTTAGAGGTCTTGTTCAGTCACTGGTTTAAATGGATGGGTGTACCATGGATGTCCCATAGAATTAGATGTTAAAACATAAATGTTCTTTTGAAACATATTTTAACCGAACGCGTTATGACAAAAAGTATAATTAGAGGATGAACTAATAGTATAAAATATATTTCCACTTATAATAATATACTATAATCATCTCCGAGAATACTAAAAGAAGTAACAAGGTGAAGATTGAATATTTAAATAGGGTTCCATAATCAGGTTATGCTTAAATGGAACCTAAACAATTTGCTGACCTAAAAAGAATATAATGTAAAATAAATTTAGTTGTGTATTTATTTGCTGTTACGTTTCATATTATATGAGCATGCAACCATAAAACTACATCAAAATACCTATTTTCACGAAACTATAAATTTTACTTATTTATAGATCGATAATAAATGCAAGAAAGGGATGATTTTATTTACCATTTATAAAACATATTAACAGATGATAAAAACAAATATACGTAGAAAGCAAAGTATTAGGAATTTTGGCTCAAATTTAGCAGATTCGAGTAATTTTCGATAAAATGATTAAAGGTAATGATGACATATTGCATAATAACAACCTAAACACTCAGTAGCGTAGCTAGGGGGCAAGGGGGCGGTCACAATCGGGGGCGGCAATCAGCCTTTAAAAAACAATGACAGGCACAACAATTAAGGATATGACAATCACTCGCCCCGGGTGGCAAAATATCTAGCTACGACATTGTGAACACTACATTAATAAAATTCCCCGCAAACTCTGAAGGTTTGCAAAATTTGCAAACAAATTCCAGGAATTCTCTAACAAGGAAACTATTTTAAATACGCCTTGCATCCTGAATCGGAACTTACAATATATCAATAGAAAGGTCTTTAAGAGTAGTAATGGGAACGAAACGAATATTTGTGTAGTAATCAATTCTTGAACTCTTAAAATTAACACTGGAATGAAACTTTCCTATTACATACGCAAAAGTCATACTACAAAACTTAAAATAAGGAAAAATTAATTTATGTCATTTGGCATGAATGCGAAATTTTGGTTTTGCTGTGACATTCATATTAGAAGGAAAAAGGAAAATGGATAATTTCTTACATAAACGCAGGCCAGCGAGTTCTCACGTTTTTAGTTGTTTCTTTATATATGCAATTTGTATAATTTATAAAAAAATAATAAATATTATACAGTGAGTTTTACGTTTAACTACCGAAAAGTGCAGTGTATGTCCTAATGCAATACCAAATTAATAATTATGCAGAGTCAAAAATTGTTATCCAAATTCGTGGAACTAATTTCAAATAATCCAATTATTGAAGAGGAAGAAGCATTAGATTTGTTTAAAGATACCAGAAATAACAACCATTTGGATGAAGATTGTCAGTCGTTTGATGAAACTGCAGGGAAGTATGCAATTTGATGCAATTTGAAAAAAAATTAAAAAAAAATTTCGGATTCAATCAAAAACAATAGGTTAAAAGAACAAAATTCGTTTTATATTTAATTTGGTTCAAAGTGATTTTTCGTATTGTATATCGAGCGAACGGATTTTATCTGATAAACCTAAGAAATGTGTCGCATCACCAGTTCAATCAGCATTTTCAGTCACGCACTTATACACAATAATGTTCGTACTATCAATAGATGGAGAGTTAAACGGAAAAATCATAAATATATTTACGTGAACCCTCAGGTACATCTGCACCAAATATCCAGCATGAAAAAGATTTCATCAGACTGACATTCATGTTACATTTTCAAAATCTGACAAAATGACCAAAGAAACTATGAAAGAGTGGATCACAAATTGCCTTTTTCCCACTTTAAATCTGCCTTCATGTATTCTTTTAAATCCGTGGACTAGGTCAACTGATCAGTCTACTACAACAGCGGCGTTCTAGGCCAGGGCCTGAGGGCCATGTGACCCCCCCCCAAAAAATATTACCGAATTTTATTATCCTGCCTAAAGATGTGGATCGCAAATTTTTCCGGTCTTGAAATTTTAAAAATTAATTTTTCTTTTTAAAAAATGTCATAACTTCTCCCTTTCTCTCTCTCTCCGTGTACGCATATAATTTTAAAAAGTTTAAACATAAAAAACCTATTGGATACATATTAAAAATATTACCATCGGTCATTCATAACATAATTATAATTCCTCCCTCTCTTTACTACATAAAACAGAATCCTTTGCGAACATTAGCTTTTCTTTTCCCATTCTGTTAAAATAAATCTTACGTTTTCACTAAATCATTTTAAATTTCATCAACTATTTAAAGTTACCAAACATTTTCAACTGCAACTCTCCACCTTTTTGTGATATCGCAGAGGCTCACACCCTCTTACTGCTTTGAAATAATGTTGGAAAATACGCATACGAATTTTAAAAAAATCTCATTTTCACACGCAAAAGTATTATGTACAAATTATTACTAAATAGCATGTATATGAACAAAACTTAAACTATGAAAAAAATGACCTATTGCATAAAAAAAGATTCATTATATCACTTTATGCTTTGTTTTTATCTATAATAATTTTAGGAATTTATACTTTTTAGTTTTGAATTTTATTTATGTATTTAGTACAATATGATATTTTCGTATTCGTCAAAATAACATTTTTAAAGTGTTAAATACACTCTTTTGCAAAAAAATGAAGCGCACCTAAAAAATTATCCGATCATCTCAAAATTTCGCATGCAAATTCCTTTAAACCAAGTATGCAAATGATTAAATTTTCAAAGCCAATGAGTGTTAACTTCGATCATAGCGCGCATTTCTATTTTGCAACGAGCATCGTATAAAAGAGGTAAAAATTGCGGACGGTTTATTTTTTTTCGTTATCGGCGTTGCAGTTCCCTGGAGATGCATCCGGTAATGCCGCTACGATGTTGTCGAAGACTTTGTAACCAATTGGACTTCCAGCATGGTTGCATAATCAGGAGGTGTGAAGCAGTCTGGTCCTACCGAGCAATAGGCCGCCACCTGCACCGTACGTCCACTGCTGTGCAAAGGTGTTGGCAGCAATGGTTTCTGCGAGGAACTCTTCGGCGAAATGATGGCTCTGGAAAGCCGAAGTGCACGAATACAAGACAAGATCGGTTGGTTATGCGACAAGCCCAAGCTGATCTACCGACATCATTGTCCGACATCCAACATGTCACAGTCTCTGCCATGCCACACGTAGTACTTTCCACCATCTCACGACGCTTGGCTGAGGTGGGGTTACGCTCACAGCGGCCTTTAAGATATCTGCTTTTAACCCCACACCATCGACAGAGTCGTCTGGAGTGGTGTCGTAGCCGATCATCATTGCTGCCAGCAGATTGGCATCGCATAGTGTTCAACGATGAATCCCGCTTCAGTCTTGGAGCAGATGACCATCGAATCCTGTGTGTAGGCGCCAGGGCCAGCGGTCCCAACCACCCTTTGTTTTACAAAGGAACACAGCCATTACCCCTAGTGCGATAATGTGGGGTGCTATCTCATACGACAGTAGGACACCCCTAGTCATCCTGCGTGCAACTTTAACAGCTCAACGATATGTTGATGACATCCTGCAGCCGTTTGCGTTACCCTTCATAACACGATTTTCAATTGCACGAGATTCAATTGCACATGGTTCATATGAAGCAAATTCTGAAAAATATATATATAATAAATAATATGTGAATAAATCGTTCGTTTTTACTTTATACAGCAAGAAAAATTAGGGTCATATTGTGCCAAAACTTACAGTTTTACAAAGGATCTGAACCTCCGTTTTCCAGGCAACTGAGCTTCGAAGTACAAATCAATACAAAACGGCTAGAATTTTTAAAAATTATTTTTGTATATTTCATTCCTAACAATAACACATTTTTACATCATTTAACTTTGGCGGTAGACGTAAATCGTTAGAGATTAAGGGTAAACGATCATATGCAATTCATTACGACTTATCCTAACAATTTCGTTATTTCATGGGAAAAGATGGTCAAAATCAATACTTGAATTAGGTTTGAACTCTTTATTGTCATCTCAGTAAAAATAAAATTACTTTTAGAAAAGATTTAAGAGAGCTTTCGCTTTACTCATAATAAACTCCCTTCCCCCTACGGAGCTACTACCTGGCGGACGCTATTTTAAATACAGACGTAATTTTTACGAATATCTACCAGTCCAGATTTAAACGTATGTACTGTAGCAGCTATTGATAACTTCGGTATTACCTCTTAGTGAATTTATCATAAGCGGAATTGCAAAATTCCGCTTATGAGAAACTATTTAATTTGGTACCGTTTTTTAAATTTAATAAAATTCGGTGTCACGTTAAAAATGAATTAAACTGCTTCGTTATTTCAGAGGGTAGTCTTCATTTCATCTAAATTTAAATAAGTCTGATATACATGCAAGCAGTCTTCCACTGCAAAGTGCAATAGAGCCGAAATTGTATAGATATTGCTTTCCAGTTCATTCATTACAGTGTCTCATTCATGTGTATTAATGAACCCACGATGCTTTTTAAAGAAATCTCTGCATTTGCATTTGAAAGCTTTTTCGATCCTACTTCGGTGATCCCTTTTCCTTGTTGAAGTTTCCATCAACTTGATAAAAATAGTTTCAAATTGGTCACTGTAGATACTAACACTAAAATAAAATAGGCTGATGCGACCGCAGCAATTTTTTCCCATTACCGGTAGACCCCAATAAAACAGAATTAGGATTCGTATAAGGAGGCATTTTACATTATATCGTGTTTTTCTATTTTCTGACGAATTTTACTTTCAAATGCTTTCCGCGCAAACATTTTGGAGTTCTGTTTATGTAAATCCTATTTTTTTTCTTTCTGTTTAATATGAATTATTAATTTTATAGTTAAAGTGTTTTGAGGCTGTGAAAACGTTTTCACGGAAGCGTTGAACATCCGTTTATGTTTCTTATATTCAATTGATTAGTAAAGTATTTTAGTAAAAAGCTTTATTATATATTTTTACATTTTGAACATATTTTTACTTTAACAATGTATAAAATATATTTTCATAATTCATAAAAACATAAATGAAACAATGCTCATAAAGTATCAAAATAGGGAATATTTGAACATTCTCAGTGTTAAATATCACAAAAGAACTGACTATTGGTGGAAAAGTTTCTGGATGCAAAAACATAAGACACGTATTAGAAATCAAAACTTTAGGGCAGCTATAAAAATTTATGAATCCTGTTTTCTATAAACCAATGATTTATGATGCATACTTTATGGCTTGGAGCATAACAGAACTACAAAACTTAAAGAATTGTCAGGGTTCAGGAACAAGAGAGATTTCTTGCAATGAGATTTTCTTGCATGTTTGCTTCAATTATAATTTCTTGTATGTTTGCTTGAATGATAATTTCTTATGTGTTTGCTTAAATTAGAATTTTCTAGAAATTTCACTGTCATTCTTGATATATTTCATTAAGTGTACCTTTTCTCAAATTATACAAAAAACCTACATTCTCACTTTTGCATTTGCTAGTAAAGTCCTTCACTATAGGTTTCATCAATCCTTAATCGTTACAGTTCTTATTTTTTATTTTAACAATCTACATGATTGCAGTGGATTGTCTACCTCATTTCTGATGATTTCCTTTTCTCACTGCGGACAGTAATTGAAAATGCAGAGATTTAATTATTTGGAAACTAAAACAAAAATATGTGATTTTTACTATAGCGATATTAGGAGGTAGCATGACAGGACAGAGAAAATGTACCTAAATTCGAACGCTATAAAAATACTTTTTAATAATATCATTCTTTACAAAATCCAAAAGCTGAGAAAACACGAGCGCATGACTTATTATTGTTCCTTCTTCTCGGAAAAAAGTTAAAAAATACGAAATGTAATAAAATAAAATATTTGATTTCTACACGTCAAGGTGGGAGTATAGCAGGACCCCACTAGAATCTAAGCCAAAGGCGAAAGATGATATAACTTAGGTGCGAAATGTCACTCATCGACCATATCTAGTTTTATACTGATTTTTATTGTGGTTGTGACGCGTTGGAGCTGGGCGTACTCTTTTTAGTTGCTTCTGGTGTACCTTCAATTTTAAAAGCTGGTTTTAACCTCTCTAAAGTTACGTTTGTCAGTTTTCCTTTTAAAATAATTTATAAAATTTGTCGGTACAATGGAATACTTGAAACGGACTTGCGTACGGTTGTGTTAAAGGCTTACGCACAAGGTCTTCTCTAACGACTACATGTGTCATTTTCTATAAATCAGCGTGGACGAAAGTCCTTCTTGGTAGACCTCTGGTCGTCGGTACAAGCTGTAAGTTTTGCATGTGATCACGTAATTTCGCTACGAATGCTGGACGTGTCAAATCAGTTTGCAAAAATTGAAACAGTTCACCAGGTAAGCGCAAGATAGTACCCTATGCCATCTCTGCTACTAAAGCATTCAGATCCTAGCGTACTGCTCTTCGTAGTCTAAGTAAAACGGTGGGAAGTACGTCAAACCACTTACCAGTATTATGACGCATGAGTGCAATCTTCAAGTATTTGTGAAAGTGTTCCACGAGACCGTTTGCAACGGGATGTTACACAATGGTCCTGGTTTTATATATACCTAGAAAGCGTGATAGACAATAAAAATGGTTACTCTCAAGTTTCCTACCCTGGTCTGTTGTGATTTGAATGGGTACTCCGAATCTCGAGATACATCCTCTGTAAAAAGTTTCTGCTATAATTTCGACAGTTTGATCTACCATCAAGAATGCTTCTGGCCATCTGCTGAATCCATCCACACATGTAAGAACATAGCAAAAACCAGAAGAATGTCACCGAGGTCCAACGATGTCTGTATGGACGTGAGCAAATCTGTCGGAAGGCAGTGGAAACACTCCCCACGGGGTCTTCGTGTGTTTATGAACTTTTGAGTGCTGACAACTGTCGCAAGATTTGACCCACGAGGCCGCATCTTTCGGAATTATGTTCCAAATAAATCTTTGTTTTATTAGCTTTGTTGTAGCTTTGATGTCGGGATGCTCTAAACTGTGCAGAGCTAGAAACACTTTCCTACGACATTCAAGCGGCACGTAAGGACGGACTCTCTGACTTGATACAATCCATATTAATATTACTGCACTTGGTGTTGATTCCATGAGCTGTAGTTGCAGACAAGTGTTGGATGCGCGTAATGTGGTTAAGGAAGGATCGTTGCGCTAGGAGTTAGCTATTTTTTCGTAATCAATATTGCCCGATAGTTCAATCGCTGCAATACGAGATAACGCATCTGCAACTGTGTTCCTGTCACCCTCAATGTATTTAATATTAGTGATAAACTTTCCGATGAAATCCATATGACGCTGTTGTCTAGGTGTATGTTTATCGTGCGATTGTTTAAAAATAAAACTTACAGGTTTATGATCTGACCAGACTGTAAAATTCCTGCCATCTAACATGTGGCAGAAATGTTTAATCCTACAATATATACTTAAAAGTTCTCGGTCAAAAGTACTGTATTTCTTTTCGGCATTGTTTAGTTTACAAGAAAAAAATGCCAAAGGTTGAGTAACGCCATCAATGTGTTGCTGTAGCACCGCTCCTAAGGCCATTTCGGATGCATCAACCATGACAGAAAGCTTTGCGTCCTGCCTGGGAAATGCCAATGTAGTAGCTTTAGTGATCATGTCTTTACACTTTTGGAACGCGGTGTTGCACTCATCAGACCAAACTAATGCAATTCTATCATTCTTTTTCTTACCCTTTATCATATCGTGCGATGGTGCCTGCACTTGAGCAGCATCATGATAAAAAAAAAAACGATGGTAAAGATTTATTATTGCGAGAAATTTTCGTAATTGTGCGACATTCGTCGTCAATGGATGATTGCTTTTACCTTATTCGGCACGGTAGAGACTCCCTTAGCTGAAATTCCATAGCCTAAAGCATTTAAACGTTCGCGGCCTAATTGACCTTTGTTTGCGTTTAGAACTAGTCCGTATTCGTTTAAACATTTGAAAACATTTTCTAGGTATTGTTGATGTTGCTCTGGCGTTTCGGATGCAACTGGGATATTATCAATATAAACATAGCAATTACTGACGTCTCGGAAAATCGTATTAACATGTCGTTGAAAGGTCTGAGAAGCATTCCTGAGGCCATATACCATCTGTATATATTCGAATAAACCTAGAGGAGGAGTACTGACTGCTGTCTTGCATATATCTTCTTCTGCAATCGGGATCTGATTATAAGCACGTACAAAATCGAGTTTCGAAAAAAAATTCTTTCCTGCGAGACTAAGACTGAAGTCTTGTATATGGGGAACTGAGTATCTGTCTGGTTCTGTTATGGAATTTAAACGACGATAGTCTCCACATATACGCCAATTATTCTCTCCCTTAGGGACTAGGTGGATTGAATTGCTCCATTGACTTTTCGAAGGTGGAATGATACCTTGAGCCATCAGGGATTCAAATTCTCATTTTAGGAATTCGGCTTTTTCTGGTGATAAACGTTTGGCTCGTGTAAACACAGGAGGGCCATGGGTGATAATGCAGTCGCTAGTTAGATTATTTTCGTTAAAGCCTACTAATGATAGATTTGTTATATTAGGATATCTGTCTAAAATTTCGTGATAACACGAATTTCCTGATAACGTTATCAGATGCGATACAAGTGTATTGACTGTGTCAGTTTTAGTCATGAGTAGAGTAATCCTGTCAATTAAGCATTTATTCCTAACATCAATTAAGAGATTGTAATGTTTCACGAAGTCAGCACCAACAATTGGTTTAGACGTTTGCTATTACAAATTTCTATGAAAAACTTCTATGTAATTCGAAATCTAACTGTATTTCTATTGTACCCCATATGTCTATTTTCATACAGTTCGCAGCGTATAGAAATAAATCCTTTGTACACGATCTTTTAGCGTAGTATTTGGGGAATACAGACAAAGTTGCACCACTGTCCACCAGGAACTTGTGACTCGAGATTTTATCCCTAACAAAAAGACGGCCTCTATTCTCACTCACGTCCAATCCCGTCACATTGTTCGTGGTTCCGCTTTTTCCGACCATAAACATGGTTTTCTGCATTTCCGGGCGTTATCACCAAATTTTCTGTGGTACCAACATAGGTTATCGTTTATGTCCGAATTGCTAGAGTTGTTTCGAAAGTTGTCTCGTTGCCATTGGACAATTGGAGCTCGTCTGCCGCGACTGGGCGAACGACTATAAATTAAGCTTGTTAGTTGTCTAACTTTCTTTCTTAATTGACTAAGTTATTCTTGTAAAGTGTTGTCCGTGCGATAAGATTCTGAGGGTCGTTATACTTTGGTAATACTCCCATTCAACCCTGCTACTTCATGAACTTTATAAGCAATTCATCGAGATCCTATGCTATCAGCAATTCATCGAGATTTTCGCCTCCAACAGGCAAAATCTGCTTCTCGTTGAGAGGAAGACTTCCCAGCCAAAGTCCTCGAAGCATAGAGTCATTCAGTTTACCAGACGATAGCTCTTGCATATCCCGGAGCAGCATACTTCGCGTTTTATCTGCGAGTGTCAAATTCTGCAAAAGTGTCAGGAGCCTGGCTGCTTCTGACTGAGCAAATTGTTCGTTGATTCGTGTTTTAAGTGCGAGATAGGCATCCCTAGGAGGGTCTCTTATAATGTCGCTCACCCCCAAAAGTAATTCTGGTTCAAGTGCTGCTACGACACAGTGTAACTTCGTTCGGTTGTCTTTAATACCCAAAGTAATGAACTGGCTTTCCAGCTGACGAAACCCAAGTTTTGTATTGTTTTTCCAAAAAGGCGATGCTTTGAAGGCGACGCTTTGAAGGCGACACGTGACAATTCGAGAGACAGGTCTATATTGTCACCCATGTTGTTAATTTGAAAGACATTTGTATAGGAAAAAAAATTTTTTGGTGATTATTGGCGACTTAAAAAAATTACCTTGACGATGTGATAATGGCTAATTTTTCTGCTTGGCATTGTGATGTGGAACGATATTGGCGATATCCAATGACTGTAAAATGCGACTACGTAAACTGACAATTGCTATTTCTTGGAATTCATTTAAAACGTTAGTTAATCCGGCGATAGATAATTGATGAAATTCAGAAGGTGTTTTAAATATCACGTACGTTGTCACCACTTTGTAGCGGTATTAGGAGGTAGCATTGCAGAACAGAGAAAATATACCTAAATTCGCACGCTATAAAAAAAGACTTTAATAATCGTTTTTACAAAATCCAGAAGCTTAGAAAACACGAGCGCATGACTTGTTATTATTGTTCCTTCTTTTTAGAAGGAAGTTAACAAATATAAAATGTAATAAAATAAACTGTTTGGTTTCCACACGTCAAGGTGGGGGCACAACAATACGTTAATATACAGAGAGGTAACAAATTCTGAAGCATCCAGAACAAATACCTTATCGTTATGAAAAGTTGCAAGTATAGTGAGGATGAAAATATAAAGAAGGGATTACATATTTGAACTAAAATAATTCTTTTATTCAAAACAGTGGCACGACATACGACATCAACTGGTTAGGAGCGACCTATGGCGGCAATATATGCCAATATAGGAAACGTGATAGGGTCACACAAAATTTTTGATTTTGTTTTGCGTCAGATTACACCAATTTCGTTCATGTTTCGTGATAACTGCAGATAACATTTATCGTATCCTAGACGTGCTTAACTAGCAAAAGTCCTGGAAATTTCACAAACCATTCGAGAGTTTCAACACAGCGAAGCAGTCCAGAAAAAAGTGTACCGTGTGCGACCGTGCATTATCGTGTTAATGGATTGACCGAGAAAGAAGAAATGGAAAGCTAGGCAACTCATTGGATGGTTCCCATGTGCCACTATATAACACGTATTATCATTAGCATCATTATAAAAATCGGTTTTATGTATATTTTCTTCACCGAAGGAAGAGAAAAAAATCTTTATGTATATAAATATGTTTTATATGAATCAAAATATTTTAAAGTACATTAAACCCTGATTAATGTACTTATTAACTTAAATTGTATTAAACAAATAATGGATATGATGATAATCTCTTCTACTAATCATTATTATATTAATCTTATTATAGTAAACGTAAACTAAAACAGTTTTAAAGCATTAAAAATATATCCACGAAGCTACAGAAGAAAATAAGAGAAAACTACAAGTTTTCTCTCCATAAGTCTCGACAATCAAAAACGTAAGGTACAAAAATTAATGAAGCAATATCTGTGAAAAGAAATCCGTGACAAAAAATATATTTTCCATTGACCAATACGAGATACATAGACAAATAAACCGAAGATAACCCAAAAATTAAAAAGAAATCTTCAATATTATTGAATATTAGAACGTTGAAAATGTATTCAATAACATTGAAGATTTTTAAATTTAGCGCGTTTCAATTCACATTAATCCGTAACTGGCTAATTAACAACTCCATAATTCGGAACTTTATAATACGAAACCTGCCAATCCGTCACTCGTTAATTCGGCACTCTCTAATCCATAACTCTCTAATTGGACACCCTCTAATCCTTCACTTTCTAATTCCCCACTCGCTAATCCGTAACTCGATAATACACAACCCTTTAAACTGCAATTCGATAATCCGAAACACGTTAATCCGTCACTCGTTAATTCGCCACCATCTAGTTCGCCACTCTAATTCGCCACTCTCTAATCCGCCACTCTCTACCTTAATAAAGGTAGGAGGCTGTAATTCTAATAATTATATTATTGATACAACTACAATAAAGTGGCAACAACAGCCTCCTACCTTTATTAAGGCGTAATGAAAATATGTGACGAAATGAAAAGTAACGCTGTTTTCTAATTGACTTCTGTTCAAAGTTAACAAAAGAGAAAACGCTCCCTCTGGCATTTCGTGCCTTTCGGGTTACCATGATAACCAAAATTAAAAAGTAAAGAATTAATCACAATTGACATTTCTTCATGTAGCTATTATTGATTCCACCAGAATATAATGGCAACAAACATTTTTCATTGGTTTCAACGCAAATGATTGTATTATTAATATTATCATAATAAAGTGGCAACAACATCCTACCTTTATGAAAATGTCCTGCAAAAAAATAACGAAAAAATGTGACTTTTTTTTTAACTGACCTCCGTAAAATAATTTTCAATGTTAAAAACCTATTTAAAACAGATATTGCTAAACGAGGGAATAAATTCCCTCATATGGATGTTGTTGATATATTTTTATTTTCGAAGGCACGCTCTTGCTAAAATAATATTTACTGTAATTGAACTATAATGCCGCATACTTTCTGCAGTTTAGCAATTTAAATTCAGGAACTGTCACAAATTTTCTCAAGCTAGTTATTTTAAATTTCATTATGATCGGGTAACTGTTCGACGCTTTATTACCTCCGTCCCACTTTCGGATGGAATTCCATGGTTCATTAATATCTACAATTAAATCGAAGTTTTCTGGAAAATGGTGGAACCAGTCTTTTCCGGTATTCATTAAATTGTAGCCCAATGTAGCATAAATTACTATTCGGGCTTTCAAAATCGATGGGCCATTGTTTTCTGGACAATAAATTTTATTCACCCCTTTGGACCTTCCCGGCCATAGATTAAATGGTGTTTTGAGAAAATATAATGGATATGGGCACAGAATTTGGTATTGCGGGAAACATATTCAGAAAACATTTTGAGTATATACATTAATATGCATTAACCAAGTTATGCAGCATATGATTCTGATAAGAAAGAAAGAGAGAAGCGAATAAGCTTTGTTTGTCAATATTGAACGTAAGCTTCGTACTGAAATACATGAAACGTAAAATCTATATTGAAATATATATCAACTTTGTATTAAAACATCAAATGTCACATTTGTATTGAAATACTGAAAATGTATTAACCATTATTGTCTACCAGTTGCTGTTGTTATTGCATTTTTTGTCTGCTGGGCACCATTCCATGGACAAAGGTTGCTTGCTGTATATGTTGATGCTGATAGTTGGACCGTGGCTTTAAGAACGACGAACGAAATCCTGTACTATGCTGGAGGTATTTATATAAGTCTAGTTTCGTTACCTTAAAAATATATAAGAACACTATTTCCTGAGACACTAAAACCCCGCTAATCTAAACTTATTGAATACAAGGTTAGTTTGAAAACGAATTACCGAAATATAAGAATTATCGAGGGTTTTTTTTGTTTTGTTTTCTGATATTTTACTACGTGTGCTATCATAGCATGAATAATTTGTTCTCTGGAATCTGACATACGAACAACTCTGAATCTGTCCCTATTTGTCTACTTATAGCAGTGTTTCTCAAACTTTGGTCACTCACGGACCACTTAAGCATTCCTTTATTTATCGCAAACCACCAGGGGAGGATTTCGCCTCCCCCATTAAAAACATATATTTACCGAAAATATGTTTGCCAACCTATGGTTAATAACATTAAGTCCTATTTAGCCACCGTCCTACTGATCTCCCCCACTTCTTCCAAGGAATGACGTAATCAAAGTAACCCGCGATTTATTGGCAGGCCTATACACGTACTTAATAGCTCCGGCAGGAGAGATTCATTAATTTCTTGAAATATAATTTATATTTAATTTTAATTACTT
>QLNU02015360.1:225346856-225372505 GCA_006491805.2 Dysdera silvatica
GTGGCTGCATCGAATAAAAGGAGAATTTTTACAATTAGGTATTTTATCACAAACATTTCCTGTGAATGTGAAACACATTTAGCGGACATTTAAAAAATCAGGATTTTCGTCTTCTGATAACCCAGATGTAATCCATGCTATTGATCATGGGTTGAAAAATATCGGAACACATTTGGAAGTGTATCAAGGACTGTAATTGGATAATATTATTTCGAATTTTTAATTCAGAACCAACAGCAGATATTTTAAAGTATCGACATATTTCTCGCGCTATGTACTTTATTTCTCTAAAAAAAAGCGATCTAAAAGTTGGCAAATGGGAATTGTCTGTTCAGAAATAATTTTAACTACCCCATCTGGCTTCCCCCAATGCTACACCTCTTTTCAAAAATCTACAGATTTTTATGAACACTACAAGAATCGCACAAAAGGACACAATTTTCAGTCATATTTCTGAAAAAATGCTCGTCCGAAATTTGCTGGAATAGGTTTGTCGTTAATTTTCCTAATGAACTGCAAGTTATAGTTACATTTGTCGCTTTAAACACAGAAGATTGGACTCTTTTTCCAAATTGGCTTGTGCTTTCGTGTAAACATAAAAATGCATCACCAACAACTTCGCCATCAGCATTTATTAAATATTGAACGGTGTACGAGTGAGTACACTGATTAGTTGGAGATGATGCACAACCCAATGTTATTTTTTCCCCTCGGAAACAAAGCGTTCGACTATTTATCAATTCGTAAATGAATCCACATTGATCGGTATTAACACATTGCCGCCCGCTAATGCTTTGCAGAAATTTATTATAAGACTGGCGATTTTAGACCTGAAAATTAGTTTGGGAGGCGTGTAATAAAACTGCGATAACTTTTTGAAATTAATACATATTTGAATAAATCTTTTTTTTATTTAGTCATAGTAATTCTAAAATTTTTTTAGTGTATGATATTTTGTAAAACATTTCTCGTTATCAGTCAATCAATAAATACAACCAATACAATCAATAAATCATGCTTCTCACCAAAACGAGATTTCTCGTTTCCGGTCACCAGCAAATCTCAAATGAAAACGAGAAATCTCGTTCCCGGGCGTCATTGTGTTAAATATACAATGGGGAGGATATGTTTTAAATAGTTTTATCACTTCTGTTTGAAATTTTGTTGCAGCGTTTCGGATCATTTCCGGAGAAGTCACTAGTTTTTTCGTTACAAGTTTTGTTACCTTCCTAGACGTTATGCCATGACGTTTACAAAAGTCCTTTACCCATGTGCTTGAGGCAAGAAACTTTAATTTAGGGAAACGTAAAGAAGTTTCAATTGCCCATTTCCGAATATCGAAACCATGTATAACTCGTAGTTTTTTGCCCATAATTTCCATAAATTTCACCAAACTTCCATTTCGATTGCTTTATACATATCGATTAGTGACCCTCTGTCTACTTTATCCTTTTTAAAACGCAGATATGTTTTCTGATTAGGCATTTTTTTACAGCCCTTTTTGATTAAAGTGTCCCATTTCCAGGTTGGATGAGTTTCTTTAATAGCGACCATACGCTCCTTTTCGTCTATACTTATATAACCAGGCTCACATTTTATTTATACCCCATTATCATCATGTATAGAATAATGTTCTGGATCTTTTTCGGAAATCTCGATAACTTTACCATCTTCAAACTGCGATTTTGTTAAATAATTTTCCAACACACTACAAAGTTCCACAGCTCTAGCTCTTGCACAATCGGTGATATCACTGGACATGTTCAAGAAATTTGAATACGTTGCTTCGGTTATTTTTTGCAAATGATGAGTAACATTAATTGCATTTATGACCAATAAATCCATTTTAAAGTATAAAGCGAAAATTCGTAAACAGGAAAAAAAAAGTTAATTTGCCAAAAATTAAATTTTCTGTGGTTTTCTGCAGAAGCTAAACTTTAGCTTAATATTAAAAGAACAAGATATATCACAAAGATTTAAATTATAAACTAATAAATTTTAAACAAGTATAAAAATATATGTTGAATGCGAAGTCAAATTTTTTTAAATACGAAACTAACAATTTATTATGCGTACGATATATAAGAACAGTTTAAATGAACTGTCATGCAACACTCCCGAATGTAAGCCACTTTCTAATACTACCTTTGAAAATAACTGATTATACTACACCAGCAAATGTGCCAAGCAGCCAATAAGTTGGCGAATTCTTGCCCTTGGCTACTTGTTTCCGCATGCATTTTATAACCCTTTAAAAACATTATTAATAAGTTACGTCTCCAAAAACCGTGAAACGCGTATCCGATGGATTTCTGCAAGGAACATAATGAAGCAAAAAAAAAAATAAATATTCAATACTTTTGAAAATATGATAACATAAAATCTCTGAAAATAGTCCCATTTTTGCTCTCTCCGGCCCTATAACACCTATATTTATGGCCATTCTGAAAAATGACCGACTACGTACCTAATAATTTTTTGACAGCTCTTTCAAATGAGCCTAATGTCATTAAAATCCGCGTCGTCCACCCTCAGACCTTCCCTTGTTAGTAACATAAATAAGCATTAATACTTTATGTTTTTGCTTATATTAAATTGAATATATACTGAAATTAAAATTTTAAAGTGTTTCGACTTTTTCCACTACATATGGTTGTCCACTATTTTACAAATAATTAAGTTTTTAAGTATACCTTAACCATTTGGTGACAGCGGGACAAGGCTTGTCCCATGAAATTATCACCCATAGATCATGGCTTGTAGAACATATATGTACCACACAATGATCATACACTTCTCCCCCCCCCACCCCCGTGGCATCAATTTACAAAGACGCATTATTCTAAGATCCGTGTCTTACCTGCGGGGGAGGGGGGGCAGACTGGGAATCAGCATAAAGAATAGAGGGAATTTCAGGAAATAAAGAGGTTTAGAAAGGTAGAGTTATAAGCAACCATTTTGCTAAAATTTGCAAATGACCCCACGTCTTGACACTAACCCAAGGAAAAGTACAAGAGGGAGGAAAGTATTCAGGGTATTTCAGCCATGCGGAAGGCAAATTCACTTCTCGTACTTGCTGTTACCTAAAGGTTAAAGTAAATTTGATCATTTAAATAATTTTCATCTACATTATTCCACACAGTAATCGCTCGATAACATTCTAATTAACAACTATTTCTGCTTATGATAGTATTTTTTGGGCCAAACAATTATTTCATTGAATTACACATATTTTGATTGTCCTTTTGTTTGACGTTTCTTCTATGTCCCTTGGAAGTCATTAAAGGAAGAAATTACTGCATTTCTTCCTTTAATTTATTGTCAAATTACCCATGCCTATTCTAATGAAAAGAACATCTAAGAAATATTTCATTGAGTATCTCGTCCATGGTCTTATTTCATCACTACAGGACAAAAGAACGCCGATGTATCTAATATGTATGACCGCACTTTCAAATTAAAGCATATTACCATGCAAGATGCAGAAGCACATAGAGACAACTCACAAGATTAAGATACGTAACTCAATGGACTAATAAACTGCATAATAAATTTCAAGTAAAACCAATAGTAAAACAAATGTTTAGTGGAAGAGCATCTAACATTAATAAAGGTTTACTTGCATCTTATGAGATTTTAAGCCAAGCTACTTAATATTAGGTAATCACTTGTTTTACCTGAAATTTCAACTATAATGTACCAGAGTGCACATAAAATTACTCATACCACCTTTTAAAGGAACTATTCAATATCAAAGCATATTAATGAAAGAACAGATGATGCAGAAGAATGATAAGTTGTACAACTATGTGTTATGAAATTTGATGTTATCATTATACAATAAATTTTGCCACCCACATATATTTTAGCTCAAGCTAGAGATTTTGTCTTTTTCTCCAAAAGACAAAATCTCTAGTTTGAGCTAAATATATGTGGGTGGCAAAAATTATTGTATAATAAATTCCCCCACGAAAAACCCACAAAAATCTTGCACCAGATGCTTTTCTGTGTTAACCATTATTTGGCATTTGTGTTATTCCTGTGAAGGGATAATCTTAAGTGAAATGTCTTACATTCATGTTATCATATTAAAAGAATATCTCATTGAATTACAAAGTGATATAAAAGAGTATGCTCGACTGAAAAAAGACAACTTTTCTGGATATACAGTGAAACTGTAAAATAATTTTCCACGGATTTGGGAGCAGGCAAAATTATTTTTATCAGATATTCTACTACACATTTTGTCAAATCTAGATTTAGATAAGTTCTTCATCTACTGCCAAAAGCACTTTAACCGTAATGATGTTGTGAAGAAAATAGTTATCTTCAATCTTCTTTAACAATGATGCAACTAGATGTACAAAGTCATTCATTCTTATCAGTTGTAGGTATATCACCAGACTAAAAAGCAGTATTATAATAATTTATAGAGTAATTTATTATAATATTTTCCATTAATATGTCTTGTGTCCGAAGAAATATTTGCACAAAATTTTCTTGGTGCAGTTAATCTAATTTAAAAAAATAAATGTTGTTGATAGCTATTTCGAAAGCATGCACATAATCATTATCAAAGCTTGATCCCTTCTGTTTACAACCATGATATTGATCGGAGATGCCAAAATCCAGTTTAGAAACTTGTTAGGTTAGTCAGGAATTGGGTGTATCGGAAGTGTCGTCTCTACTTATAAGACACAAAAGTCCAAACACGAAGAACACTTCAGGTTAGATTGAAAGAACATGAAGAATATATAAGAGACGAATTTCATGAATCGACTTTGGCAAAAGACTCATGGGAATTCAGACACAAGTTCTCATTCTCCAACACACGCATCATAAAAAAAAGCCCACTCAACACTTGATTTCTATTTCTTTGAAACATTTTACATCTTATCTAACATCAATATTACAGTCAGTAATAAACTCCTAAATAATGCTGTCTCACCTACTTGAAAAAAATATTTTGTGTCTCATGGATAAAGACAACACCTTCAATATACCTGACTAACGTAAGTTTCGAAACTGGATTTTGGCATTTCCGATCAACATCACGGTTGTAAACAAAAATGACCATGTTTTGCTAATGATTACCTGCATGCTTTTGAAATAGCTATCAGTAATGTTCATTTTTTAAATGAACATTTCAGGATTAATTAACTGCACCAATAAATTTTGTGCAAATATTTCTTCAACTGGATTGTGCAGTATATGGCCTTTATTATGTCTTATGCTGTAAGCAAATAGTGTATTATAAATAAAAAGTGCTTTTAATAAAGTATATTTACAGAAATAATACATTCATTATAATTCAAAAACGCTACGAATGCACATAAGTGAATGGAGTCCAGAAGGGAGGGGGCTCCAAGCATAAAAGATTGAGAACCACTGGCTTAATGTACCATTCATTTATAAAAAGAAATCCATATATGAGAAATATTATAACTGATTGAGCAGATGCAATAATGAAAGTGTGTTAATTCCATTAAAGTTTACAATTAAATTATGAAAACTTTAACCAATACACTTTGAAAATGCACATTACTTCTGCACTTATTACTAAGATGTTCTTATTAAAAAAAATCATTCAATTTGCAAATAACTAAGCCAGAGAACTTCCAATGATAGTGTATGAGTGTTAGCAGAAAAATGCATTAAACTTACACTCAAGTTTTCTAAGGCATCCTAGTCACAGGTTTTTTAGTTACAGCAAGGTTGTACTAAAAGTACAATAGAACTTCTGTCTACCAAAAATTTCTATACGTCAAGATTTTTTTGTGAATCTCTATGGTCATTACACAGAAAAACTGTTTCTATATATTGAAAAAATTTCAATATATTGCAATTTTTTTAAGAGACGATTTGGTACATTGCCTTTGAAGTGGCTTCAACATTTGTTGGCAATAGTGCCACTTGGAATGCCAGCATCAGTCATATTTTCAAAATTCTATTTGCTATTGTGGCTAGTTTTGCTAGGTAGTCATCACTGATTGAAAGAATGTTACATATTTCAGGAAGCAGTCTGTACAGGGAAACACTTTTCGGTAGTAGTCACTTTACCAGTTACAAGGTTCCCAATTTTGGTGAGTAAGTAGCCGATGTCAGAGTTGAAGATCACCAAAGGTTGGTTTATTCATTGGCGAGATCTTTCCGCATACACTGAAAGTAGTCTTCTGTAACTCTCTTTATTTTCCATAATTTCATTTTAGTAAGTTACTTAAATTTTTATGGTGTCAGGACAGCAACAATTATTCTGCACCAAACAAAGTGAAATAATACATATAGTTGGTTTTATCTGTGATGCTCAAAAGTGTCCCAAAGTTGAATTTGTCAAAGACCCAGAAACATATATGGTAGGAACAAGAAAAAAAAAGGTAGTAAGGGGTTTTGAGTGGGAAAAAGGGAATTTTTAGCCTGACAATAGGTGAGAAAGGCTGCAGTGTTAGCTTCTGGGTTACTTCGTTCTTACCTGGCCATGGGAACTAAATACAGAATGAAACTGACAACATGTTTGTTGTCCTAAAAATATAATTATTCTGGCTGTTAATAAATGAACTGAATGCGTTGTCATCCCATGAAATGATCCAACTCCTTAATTTAGCATGATCTGTTCACTTAGCAATGTCAAAGTCTACATTATAGGAATGCTGAACTCATGCATCAGTGCCATGACAGTGCATAAAGAGCAGAAAATTGATGCATTCACTCTACAGGGTGTCCCTGAATTCATGGCCAAGATGTTATGGAGTTGTAGGGGACATCAAATAAACCACATTGGCCAAAATCCCCATGTCCACAAAGGATCCGATTTGGCTGTACAGTGAAACTATTATTTACATCCACATCGTGACTACGTAGGCAATTACATGCACAAAAAAAAATGTTTTTTGCCACATGATTTAAGCGATTGCCCAAATAATGCAGCAGAAACAAAAAAATCGAAAATTCCCTTCCCTGGTCCTGAGTAGTGTTGCCATTTAGTCATCAAAGGTATGGAAAACGATTGGTCTACCATACTGGAGGCAATTGGGAATTGTTAAGCATGTGTAATAGGTGAAGGAGATCAAAAGAAACAACTTTGGTCCAGTGAACCAATGTCCGAAAATGAGCCGTTCTGGAATTACAGGGATGTTATTATTTGCATCCACATTAGTTAATCATGTAACAAAATTTGAAAAATTTAACCTTTCAGCCTAGAATCATATTAAAAAAAATTCCACCACTTACTACAATCCAAATAACTTCTCACGGCCAAATTAATGCAATTCGAGAATTTATGACCCAAATGTGAGGGGGTGCTAGCAGGGCTTAAAATGAAAATTTTCGCAAACCGAAACACCGTCCCAGTTTACTGCAGTACATTTGGAGCTCTGGATGGTAGTACATACAGCATTCAACAAAACTACAATCTATCCATAAGGAAATTACACACTCAGAAATGCAGCCATGTCGATAGGGGGTGCAGACGACATGGCAGGGGTTAAAAACGGTGGTTCAACCACATCGCAGTATTTACGGTGTCGATATTGACAAGATGGAACAGTTTACAAACGCAGAAAAAGCAGATATGCACCTGATGTACGGCATAGCTGAATGCAATGATGAACAGGTGTAAAGGTTGTACCTTGAGCTATATCCTATGCGTCGTGTGCTCGATCATAAAATGTTTGTGAGATTACACTGAGACACTATGTGAGACAGGGACCTTCCATGTCAGTGACGGGATGCCAGATGACCAAGGGTGGTCAGAACGCCAGCTATGAGTGATAACATCTTGAGTATGGTGACAGAGAACCCAGGCACAAGCACGAGATCGGTCGCTCAGAGCCTGGGTGTACAGCGGAATAGTGTCTGGTGAGTACTGCGTGAAGAAAAACTACACCCTTATCATTTGCAGGCATTAACAGTTGCTGATTATTCCTTGTGCTTAGATTTCATGCGGTGGTTCCTACAGCAAAGTGCCGTAAATGTCAATTTCCCCACTCTGGTGGTCTTTATGGATGAATCAACATTCTCACGTGAAGGTATAGTGAATGTGCATAATGTGCATTTGTGGGTACCCCAGAACACACATGGTACACATTCAAAGTCAAACCAACAATGATTCAGCATCAATGTGGGGGCGGCAATCATGCATGACTACTTAATTGGGCCTTACCTATCGCTGGACTGCCTTGATGGGTGAACCTCTCATATTTTCATGCAACAGGTTTTACCCCAACTGCTGGAGGAGGATCCTCTCGCCTTCCGTGCCCATATGTGGTTCCAGCACAATGGGGCATCTGCCCATTTTAGTAGAGACACGCGTCACCATCTGAATGCCACATTTGGGAACAGGTGGATTGGGCATGGCAGCCCTACTCTGTGGCCTCCCAGATCACCTGATCTCCCTTATCTCGATTTCTTTCTGTGGGGATATTTGAAAAGTATCGTGTACAAGACGCCTGTGCTGTCTGAGGAGGATCTGGTAACTTGACTGGCCTCCACAGCCGGCAATGTGCACTATCGGCCCGGTGTTTACAAGAAATTACGACAATCGTTACTCCACCATTGTGCCACGTGTGTCAATGTTAGTGAACGCACGTTTGAGCATTTGTTGTAATTATGAGCAATAAATGTCACTCTGGAAACCTGTGACTGTCCTCCATTTATGACCCCTCACTGCATTTCTTAGCGTGTAATTTCTTTATAGATACGTAGCATTGTTGGATGCTGTATATACTACCACCCAAGGCTCGAAATGTACTGGAACAAACCGGGAGGGTGTTCCGGTTCGTGAAAATTTTCATTTTAGGCCCTGCTAGCACCCTCTGACATTTGGGTCCTAAATTCTCGAATTGCATAAATTTGGCCATGGGAAGTTATTTTGGACTATAGTAAGTAGTGGACCCTTTTCCAATATGGTTTTAGGCTGGAACGGCAAATTTTCCAAATTTTGTTACATGATTAACAAATGTGGATGCAAATAATAGCATCCCTATAGTTAGTGTTTCATCTAAAGCGAAATAGAAAGGTGCAATGACATGCTGTACCTATTAGCACCCTGCCCTTCAACTTGAATGTCCTCGTGCCCATATGTCCCACCCAACCCTCGGAAAATAACGCACCATCCTTCCCCGATGATGATTCAAATTCTCACGTTAGAATCCAAAACGCGTGATGAAATTTGTTGATTTATAAAAATTTTGTACTCCAGCATTTCATTTCCGTAATAACACTGATGGTTTTGGCAAAACCAGATTGCAGACGAATATTTGTAAACAAAGCACTGTTGCCAGGTTTGCAGACTTTCAACCACGGACTACTGCGATAAACGTTAGCGGTTCCACCTATTTTTGAGATCAAATTTTTGTTAAAATCAATTTGTTTGTCTTTAAGCTCTAAAATAAGCATATTATTTACTTATTTTATGAAGCTTACTTGTCATATAACAGGGCATGCATTAGGTCAATGAGAGCCGCATTCCAAATATTATATTAGAGCCATGCCATAGTTACATAGTATTAAATACACAAATTTAATTAATATGGTTACATATTGTACCAAAGTCTTAAGTGCTATGTAAAATATACATATAAGAAAATATAATTAAGAGAAAGAAAATACAAAATAATTATTTCAAAGTTTAATAATAACTCCTAGATGGACCTATCGATGCAACCGAAGGTCTACTTTTGAAGCGATTACGTACAACTTCTATTCTTCATTAACCGATTCACTTTCTTAGTCAATTTAACAAGATTCGTAAAAAATGTTCTGAATAAAAAGGGGGGATTTAAATTTTTGACAGGAGCCGCATTTGCCCACCCGTCATATAGGATATTTGAATAAATTAAATTATTTTAGGATATTGTTTGAATAAATGAAATTATTATAGTTTATTGTTTAACTAAATTATAGTTATATTAATTTAATTATTATTTTGTATGAAGTTGAGATTTTTTAATCTTGCCATCTGGCAACATTGACATTAGATTGCAATAATCACGCACACCTTCCGCTCGCCTTTCGCATATACTTAACTCGGAAAAAAAAAAAAAAAATCCTCCAAAAAATGCTTACCTGCAAACAAAAACTAAGCAATTTAAAGAAAGCAACTATAGGAACTAAACAAATTAAGACGTTGTTTAAAGGAATTGGTAGCAGTAAACTGACGTAACTGTGGATGTTCATTATGAGTATCCGTGTATTTAGAGGGCCAGAAAAAAATGGCCTCTTGTCAGTCCGTGTGCCCTGTCCTAATTTTTTTCTAGATGAAATACTACTATAGTTCCAGAATGGCTCATTTTCGGTCATTGGTTCACTGGACCAAAGTTTTTTTTTTTTTATTCACTTCTCCCATTACGCATGCTTGACAATTTCCAGTTGCCTCCAGTATGGTAAAAGAATCATTTTCCATACCTTTGATGACTAAATGGCAACACTACTCAGGACAAGGGAAGGGAATTTCCGATTTTTTTTTCTACTACATTATTAGGGCGATAACTTAAATCATGTGTCAAAAAAAATTTTTTTTGTGCGTGTAATTGCCAACGTAGTAACGATGTGGATGTAAACAATAGTGTCACTCTGCAGCCAAATCGGGTCTTTTGTGGATATAGGGATGTGTGCCAATATGGTTTATTTGATATCCCCTACAATCCCTTAACGTTTTGGCCATGAATTCAGGGACACCCTGTATACTACATTCCCGCATATATGCTTCACATAATATCATCACTCAACACTGATAGGCACATCACACTATTATTTGAGTTTCTCTAGAATATTTGAAATATTAGAAAGGATCTTAGTGTTGATAGAGCTCATGAAGATATTGCAAAAATTATTGTATAATAAATTCCCCACGAAAAACTCACAAAAATCTTGCCCCGGAGGCTTTTCTGTGTTGACCATATTTGGCAATTGTGTTATCCCTGTGAAGGATAATAATATCACACATCCTTATACAGGGTTTGTCCCAGAAGTTCCCGGAATGATTTTTTGTAGTTGGCAACGCTGGCTGACGGGGCGGAGAAGTTGGTGGGGGATCTGAGCTTGGAAACGAGACCGGTATCAGTCGCCTGCGGGCAGTTGTTGAGGCAGGGTCACGCTCCGCGCAGAGGTATCTACTGCACCCTCGTCGATCAAAAAATGGACCAGTTTTTGGAGCAGCGTTATGCAATCAAATTTTGTGTGAAACTGGGTAAAAACGGGGCGGAGACACTCGAAATGCTTCGGAAAGCCTACGGTGACGGGGCGATGAAAAAAAGCCAAACTTTCATGTGGCACAAGCGGTTCCGGGAAGGTCGGGAGTCCGTCAACGACGACGACCGCTCTGGACGCCCGTCGACATCACAAACGGACGACTCGGTGCAAAAAGTGCGTCAAGTTTTGGACAATGACCGACGATTAAGTGTTCGGGTGATTGCAGAGGAGTGTGGAATACCCAAAACAATCGTTCATCGCATTTTAACGGAGGATCTTCAAATGAGGAAAGTCTGCTCGAAAATGGTGCCAAAAGTCCTGACGAGTGAGATGAAGGAGCAGCGTTTGTTGAAGTGCCAGGAATTGCATGAACGCTACGAAACGGACCCAGAATTTTTGGACAGAGTGATCACAGGGGACGAGACGTGGATTTTTCAGTACGATCCCGAATCAAAGCGCCAGAGCAGCGAGTGGCACACCAAGGAGTCTCCTCGCCCGAAAAAAGCAAGGATGAGCAAATCGCGAATCAAGGCAATGCTCATTGTGTTTTTTGACAGAAAAGGTGTAGTTCACAGTGAATTCGTGCCACAAGGACAAACAGTCAACAAGGAGTTTTACTGTGAAGTGCTCAAACGGTTGCGCAACAGGGTTCGACGCGTCCGAAACGAAATTCGCGACAATTGGATCTTGCACCATGACAACGCGTCAACCCACACCGCGCTCATTGTCTCCGAGTTGCTGGCCAAAATGGGTGTGGCAACGCTGCCCCAGCCGCCGTACAGCCCCGATCTGGCACCAGCGGATTTCTTTTTGTTCCCAAGGATCAAAAGAACCCTGAAAGGAACTCGGCATGGGACGCTGGAGGCGGTAAAAGCAGCCGCGACGACCTCACTGAAGGAGATTCCCGTTGACGACTTCCAGGGCGCCTTCAATGATTGGGTGAAGCGTTGGCAACGGTGCATCGAAGCAGGGGGAGAATACTTTGAAAAGTTCTGAAAAGATTGTAAACTGATATTGAATAAATGATTTTAAAAAAATCATTTCGGGAACTTTTGGGACAAACCCTGTATATACAAAGACAGAAAGCATTGTTCCTGTCCTCATTTGTCTAGCGACCTGAGACACTCCGGGATGGAGGGACCCTGGTTCGAATCCAGGATGGGGAAAGCGTCTCTTTTTCTCCAAAATTACATAAGCTCTAGTTTGAGCTGTAATTAAAACGTGGGTGGCAAAAATTATAGTATAATAAATTCCCCCACGAAAACTCACAAAAATCTCGCCCCGGAGGCTTTCTTGTGTTGACCATATTTGGCAATTGTGTTATCCCTGCGGAGGGTAATAATACCTTAACACCTTTACATACGGAGAAAGAGAGCGTTGTTTCCTGTCCTCATTCGTCTAGCGGTCCAAGACACTCCGGGCTAAACGGAGGGACCCTGGTTCGAATCCAGGATGGGGAAAGCGTCTCTTTTTCTCCAAAATTACACAAGCTCTAGTTTGAGCTAATATACGTGGGTGGCAAAAATTATTGTATAAAGATATTGCACTTTATCTGATTTCAGCTGATGTTATAAAACTGGGCCTAAAGTTGAAAAACCTGATTTGTGTATCTGACCTCTAAAAAAGGCAAACTGTCATACTGACTTTAGCCACAAAATCATCTGAGAAAACACAATGTTTTAAATATTCAATTGATTAGACTCCACATCGATAACAATAATTGTGAAGAAGGAAAATTCATAGGTCATCAGTGAAAAGAAGCAGTTTTATCGAAATGTGGAGTAAATCTTTTAACTCTATTAAATTAATGTTCCATGTAAATGCTTCAGCTAGTTCCATGCAGGTACGAAATGGAATTACAACTATTTATTAAAGCTTAAAAGGTTTAGCTTAAGAATGCCATAAGTTGTGGCTCTCAATCAATAGACATGCATGTCCATCAATATCTAAAACAAATGACTAACATTTTTAGAATTTAGAAAACAGTTATATGCATTGCTATCAAATATAAAAGGCAAAATAAAATAAAGGAATAATATTTTAATAGTAATTATGAAATTTGGAGAGAGAGAGAGAGAGAGAGAGAGAGAGGGTTGTCTAATTAGAAATAGTTCATAAAGACCATAAAGTAAAGCACACACTTGACTAAATGGCTTCCGTGAGGTTTTCAACCGACGTTGCTTTTCGCCTGCCCAAACACTATTTCCTTCCAACAATATGATAGCAAATTCTCCAGGTATATCTCAGCGGCTTAAACAAAACGAAAAGCTATTTTAATTCATAAATATGGATACACAAATGAAAATTTTAGAAATTAGAAAAGTCATGCTTTGAAAGTCATGAAATAAAAGATGCAATTACAAAATAGTTCAATGGGCTAATGGCATAGGTCTACAAGGAAGATACACTAAAACTCATCGCACATTATCAAAAACTTTTGTGTCCACAACTAAGTAAAAAAATAACTTTAAACACTTGATCAAAATAGCCAAATTATGTAATTGTTAATTTTGTAAGTTACTGATAATTGTTTTAGCCCAAAACAATTTTTAGCATTTTAATAAATTGTGGTGTTGTTAGTTTTGTACATTTCATTCAATTACTTTGTGCACAGTGTGTCGTTATTCTATTTATATACTTAAACTAAGTCATAATGAGATGAAATTAATGGATAATGAAAGAGATATCCTGAGAGGAAGAGTAGGGCAGTCAAGGTTGATCTGACACCAATGGGTCAAACCTCGCACAGGTATTATTCACATACACACTCTGCTCACCCTTCTCATGTAACTTTTCTCCATTTTCTGTAAAAGGGCTTGTTTTTATGAGTTTTACAGTACAAGGATAGCAAGTGTCAAGATACACAAGGACCTACAGTTTTCCAAAAAATCCAAACCACTTAAGACTTTGGGAATTGCTTAATGGACTATGGTAAGCGGTTATTTATGCAAAAGAGATTCAGACTATTTCAATCTTTTTAACCGTTGGTATGTATTCACGGTGGCAAAAAGAAAATGTCTTAGTGTAGTAGAAAAGGTGGGGTTTTGAAGAAAGCAAATCGTGGAATGCACAAAAAACACATTGTCCTTAAATTGGATGTTACCCCAAACACACTAAGAATTATGAAAAAACAGGAGTTCATTATGAAAACTTTTGAAGATATGTGGCATCTGACAGGAAACTTTCTAAAACAGGATAGTTTTCAATTTTCCAAAAATGTTCCCGGTGATATATTTCACAGACTTAAGTGAATACTTTTATGATGCATCATTATCAAAATTTGTTCCATAGCAAGACACTGGAAGCAGAGGTATTGTATATTATATTTCCAAGACAGATTTGACGTATTCCAGAAGCTTTCTCAGCTAAACTGCAAACAGCAATTACATTAACGCCTACAACGCTAATGCCGTGTACAGGTGCATTCTGTACCTCACCAGCTTTAAGTCTTTATGTGGAAGCCAACGAACCATCTTTAACATCAAGGCGTATGCAGCTCTCTCTCAACTATTATACGAAACTTAAATCACTGCCCACTCACCCTCTTTGGGATGTCGTTTTCGAGCCTCGTTCCACCTTGCTTTTTGGTGCTCGCCCTTCATGCGTCCCTTCTTTTGGTATTCGGATGGATAGACTAACCAGAGAATTGGGTATAGATTGCCGGAGTATTGCTCCTTCACATACTCATTTCTCTCCACCATGGGTCATACCTGCCATGGACATCCATTTTGATCTGGTTAACCACAGCAAAAGCACTACACCTAATGCTTTTTACCAGCAGTTATTCTCTGAATTTCAGGATCATTTTCAAGACTCCAATTTCATTTTTACAGATGGGTCCAAAACAGAAACAAATGTAGGTTCTGCATTTGTCATTAACAACAGTGCCATTGCAGAAAAAATCCCCCCATCATACTCCATTTTCACAGCAGAACTTTATGCCATTTCCATGGCACTTGCGTATATTTCAACTCATAGCTTAACTCATTGTATCATCTGTACCGATTCTCAGAGCTCTTTAAGAGCCCTGGAATCTTTTAAATATGCACCTCATCCTATTTTATCCAAAATCCATTCACAACTGCAGCACCTGCACAATCATTCCAATATTAAATTCTGCTGGATCCCTGCTCACATTGGTATCAAAGGGAATGAGGCTGCTGATGCAGCTGCAAGGGCAACGAACTCACCACTTGCTTCTAGCCAACTTCTTCCTTTCTCTGACCTGAAACCAATTATCAAGACCTGTGTGAATCAAAGGTGGCAAGAAGAATGGGATCATCAAACCAATAACAAATTGAATAATATTAAACATACAATTGGTAACTGGCCCTCCTCATACCGTAAAAATCGGAAAGAGGAGGTTCTCCTTGCTAGACTTCGCATTGGGCATTCCCATCTCACCCATAGACATCTGTTGGAAGGAAAACCAGCACCAATTTGCCAAGTGTGCAATGAACCCATGAGTGTTTTACACATTTTAACTCAATGCCCCTATTATAGACTTGCCCGCACTCTTACTTTTAACTCTTCATCACTGTCTGACATTTTAAATGACCATGCTGACCATACGCACGTTTTTAAATTTTTAAAAAGTACTGGCTTTTACTACAGTCTTTGATTTTACCATGTTTGGCGCAGTATAGCCCAGATGCTCTTGCGCCATAAAAAAGCCAAACAATCAATCAACATTAACGCCTCAATGATGGTTTGTTCATCCAGCTCTTGTTCAAGCATTTTCCAGACCATAAAAATCTTCCCCATGATTTGAAAGATCTTAAAGGTACTCAGAAATATCTTTCTGAGGCGAGATGCTGCCACATGAATCATTGCCCTTCCCGATGTGATGAAGAGTTCATCCACCAGCATTATCATGAATCTACCTTTGTCGTCACATTCAATCTCTGTGAAAATAAAAGCAGACATTAGAATCAAAACATACAAACAGGAAGTATACATGCATAGCAAGGTTAAAATTCCTGGCCTGGAAAAAAACGAAATTAATAAATATTGAGAGGATCCGGCCTGCTGAAAAGAAATTAAACAATACATGGATCCCTGTACTCATACAGGAGCTGTGGCATACACAAACACTCTCACCTAATAAAGGAAGGAACAGTCACACTGTTCTTCTCCATGAAAAAGGAATTCAAACACCTGAATTATATAAAATACTATGAGATTTCAAGCATCTGAAGGTACATTCGCTAATAGAGATGTTCATCATTGGACACACAGAGAGATCGGCAGGTGTGCTGTATCAGAAATGCGAGTGGGATTTTATGTCGACAGAAGCTCACTAAAAAGAAAATAGATTCATTTGAATGAAGAACGAAATGGTTCCCATTTTAAAAAGAATATATCCCAAAGTCGATCCCAGTATATTTAAAACAAGGCCTCCCGAGTGTAAAATTTTATAAAAACACCTGGGGCCAAGAAATCACGTGGGGGTCCCATATTTTCTTGCACAAGGCAAGTGAAAGATTTCTCCCATTTTCATTCTGGAACAGGAATAGTGCCTTCTCCATATTAAAAATTTGACAAAACACAAGAGTTCTAGCTTTTATTAAAAAGTCTAGAGGAGAATCTTTTCTCAGTTAAATAAAAAGCACCCACCGACAGATACATTGTACATCAAACATTCAAGGCCGCTTTTCTCCTTCAATTGGAGAGGCCTGTACCCCAATCCTTACTTCAAATGCATATGAATACTATACAAATGTGTCATTCAAGGAATATTTAGAACCTTTTTTTCTCATTCCTTCTTGTTTTTAACTGTCTATATGAACATAAATTGTACATTATGTGATTTATATTCACTTATTTGTAAAGGAGAGTGCACTGATCAAGAAATGTGTCTCTAAGCACGATATACAGTGAACATTTTTATGAAGCTCCAATTTACAAACTACGTGTTTTTACAAGCTATTGAATTATCCTGAAAAGTATCGTATAGAACTAATGTTAATTCCCATTTGCACAACACTTTCAGGATCTATACAAGTTCGTAAATGTGAGAATACACTATACTATACAATATGTATATTTCTACAGGGTGATTCAGCTAAGTGTGTACAAACTCCTGAGAGGGGTAGGTTGCATAAAGACAAATTGAAATCATATAACAATGCAGAGTCGGAAACCTCATCTTCATGTACTAATGTAGAGAGAAGATGAGAAATGGAAGACAAGCACCTAAGAGAACAAAATGTTTTTTTTTATTATTCACAAGGCATTTGGGAAATGCATTGAGGTTACAGAACATAAAGTGATATCGGTACACAAATCCACCTGGATAAGATACCGTTAATTTAGACGTTTTGCATCAATTATCAACATCATAAATAAGCTAAAGAAACTGTAACCGTAAACCGTTCTAACTGTGAATATGTTTACTTGAAAAAAGAGAAAAATTGCAAGTTTTATGACAACAATTCTAAATGTTAAGAAGCAATCTACGATTTCATTTGTGATTCCGGTGTTTCGACATTAGTGCCAAAATTTTTGTAAGGGAGTTTGAAATATTAAAAAAATATTTTTAGAACTGAATTTAAAAATTCAGGCGCCATAGCGATCAGGCATCTTGGATTTGTCGGCACCTGTTTACTATATTTTTATTGGGACTGAATTGTTCAATATCATTTAGCTTCGCTTCCAAATCTTTCATTTTAGCATTCCTCACTCACTGATTATTCGTGAAATCATGAAATTTACACTCTAAGGGCATATACCTACTTTCAATTGCCACAACTTACGTTAAAACATCATCAAGCTTGGATGTAAAAGACAAACAATTTTTTAAAGAACAAAATCTCAGTCTTAATCTCAATCAAAGCCTATAACTTACCATGTATGAGATCCAAATATTCTTTAATATCCAAAGAGGGTGTAGTATTTCTGTTAATATAAATAAAAAAACAAATAAAATAGTTGGTGAAATACCCTGATGAGGCAATGTACGACATCCATTGCATGTATGTACAACCAGCCACTCTACCTTTGGAGACATTTTACGAAAATTCTTTTCAGTAATTGAAATACAACAGAGGTAAAGAGAACGCTGGCATTCACCAAGAGAACATCTCAAATAGTCCACCGAAACAATATCTTTGCCACAGCGAGGATAAGTCTCAATTTCTGCATTATGTATTACATATGACAAAGTGGAAATGTAGTATGGTCATCTTTAAATTACCTCACTGCTGTACGCCAGCGAAAATGGGTACTATATATATGTAGTGAAGTTACTCACAAATAAATTTTAATATCGAACAAAAATTTAAAGTGCAAAAAAAAAGCATTTAAAACCAGGAGCTCAAAAACACTTGCGACTATCTGTTATGCACCACTAAGCGAGAAAAAAAAGCATGCTTTAGAGCAGTACAAATAACACTCCATTTCAATCCTGCATAGCAACTATCCTTCTGACTGGTTTATTATCGTCACCTAACAGTGTCCATATCCTATTTGCACATGTGCAACCTTGCATGACTTCCCTCGCCTACGGTGATGCTTTATTTACAACCATTGTATTTAACATGAAGATATCTGAAGCGATGACAATCTACTTAGAAGAAAAATAAACATTCATTTGGAATCTTATCTACTAAAGTGATAATGAATGGTATTGCAATACCACAGTAGATAATTTAAAACATCACAAAACTAATAATGCATGCAGCACATTGTGTGATTATGCATAAAAATGTAATTATTAACATAACAGGGATATCTCAAAGATGTTTATCGTGAACAATGGCATTGGAAAATTGGAGGCGGGGATTCAAGACCCTTCCATTGAGTATAAAAGCAGTGTTCTCATTAATACCGAATCATATGAGATCTTCTATACGAGATTACTCAAGCCCTCCCCATAATTTTTGATTCGCTACATTCCTGATTGCAGACATATAATCAACTTAGTGGATCTCAAGATCATTACATGCTATATCCAAAACATTGAGTGAAACTCTATATTCTATGGTTGAGCATAAAATTACAATTTCAACACACTGCTGACAATGGAAAGAGAATATAGAACATGTTCTTATGGTATACACATATCATTTTTGATTATACAAGTTCTGTGGGATTTTGAGTTGTCCACTAAGGTACTGCAACATCAGTATCACTCTACTGGCAACCTTCCAAACATGAGAAGTTTTTGTGCTAGATAAAATTGTATTGCTGCAGATGTTTTCATGATAAATATGAGGTTAATCCACTGAATGGTTCTCCTATTTACAGCCATTGGAAATATAGATTTTATAAGCATGGGTATATTTCTAAGATTTGAAATATTAAGTTTGATATGCACACTTCAGCTGCACTATTTAAACAAAACCACATATGGCAAGTCAAAAATTTTGGAAGGACTTATTATATGCCAGTCTTATAATGAGCCAGTGGTGGAAATCACTGACCCTCATAAAAGAATGTGTTGGCCAAAAGGAACTTGATGCTACTGAAGAACTATGCACAGTGAAGGGAACCTCTGTTGCAGTTGATACGTTATTTTCCATATTTGGACTTGCGCATAGCAAGTTACGAAATCAGTTAGGAGTTGAGAAGGCAGCAAAATTGGCACTTTTATTTAAATCCTTAAATGTTGGTTTTTAATAATATCATAATTGAAATCTCTAATACATATTGCAGTCTCGATAAACAAGAAATAAAGGCATTGAATTTTCGTTTTTATGTTATTAAACACGTTATTTAGATATTCACTTAAAGCTTGAGAAGAGTAAATTGAATGAATGTTAATAATATCTTACATAAATGAAGCTGAAAGAAAAATGTTACTTTACTTCTGAGGTATACAATCTTAACCAAAAAATCCAATTTAAGTAGAGAAAATCTGATTTAAATAAAAAGTCTTTTTTTTTTTACACACACTCCCTAGGAATAATTTTACCAGTATAAGGACTTAGTAAGCAAAGAAATCACTGAACACTGATTAAAACCATCAATAAAAGTAAAATAAATTACAAAATCAGTGGATTTTATAATGAAAAGTACATCTTAGTAAATAATTGAAGTATAAAAAATTCAGACATAAACCTGAATGGAGAATCGATTTAGTATCACTAAAAGTATATCACCTTCCAGATATCATATACTGATGCATTGTGACGGAAGTGGTTCAATCCTTTTAATAATTCTTAAAAATGTTATAAGCTTTAATTGTATATATGATATTCTGCCCTGAAAAGTAAATGAAATGAAATAAGAAATAGTGTTTCATGCCTACTATACATCAAAAAACAGTAGTAGCACTAGAAACATGTATAACAAGTATAAGTATGTATATACAAGAGGGAAATATATATTTATAATGTATATACAGTCGAATTTCCATAAGTCAAACCTCCAAGTGAACGGGACAAAACTTCAAGTTATAGAATGATCCATTTATTACTATACGTGAATTCAATAATACGTTTAAAAATCATACAAATACTGTAATTGCTATAAACTGATTAAAGGATGTTTAACATGTATATACCCTTAAAAATTATATTTTATTAAGAAATCTGTAATTTTTCATTGTTGTTTCGATGTAAAATTTTCGTTTAGAAAGCAAGCCTCTAAATCAGCAGTAGTCTTAAAGATGTTTTCAGGCATTAATTTACGGGATTCAGTGAAGGATCTTAATGTTTCGATTGCAGAAAAAGTGTCCTTAAAAGTAGGAACAGGACATGAACTAAGTACCTCGTCATCATCATCAATAGGCATCTCCTGAACTGAATATCGTGATCGGTAAGATGTGTTGAAATTAGCAAATTGGCATCAATATCAACATTACTTTCTAAGTTATTTCATCTGGCATTTTCAATTCAGGTGCCAAAAAATTCCTCTCATATGAGGCTGAAATAGCGCAATTAGTATTTGATGAAATTTTGCGCTCTTCGAAAATTTTTCCGTGGTTGAAACGAACTTTTCTGAGGTGATGCACAGTAGTTGATGGTTTTGCACTTTCCCATGCATACTGAATATTTCACACACAATTCAAAAGTATTACCTTGGGCTACTCTGTTCATCATCTAACGAAGAGATAAGTTTGAAAGTAATACGTTTCCTGTAGAAGTGTTTCAAATTTTTTCTTTATAGCTTGATCCATGGGCTGAAAGTTCGATGTTGCATTTGGGGACAAAATATCACTTTAACCGCCTTTAATTCTTTACTAAAAATCTTTGGATGAGTAGGACAATTGTCAACAAATATTGCAATTTTTCTTCCTTTTTTGTAAAATTTTCTTTCCAATTTCATAATCCAAGATTCATACAAGGTCATTCAGGTCTTTCCATTATTCTCGTACTTTATAAGTAAATATTTTTTATTGTGCCTATCATTAACAGAGGCAACTTTTCAGTTCCTGACATGTTGGCTCATACCATGATGGTAACTCGCATAAATGGAACTCAAGGAAGGTGATGAACTGCACAACGTTTTTGACATCTATTCAATCAATCGGATGACTATAGGTGCTATCCCTGTAAACAAGCCAAAAGAGAATGAGAAACAGGATCAAGTAGGTCAGAAAAGTATGCATTTGATTTTTATTTTATTATGCTGAATAAGAAATTTAGAACAAGTTAAGAGTGACATTTTAAATTAATACCACTACATGTATAACACAATAAAGAATTTGCTTCAACAAAACTCACTTTTCAATAAAAGAGAATTTGTTCTAAAATGGAGTTTATACAGGAATTTTAAAAATTGAAACTTAACTTAAAAACACTTACATTAATGGGAAGAAAATCATGTTAAGGTATTCAAACCTTCCTATTTATTAAACTTTTTCACTGTTTTTAAATCAGATTCAAACTACCAATTTAAAATCCTCTATCCCCACCTTTTGTCAACTTTTTCATTAATTTTGATACCTTTACCATCAGAAATATGAATTGTTTGTAAGTTTTATGGTGCAAGGAGAGCAATGGACATGCTGCGCCAGGATCTACAATTTTCCAAGGAATCCAAAATTCTTATTGCCTAAGGAAGCACCACCTGGATTACAGGAAGGAATTGGTAAGCCTTCTTGTTTTGGCACAGTTGGGAGTCGAAACTGGAATAATAGCATGCTAGGCAAACATTCTACCACTGCACCACAGCAAGGTCTAAGAATATGAAAGAAAGTCACATAAGGGTTGTCTATACTTAAGCATGTTTGATAAATCAAAATCTCTTACCCAAGTTAAAAATTTTACCAGTTTCAAAGTCAGAAAGACTATCCGAAATCATATAATAGATATACAATGTTGCTTTATTTAAAGTACAATTTTAAATAATTACATTTTGAATTTGCCACAAGTAGAAATCGAATAAATTTTTTTTTACAATATGCTTGATAATTTGGTTCAAATTTTTGAACCGAAGGCTGAAATTTCAGATTCTATGGAACCCTGAACACCCTCAACTGGGAGCAATATAACATTCTTAGGAGTTGATTGGTATACACAGGGAGGTTGATGGGAGAAAATTATTTAAAAATCACTAATATATAAAAGTATACAGTTACAGATAAACATTTTAAATGTTTAGAGAGTTATAGGCGCAAAATTAAGAGATTTTTATGTTAAAATTTGCATTGTTATGCTAAACAGTGAAATTTTTCTTTTACAATACTGTCTATAATGATAATCTGTCTACAGTAAGATTTTCTTCTAGTCCCCACAGATACAGAATATATCAGATTTAACCTTGTCCATACCGTTATCTTTTCCTAATTTCTTGAGTATCATTATAAACAAATTTCACTATATTTTGTTTATTTTATGAGATTGCAAAAGCAGTTGATGTAAATTAAACCTGCTTTAGTTTCGTTTTCTCTTTATTCATAGAAACATTTCTAACTTTATATAAAGTTGAAGCTGGTTTCACCCATGTTAATTCCATCTTAACAAAACAGAGAAATAAGATGTAGAATTCCGTGGTGATTTAAAGCTAAAACTTACTCATTTTGAACCCAACATCGTTAATCTTGTCAACAGCCATCAACTACACCTGTCACATTGACACTGTCATCAATTTTACTAACCTAATAAAAGTCGTATCATAATGCATCCAGTAGCGTAGTAAAATGGAAATCAAAAGACGTTATTTTCTCTAAGGCTACATCACCTAATTTTCTTTAAAGCCACTTGAGTGTCTTCCTCATAGCTATTTGAGCCATGAGTTTTGAATTGCTATGCTACTGAATGCATCTGGTTAGATATAATTATATCAGATACATACAAAATAAATAACAAACACCGTAAAATAAACAATCTAAAAAGATAACATAAGCATCTTTACTGGCTTTTTCTGTTATAATAAAAAAATAATAAAATAGAGAGGGTCGATAAAAAAAAAAAAAATCTTAAAATTCTTTAAGGGGTTGAAAGCAAAAAATAGTTTGGGAACACTCCCTTAACCTTAGTAACAAGATCAATTATAGTACTAAAAATCAGATTGTGAATTTCAATGAGAAACAGTCTTAAAATTCTAATTAATAACAGGTTCCCAAACTGGGCTCCACAGAAGCCTTGAAAATATTTGGCATCACATTATGATTTTACTATATTATCTTAATATCACATTTTAAACATATTAAAAATATCACCCAATGGCCTAGGAAGTAACACTGAAAGAGTATAACTGGGTGATGAATCCATTCGCCACTACTTTGAAACTGACTACCTAACATCAACTGGTCATGGTTGCCTCATAGATATCATGTCAGACAGTACTTTGAAAATTGCTTTCTAAAGTAAGTTATGTTCTGAATTTCGGTTAAGTTTAAAGAACAAATTTAAGCCACTACCCGATACAGCAAAAGCATTTTTTCTCTCATTTACCACAAGTTACTTGTATAAATCTAGATTTTTGCTGGGACTAGTACAGAATACGGTAAGTTCACTGACTTTTACACAACTCCGTCATGATTCTGCCGAGTATGACAACCGTGCTACAATTCTGCCATTTTGAAAACAAATCTATTTTTGGTAAAGGAATATGTTTAAAAAATGCAATAAGTAGAATAAATTGAACAACAACCATTACAAAATAATCTTTCATCAATAAGAAAATGTAATTCTTATATAATGAGGAACTTTTCTGGTGCAATTCTTATTTTAATATTGAATTTCATATTTTTTACTGCAATGCTGGTTTTACCGTAAAACTGGCCATTAAACAATCGAGTGGCATCAGTTAAACTGGCAGTATTTCTTCTGTGTATTTAGTGCTCCGATTTACTCACATTCAACCATCCCAATTTTATTATTTGCGATATGGATACTCCGTTAACCCTGAAATTTTTTTTTTATTTTGTTTTTTAACTGTAGAACACTTGTAAATTATGCGAACAAGAAAAACTGATGGCATCAGCAACACCTGCTATAATGAAATGATGTTTTTAAGACCTTTCTTAGTCCTAGTACTTTCGCAAAAGTCGTAGGGCTTCGCTGTTGTGATGCAGAACATGCTTTGCGGTCCATCAATGGGGAGAAGCCTTCACCAGAGCTTGGGAACTCTGTGCTTATTTGTTTAATGGAAACTATGGAATTGGAGTTAGAAGGAAAAAATGACAGTATTAAAAAAATAGAAAACTAAAATCCAAGTAAGAAAAAAATGCACGTAAACAAAAAAAATCGTCAAAACGGAAGAGGTTACTGTATTGTTAACTAGCGCACAAATATATTTGATTTTCCAGTTACTACTGCACTAAAACATTTTTTCATTAACTAAAAAACACTTTTCCCAACATGACGAAATAGGGATATGCGTACCCGGCTTTAATGGTGACATTTTAAAAAAGTCGCCAAAATTTATCCTATTATGTACTAGCGCCTTTTTGCCCATGCAGCAACTGAAAGTAAATACGACACTGAATCTGATCGTTTAGAGCTATCCTCAATAAAAGCAGACATTAACAAACTATGCAAAACTAAATAACCTCATTTCTCTGATTAGTTACTACATTTTGTAATTATTACCACGTTACATATAGACCCTATCTAAAAAACACATATTAAAAGTGGAAAAGAGTAAAGGGCTCCTTGACCAATTTTTTTCTTAAAAGGGGCACTGCGGGACGAAAGGTTCGGAAATCACTGATTTACAATATCTCTGGAAATAACATTTATGAATCTGATAATACATATATTGATAAATTAACTAGAACTTTTTAGGTTTTTATTTTTATTTACATTGATTTTACTGACGATCTGAAAAGTTTGTTTATAATGTTATGGCCGAAATGTGTTGCCAAATTGAAAGAAATCTATGTTGTTAGATAATTTATTGTAAAAATATTATTATCTGGGCGGCAAGCACACATTATTAGAGTTGTAAAAACCCGGGAATTTTGGAATAAAGGAGGTAGTTCCGTCCGCACCTTTCTTCGTTCGTTCGTTCTTATGCGAGGAGGGTAATGGGAAAGGTGGCCGCCGAAGGGGGCAGCGCTGTATTCCCAG
>QLNU02015360.1:225381143-225401089 GCA_006491805.2 Dysdera silvatica
CACTTAACTTTTTTGTATATACAAAATCTTTTCGAGTAATTGCTCTAATCCACGCTTGTCTCAAATTGTCATCTTTTGGAAACGAAAATACGTGAACCTTGTTATCCTTGTCATAATTACCTCTACACCCAGGAACGCAGCATTTAAGTGGCATTCTATTAAAAAGGAAAAAAAAAAATCAACCAAATATACTTTTGAAAGTTTTTAAAAATTTAATAATTACATATAATGAAATAGACATAAATAATTTGTGTCACAATTGAAATTATAAAATGCACAGAGAAGAAACGTTAGTTTTGTCAAGACTGGCTGCTTCCTACTGGTTTTAAAAAGTTTTCTACATATGGATAATCTTTGTATTAATGACAGATTTTTAATTATATAAAAATGTTCTTGGGAGGGGAGAGGGGACACCCAAATTGCTCAGAAGTAAAAAAAGTAATCCTAAGAATTTCCAACTTTCTGGACCAATCTCACATTGAAAATAATGCTAACATTCATTTCCTAAAACTGATATAGGCCTATATAATATTTTCTCCAAATTTATAAGGTCTCCAAAATAACACTATAAATAACCTTTAGAAGTGGTTATTAGTGTTCGTGTGGGGGGTGTTATGAGAAATTTGTCAAAAGTATTATAACAGTGACAGTAACTTAGTGAGATTTCTAGATTTTATTGACCCAAGTTGGGAAGCATATTCCTAAGAAAACAGTTCCACCTGATAATGTGAACAAATAATTTAAAGTAAGGTGACAAATTGCAATTGCACTGCTATAAAAAAATGATTTCCAAATACATCTGACTTTATGTAACTCGAACTTTTATAAGAATCCCTTGGTAATTCGAAGAAAATTTATTCAATTTCTTTATGTCAGTAGTGTAATAATATATTATTTATTAAAAAGTTTTTCAAGGTCTTACAGATTTTAAATTTAAAATAACTTTTGAAATTTATATCGAGAAATGTTAACGCACAGTGAGCTTGCTGACTTCAGTGGGCTTTTTTTTACTATTTTCATATTTTAAATGTGTAATAATACCTTTCCCACTGGCAGATCGAAGACGGGGTAATGAGGATGATTGCCCCCCTACCCGCCTTCAGCCAGTATTATATTATGGAAAATGAAAAGTTCTAGACACTTGGCTAAATATAGGATTTAGAAATAATCGCCTCCTCTTGAAAAGTTTTTAGATCCGCCATTGACTCTTCCTAACTCAAAGTTGACGGTATACATTTTGTAAACTATGGATTTAGAGGGAGACCCAGTGTATCAGAACCTTCTCTTTTATCAGGCAAAAGTAGAACTCGTAGAGGTTACTTCTTCTTCTCACTCTGAATATTGATTCCCTATCCTCCCCAACTAATAATTAAAATCTGCTCTAGAAATTAAAGGCAAGTTCCTCTCCATTTTTCGTGGACTACACCAAGTTACCATTTCCATTGAAAAAAATGTCAAGTAGGAAAAGAGCACCCCTGTTTTTCAATTGTGTTTAATAAGTAATAGATGCACTCTATTGCTTATATATTAACAGTATTGAATATTGGTGGTGTTAAACACAGTAATGTAATGTCCAAAATAGCCAATGCTGTAAGTGCGTCAAAAAATGTTACGGAATATAGGCTAAAATTATTATATTTAAATCACTGGCCTATGCAGGGGGTGTTGCTAGCATTTGCAAGTTTGTAACCCCCCATTGCAATGAAATTTTGTATATTTACATATGGAGAGAGAGAGAGATGTGGAGTTGTAGCTTTGTAATTCCCTCATTAAGACTATGACCCCTCTTATTAACTTTCTGGGTATGCCTATGATTTAAATACAGAACTACAGTACTTGAAAACGATAAAATAAACCACATAAAACTGAAATCTGTTAAAAATAATTTTCGACTTCAATAAAGGATAGGAAATACAGGAATAAAGTGAAAACATGGAATTGCACTTTTTGTGGCTACTGCTGAACATCTTCGATTTGTTTGTAGTTTTTTTGTTATAAAATTGCGATCCCCTTCCCTCAATATCAAATGGACACCACACAAATTCAATGAAAAAACATACTTATTGGTTATCCCCGATCGTGTGGCAATGCAGTTCGTTTAAAACGATCTCAAAACAGTAAGTTAATAAAAATAATGTACAATACACCAAACGGTTAAATTATTAATAACAATTACATACATACCTTTAATTCAAAGTAGAAAGAATAATCCGGATGACTTGGATGTACCAGGTTTTCATCGAATTTTGCGATTTAGAAATAAAGAACATACAGCACTCTTGAACACAGAGCACGTTTTAACGGAAATCTGTTCGCCTACTGCTTGTCACATGACAATAAGTGGCCAAACGAGTCGGAAGGCTGTATTTCCCGAGGGTAGTGGTACACCCCTCTAAACAGGGAGCGTTTAATTTGAATGACCCTGTATATAATCGCCAACGCAGATACAACCGTTAATGACCAGCTGCCTTCTAGTTTAATTCTCCCTTTTGGAAGAACTTAATTCCCACTTCGAACAATAATTTTTCATCCAATGTTTCTACTAACTCACGATGTATTTTATCCCATACAGAATAATTTTATACTATCCGGGACGTTTCTTTTGAAACTCACGTTTTCTAACAGGGACGTTGGCTTTAATTCACGTGTTTAATTTATTATACCATTCATTTTACCTATACCTGTAACCGCCGTTTGCAACACGGATTGGCATAACAAGTTGTGTTGTATCAACTGTCGTTCTGACGAAAATAGTCCAGGGCTATTGAAACAGCTGTGAACGATTAAATTTATTATTCAACTGTGTTAATTTGTTGCCTTCTCAATCATTTTTCTCAGAAGAGTTTATGTCTTGCAATATTTTTTATATATCTGAATGTGAGATGTATATATATATATATACATGGTACTTAAATTGAACTCATACTATGAAAGTAAGAATTTAAAACCCAACTAACTGAACAGAGTAATAATTTCTATTGCTATTTCTAAAGAACATGCGCTCCTCGAATTGTTGCTAAATCTTTGCAATATATTTAATGAGAATTTCGAACAGCTGCCACATTTCTTGGAATATTTCTTTCCATTAGTTTCGTATATTCGGTAGATATGCAATTTATTACCTGGAGCTTGTAATTTGTTATTGAACGATGTCATCGTTTCCCCGAACGCTTGAGTAAATATTTAATTATTTTTCCTCGTCTTCGCAGTCAGTTGGGAAGTTCTCAGGGTTAGGATATACACAGAAAAGCTGGAGTCGCGTCATACTGCACTATGAGGCAATTTAATTTTTCTATTTCGCGCGTATTTTCCTCCTTCGTGTTGATCAGTCATATTTCAATGCATTAGAATATTGATTGATACTTTTAATCGATTCTTGTTAAATATTGGCAACAGTAAAATATCGAAATCGAGGTATCGAATGGAAATTTCCGAGTCCAGCAAAACTATTAACAACTGGTTTGATCCAGCTCACCACTGGGCCCATGAGTAGGATATTTAGAGTTTAAAGATTAATCTAGACATCAAGAATACACAGATACATATTACATTAGTTTCGGGTAGGATCGTGCTTACGGCGTTCGCGACCCTCAAAAATGCTTTAACGTAACATAACGATTAAAAACGAAACTGACCGGAGTTTAGCATTACAAAATGAAGTTCTTAACTGGTCTAAAGATGAAAGGTCAAGAGAAGATAATGAAGTTAAATTAAAAATAAACGTTTCTAATCAAAGTTAGCTAGGAATATATCAATGATTTGGCATGCCTTGCTTAACTTCGATGTTGTGGATAAATGAGGGTTTTATTTAGGTATACTGCCGCATATAAACACAAAGAAAAACCAGTACGATGTAATTATAAATTTCTGATTCTCAGAACTTTGCAACAAGTTTTTTTTGTCGGAAACCAGTGGTCTCTGTAGTGGCTATAAGACCGCCACAATAAACATAACGTGCATGTCTACTGATGCTAACGCATTTGACTAATAACGTGTATATTTATTTTGACCACCATTTAGAGCTTCATGAGCGTTATGAGCTGGTTGCCGAGTAGCTTCTATCAACGTGTAAATGTAAAGCGATCCAGATGCCATACCGAATCGATAATCCAGTTGCAGATAAACTGGATCGATCTCGGGGCATAAAAATAAAATAAAAATGTATATAAGTTTTTATTGATGCAACAGCAGCTGAATAAGTACATCATTATCTTGGCCAATTTTGTAAGTGCGCGAACACACATGTCATCTTGAAATTAAAGCCACAGCATGGGAAACAAAATCTTCATCAAATGACGAACGGATGACTCAAGGAAAACTTTAATAAACGAGTTGATTTCAACAAAAATAACGAAGTTTCTAATGATATCAAAATAGAACAAAGTTATATTCGAATAAATGGAAGATATAATTTTATTTATATGAGTATTTATATTATACTCGTACGTTGAGACAGTATACCTTTTATCTTAACGTGGAAGTCTCCACCAAATTTTAATGAATATTTCTCGATATTATTTTTGTCAATAGATGGCGCAGCTATTTAATCACAGCCAATTTTCTCCATTTTCTTTTTTCAATTAATTTAAATTTGAAATGGGAAGCTCCATTTTTAATAATACTAAACTATATTTACATACGTTTTCATCTGTTAAGTTCTTCAATACATCACGTTATATTTAATGGCGTTAGTAATGATATATTATAGGCAACAATATACGTGATATATTTTCAATTACTGATTTGGTTTTTTAGATACTCGCCTGCATGTTTACATGTTTTATAATAAATTTAAAATTTTGTATCACGTTGGAATGGAAAATTCATTTATTTATGTAAATTTTCAACTCTTAAAAGCCAAAAAACTTTATTAATTGTGAAAATATTTTTAACACCGGCCTTAATTATTTGCACAAAACTCTCTTGCTTCCCCACAACAATACACTCTTAGCATAAATGATCATCGTATCCGTGTATGGAGAAAACGTGGACATACTTCTAATCCGGCTGCAACATTGTAGAGCAGTGTTTCTTAAAGTGTGTTCCACAAAACCTAGTGTTCCGTAAGTAACATTTAAAACATCGCCCTAATTTTTGCTCCAACAAGATTTTCAAGAATGCAACACAACTTTCGACAACCACTTGAAGTAAACTAACAGCAACCGTTACCCCTTAAAAATAGAAGAGTGCTACATAGCTTTTTATACCGATTTATTGTTTAATTTTATGTTTATGCCCGGGCAGAGATAAATCATAGGCTTTTAGATTTCACCTTAAATAACATTCATAGATAGGCTCCGTGGCCAGACATGTGACAATAAAAATGTTAAATGGGCTAGAATGTTTAGAACCACTAATATAAAGGGGAACATGATCAACGCGGTTATAACCATAACACTCATCTATTTTAACAGTAAATCTCCTCCGGTTTTGCTTCACATTACCTTGACAAAATGTAGGCAGGTTCACAACATTCTGTAGCCAATTATCTTATGTATACTGCCATACTTTTATGTTTTATTTACTAGTGTGATAAAGCCAGATCTCATGCGGCAAGGATCTTAATAAAGTTGAACATCGATAATCTTTTTTTTTTACTTTCGACGTTCGTTGTTTTCACCTCGATGTTTCACTTTCGAGGATCTAAGTTTTCACCATCGATGGTGACCGATGTTTTGAAACCATCAATGTTTTTACACTAATTTCGATTTATTTTAACGAAAAACGATAATTGTAATTTAACCTCTAGTTTTAATAAAACCATCCAGAATCAGTGGCGCTGAGAGACAACTCGGGCCTTCATGATCTCTTCCATGGGCACTAGCAAAGATATTTTTTCTTTTTGGGGGAGGGGGTTGAACCCCGGAATGAACAAAAAGTATGAAATAAGAAAGCATTTTTTTTTACTTACTTATTAATTATTTTACAAGATCACTGCTGAAAAAAGAAACTAACGTAAGCTACTGGTTGTTATTATTATTTTTTTAATAATCGAGACAGGATAATGAAGAATAATTAAAAAACTATGCATTAAAAATGTACAAAATCTTATTAATCTGGATTTAGAGAACAATTTTTCTGGCCTTCTGACTAGCAGGAAGGGACTAGCATAGGTCCTTGCCAGCGTGGGGCCCTGTCTTTCATCCGGGCCCCCCGGAATGAAGCCCCTGATGCCCTCCTCTCGTCGGCCCTGTCCAGAATCACTGATTCACGATTTAGCGCTAACAAAAGTAACCAAAATAGAATTTAACTACTGTGGCTACATCTCTTCCGTCGGAACGTTTGTTTTCAAAAGTTCGGAAGACTAACTAAAATGCGAAATCGCCAGTAAAGGAAACTGGCTTTCAATCTGGTTTCCCTACACTTTTTAAATGAATTTCTCTATGTTAGCATTTTAAATTTTACACTTTATTAGAATTTAAAATAAGAGTTCAGTCATTATGCTTATCTCAAATAAATTGATATTTTCGTGCTAATTTAGTAAGTAGACAGAGTTTAGAGTTATACTAGACTAGTGATTCTACAAATCTCTAAATTACGAATTATACGTTTCTACGTACTATTGTGTTGGTCTCAAAAAGCATCCAACAGAATTAATGTCAATTCCCATGTACTAATTTTTGATTTTCCGAACTTTTATTTTAGCTGCCCACGAGTTCCTCAAATCAGGAGTTCATTATATTGGGTTTATCATACTTCACTAATCATTAAACACGCATTTAGCTTGTTTTTGAATAAATTCTATATTTTTTAAAATGAAACATTAACGAACTTTTCGTTATAAACAACGATCTTTAGAGAGACCGATATTTTTCTTGTTTCTCTTTTTTGACAAGAAAAAGAAGTTGAACAGTTTTGATGTTTTTAAAATTAGAAAAACGAGGATTTGAAGTTATAAACATTTTTTTTTTAACAACGACGTAACGTTGAAAAAACATCGACGTTTAGAGACAATATTTTTCAAACATCAGTGTTTTGCTTTCGATGTTCATCCCTAGCTCTCAGAAACGTCTTCGTGGGATTTACGGCCTTCCATGTCCAGCCACGTTCTCAACCTGTCATCAGCTGAACATGTCTCGGATATGCTGGAAAAACAGTTAAAGTGAGTACGGCATGTGGGAGAAATAGACTAATATCTGACAGGTGGGGACTTACTTAATTATTTCTACAGTGTACAACTTGAATTGCCTCCAGAAGAGGATGTACTGCATTTTAACCTATGCCCGTTATATTACCAATACGGTATACGATATTACCAATACGGTACGTTACGGTTAATACGGTAAAAGTATTTGGAATGAAAATTTATTCATTTCTTTATCTTCGTAGACTCATTCCGTATGTCACATGGAAAATCTTACAGATATAAAGCACTTTTTTAAGGGTGCTTTTTTTTCTGCAGTAAATCGTATTATTTTTATTCAAATTTAATACTCTTTCGATAGGATCTTTTTAAAAACGAACACAGTTTGGTTAAAACCATATATTTTAAATGAAATCTATATATTTATACATTTAATCTATTTTTGCAATTGGGCTATGTTTATGCTCATACCATGTTATGCTCTTATTTATAGGTGTAATAAATATCATCATCAGATTTAATCATTATCAATTCACTGTTTCATGAAGGTCTCTCCAGGTGTCTTCCATATGTGTTTATTTGAGAAATCCCTTCCCTTATTCCTTAACCTCTTTTCAGACAGTGATGAATATATATATATATATATGAGAACGAAACACACAAGCTTTACTGGGATAGAGCAATCATAACAGACAAGACAGTCCCACATAACCGTCCTGACATAACCCTCGTCGATAAATCGAATAAGACCACGTACTTAATCGACATAGCAGTACCCAACACCAATAACATACAGACAACCTACACAACGAAAATCACCAAGTACCAAGATCTCAGACATGAAGTACGAGATATATGGGGTATGGAAAAGATCTTCATCATCCCGTTAGTCATCTCAGCAACAGGGATAGTACCAAAAACGCTTGCGACGAATTTGGAGATACTCAACATTGACCCAAACACCTACATTGAAATACAAAAAGCCACAATCCTAAACACGTGTCACATTGTCAGGAAGTTTCTAGACATGGCACATTAAGAAGTGATGTAAAAAGAGGCTTGGGAACATGGCGCTCTGCCCGTCCCAAAGCCTGTTTCCGCCAAGAATGGGCGAGGAAAATTTTTTATATATATATATATATTGCAATACATTAAACTTGGCTGGAGTGCATTTGGAAGAAATAGTTTTATTTTGAAGGGAAATTGCCTTTGTGTCTAAAAGAAAGGTCTTCAACCAGTGTGTGCCAGTCCTCTTTATGGATCAGAGGCATGGAGTCTAAGTTGGAGCAATACGAAAGTTACAGACAACGCAAAGGAGCATGGAGAGGTGCATGCTTGGAATAACTAGGAGAGATCAAAAAAGGAACACTTGGGTGAGAGAGCAAACTAGAGTGGAGGACATCATTGTTAAAGTAAAAGGGCTGAAATGGCGATGGGCTGGGCATATTGCAAGAAGAACTGATCAAGGGTGGACAATGGAAATTCTGAACTGGATTCCAAGAGACCACCGAAGACCTAGAAAACATCCTCAAATACTAGATGGGTGGATGAAATTAGAAAACAGGTTGGGGTGACTTGGAAGCGAATTGCTCAGGATAGACTTGTGTGGAAAGCATTTGGAGAGACCTTCATCCAGCAGTGGATAGATAATGGTTGAATATGATGATGATGATGATGATATTGCAATATAATAAATCCAAAACCTAAGGTTAAGAGAAAAATGAACAGTGAATACAAATAAATATTGGACATAATTAGTGCACGGCTAATAATTTTCGACAACCATGGGTTTATTAGCCGTCCAGATTTCCCTTGAAAAATTATAAAAACATGCGCCGGTGGCTTTAGGCTTTATGTATTGATCGTTTGGCAATTTTATCAACACTGAGAAGGGTAATAATATCTTAACCGCTAGAAGTATATTAAAAGGCTAACCTAATAAATAAAATTTCTGACAAAAATTAGAGAGATATTATTTAAAACATTTGGATCTTGCTGTTTTGCTCTACAGAGGTGGTTCCCAGTCTGTAGGTCCAATGTTATTTTTGTGGGTCGCGCAAAATTTATAAAATGGAAAGACATTTACAATTATATGCATAGTTAATATATCACAGCAGATGTACATATTTATGCATAATAATTTATGCACAATAATTTATACATTAATAAAAGATTTGAAATTAAATATATACCCCCATATCTTTTAATAGTAGGTGACTCGAAAACTTTTGTCGTTCCAAAGATAGGGTAGTGTTTCTAAAAATTTCGTCAGCACTGCTTTATGGCATTGGAAAGTTCGCGATGGTCACAAAATCAGAAAAAAAAACAAGCCTATGGTAGCCTCTATTTTCAATGCTTGAATATATACACAAGAATACTGCAATTTTAATTGGAGGGCTTCGCTTCTTCCTCCTTGAGTTTCTAATAACGAATCATCGTAATTGTAGCTTTAGTAAAAAAATTGTATCGAAATATAATAGAAGAACATTTTTTTTTCTTGTGTATACCTCTCATAATACAGTTTCTTTATATTCAAACCACCCGAAATGCAAAATTTTTTTCGTCAAATATATATTTTTCCCTTTGTTTAATACGTTTTTGAAAAGACGTTCGTTTGGAATAATCACATTTCCGACTACTATTTTCTTAGTCTCAAAACTTTAAAAAATAACGATGCGTAGTTTTCTAAACTACAAGATAAAAGAGAGTAAAATTGTAGTGGACAACAGGCCATTTAGAATGCGTAAGAACTAAGACACGGACGAAAAAAAACAAACTCACACTATTGATTGTTTGTAGTCTGTTCTGGCTTGTACGAGACCAATTACTTAACTTGAAGGATGATCGTTTGCAAAACTGTCAACTTGCCACAAGCTGTGATTAAAGGAGTTCGAGGACAGACGGATTCAGTCGGCCGATGGCATTTGCTCGTGACATTGTTGAACACGGGGAATCCAAGTGTGAAACTTAATCCTATTTACAGACGATAGTTTATTCTATTGCACATGCATCCATCCATGATTTATGAAAACTGTCCACGTAGAGAGTTTGATAAATAGTTGCATGTTTCCACTGCTTTCCTAAACGAATGCCTTAACACCACAAACGAGTTTGTCGATGCCGAACGCTTTTTCCTCTCTTGCTGAAAATGTTCGTACAGAGGATTGAATTCCACGTTTTATGGAAATTATATCCAGAGATATAAAAAAAATGCTTGTAATTCAAAAAACTGTGAATTTAGAGAAATTTTAATCCGATTGGGTCCCCGTATTCTTTGCTGTGTCGTCATTCCTTTTTAGATGCAGATAGCAAAACTGGAGTTTTCATAAACCAATTTAATGCGTTTTCTTTTTGTGTCTTAAACTAATTAATTTAATGAAACCTTATATTTAGACCAATATAAGATTTTATACTTAGATCAATAAAAGACCTCATACTATTTAGACCATGTGAGACCTTATATTTAGATTAATATAAGACCTCATATTTAGACCAATGCAAAACCTCATGTTTAGACCAATTTAAACCTTATATTTAGACAAATATAAGACCTTATATTTAAACCAATGTTCATATTAAATTAATACTGTATAGGGGCCAGAATAACTTTTTATTTATAAATGTAATATATAGGTAAAACACAACCCCGAGTATCCGAAATAACGGAGGTGGATCTGATTTCTTATTAGCGAAATTTTAACCAATGTGAAACCTAATATCGTGTAGCCTCCTCGTCCACGCACGCAGAAGTGTCGCAACACGATGTGGCATAGACTCGACTAATGTCTGAAGGTATCCTGGAGACAATTCACACCAGGAATCCTGCAGGGCAGTCCACAAATCCATAGGAGTGCAAGGTGGTGGAGATCTCTTCTGAACAGCACGTTGCAAGGCATCCCAGATATGCTCGATAATGTTCATGTCTGGCGATTTAGGTGGCCAATGGAAGTGTCTAAAGTCAGAAGAGTGTTCCTGGAGCCACTCGGTAGCAACTCTCGATGTGTGGGGTGTCGCATTATCATGCTGAAATTGTCCAAGTCCGTCGGAATGCACAATGGACATGAATGGGTGTAGGTGATCGGACATGATGCTTACGTACCTGTCACCTGTCAGAGTTGTCTCTAGACGTATCAGGGGTCCCATATCACGCCAACTGCACACGCCCCATACCATCACAGAAGCTCCACCAGCTTGAACAGTCCCCTGTTGACATGTAGGGTCCATGGATTCATGAGGTTGTCTCCATACCCGTACACGTCCATCCGCCTGATGCAATTGGAAACGAGACTCGTCAGACCAGGCAACGTGTTTCCAGTCATCAACAGTCCAATGGCGGTGTTGGCATGCCCAGACGAGGCGTAAAGCTTTGTGCCGTGCAGTCAACAATGGTACACGAGTGGGCCTTTGGCTCTGAAAGTCCATATCAATGATGGTTCGTTGAACAGTTCGCACGCTGACACTTGTTGATGCCCCAGCATTGAAATCCGCGGCAATTTGAGGAAGTGTTGCACGTCTATCTCGTTTAACGATTCTCGTCAGTCGTCGAATGTCCCGTTCTTTCAAGGTCTTTTTCCGGCCGCACCGCTGTCGGAGATTTGATGTTTTACCGGATTCCTGATATTCACGGTATACCCGTGAAATGGTCGTACGCGAAAATCCAAATTTTGTCGCTATCTCGGAGATGCTATGTCCCATCTCTCTTGTGCCGACTATAACGCCACGTTCAAAATCACTTAAATCTTGATAACCTGCCATTGTAGCGGCAAGAACCGATCTAATAGCTTTGCCAGACATCTCTTGTCTTATATAGGCGCTGCCGACAGCATCGCGTTACGCTGATTGGTTGCAAAGCTCCGTTATTTGCATACGCACGCCTGTACCAGTTTTTCTGGCACTTCAGTGTACAAAGGCTTGCATTCAATTTGTATATATGTTTGATATCTACCATTCACTAGTCCCACTTGGCTTTCCTTTAAAGTCCCAGTGCACTAGAAAACAACATGATCATTTTTACCAAAAAAGTTAAGCGAATGTGTACTAAAAATAATTGCAATAATAATAAGTGTTGAAAATCATTTCAATTAACAAGGATTTTGATTATAGAAACTTAAGATTAAAGGAGTTTATATATATGTACAAACAATACAACGATTGATCAGGGTTTACCATAACAAGTAAAACTGTTGTTATGGGTCGTTTGTTTGTTTGGCTTTTTTATGGCGCAAGAGCATCTGGGCTATACTGCGCCAAACATGGTAAAATCAAAGACGGTAGTAAAAGCCAGTACTTTTTAAAAATTTAAAAACATGCGTATGCGTATGGTCAGCATGGTCATTTAAAATGTCAGAGAGTGCGTTACGGGTCATATTGTGAAACAAAAGCGAAGAAAAAAAAAAGAATGAAAAATAAGTAAAGCAGAATAGTAGATTGGGAATAAGAATAGTAAAAGTGAAGAAAGGATAAGTTAGAAAAAATTAAGGATATAAAGGAAAATAAAGAAGGGTGCGGACTTCTCTGGGATAAACCCAGAACTGGGGATATAAATACAGGATATTCTCACTTTCTCGACATTTCAGTTGATGAAAAGAATAGTATTTATGGAAACGTTGCGATATTTGTCTTATGATATTGGTAAGTTTTACTTATTTTTACTCTTTTTCTCTTCCTTTCTACTTAATTTTCTTTTATTTAACTTTCTTCCCTTTTTCTATTTTCTTTTATTTCCTTAACTTTTTGCAATTTATTTTCCTCCTTTCGTTAATATTTACTATCCTTATTTCTAATTTACTTTTCTACTTTACATATTTTTTTCTATTTTCTTTTCTTTGCTTTCTTCCCTTTCATTTTCCTTTACATCCTGACCAGGGACAAAAACTTTACTCGTTGTATATATTTAAATTTCAATTCATTTAAGTGATATAGGTACACTTCCTCCAAGTGTTTATGCTTTGTTCAATGAGTAAGTACTGTGTTACGTGTATTTTATATATGTATTAGTATTATTAGAATGGTCATTGTATAAGCACTAATATGCACTCAAGCATTATTTAAAATTTTTTGTTGTGTTAGAAAACCCTTCAGAAAACCGTCTGCTAGACCACTGTTATTTATTAATTGTCTAGCAGAGACATAATTCTACATCATTGGCTGGTTGTGCCTCTATGTATAAAGAATTAATAATTACAGATCACTGAACTAATAATAACACAAGCGAAGGTATGTTTCAGTTAACTATTGAATAAGTTAATTACTATTGGGAATAAAGAGCTTTTATTTAGGAAAAATTATAATGTACATAATAAAATTATATTTTACAAACTCACGAAGTTTACTTACGACACCTCATGGCAACAGCTTTTTTAAAATTTCCATAAATGATTATTAAGCATAGGATAAATGAGATGTTAATAAAAAAAGTTCTTTCAATAAAAATTACGAAGAGCGCTTTTTTCTCAAAAACATTGATGGTGCATCTCGAATGGTTTAGTAACCTGTTTAGCGTGCTGAGTTGAAAAACGTTCAAATCGCTGCTCTGCGAGCGAAGTGTTCTGTCATAAGTTTAAATAGAATTGGAATTAAATAACACATTTGACATATTTCTGGATCTTGTAATTATTATTTCAATGTTTAATTACATGAGGAAATGATAAAAGTATCCCATGTCCAGTATTCCTTTTTCTCCGCCGTCTACAATTGAAACTAAAAAAACATATTTGTCATTTCAATTATCAAAAGTAAAATTATTTACAGCTTGGAAAAAATATCTATTTGAGGTGAAAATATTTTGTAAGCGTCGGTTCTATAACGCACGATGAAGAGTTCAGCTGGCACAACATCAAATAAAGCAAACTAAAAAACAATTAAAAAAAATAAATCGAATAAAGCGCTTGATTTCAAAAAATCAATTTCTCCAATCAAAAGGCGAGCTTGTGCTTTGGTGTTATTATAATTTACAAATTCTTCAATGATATCAAATTTGTTTTTGTGGGTTATTTTGAGCACAAAGGCGTTCGAATATGTTACAGAAATCAAAAATTTGGACATGAGTAAAGAATGGAACCATAAATAATGTTGAGAAAACAGGAACATAAAATAGAACTGAGAAAAATACACAAGAGCTAGCATAGCTGAACCCGTGAATATCTAGTTAAAGTGACGTTGCGTGAACTTTGGGAAAAGCAAACACTAAAACGACGAAAACAAATTATCGCATCCAGTTTTTAAATGAGGTAGATTATAGATTGTAATTAGGTGAAGTGCGAAGCAATTTCAAGCTAGGATGCATGAGAAATAAATAATTCTTGTCCAAAGTCAGTCCAGAAAGTTTTAGAAGATATATCGTAGCAGATGGTGAACGGAGAAGGAAAGCATGCAATTATCAAAGCGGTGTGTACTATTTGCAAGTTGAGAAGTGCGCCATTTTTCTAGCGTTAAAGATCCAGTAAATCTAGTGTTCTTGTTGCAGAGTATAATTTGTTGAGTATCAATGGGGTTATTTACTCAAAAAACTATATATCTTAAGGGTACATCAATCTAAAATTTTCCTTTATATGTGTTTCAGAATAAGCTTAGAAACAGAAAATACATGATCTTCAAAAGCATATAAATAAAATAGATTTTGTCACCGTCATTTAATATTGTCCTTTATAATTCGCAGTTACGACTTAAAAAATAAAAACGTGTTTTGCACAAACTATATTAATTATTAGCGGGTTTCAATAGATATTGAACCCGCTATTGCTTTTGGTTGGCACACTTTACACTTTTTATTGGCTACAGACAGACAGACAGAAAGTCTGTCTGTCTGTAGTCAATAAAAAGAGTAAGGTAAAGGTCTTCCGTAAATGCAATAATGATGGCTATTGTTAACGTTGAAAACCTACCGAGTTACTTGAGAATTAGAGAGTGGCGAATTAGAGAGTTGCGGATTAGAGAGTTTAGAATTAGAGAGTTGCGGATTAGAGGGTGGTGGATTATTATTATTTTATAAATTATTATTATAAATTATTTCTTATTCACCCTCTGCATAAAAAGCAAAATATGTAAGTAAAGAATAGTCAATAATACTTAAGAAAAGTTATGAATGTGGCTTTTCTCTGTGAGTAGTAATAAGAAAAAGGAGGTCATTCCGGCAATAGGAGCAGTAAGTGCCATTCTCCAAAGTTTTGAACACTATTTAAAAACAGCTCTAATTGGTAAAATAACAACCTATTAACTATTAAAGGCCGTTTTACTTGGAACTACGCACATACTCAGGAAATATCTTTAATAATTCAGATCTTTGAGCAGGATAGGCTTTAAATTAATAATAAACATGTATTCAAAACAAGATTGATCGTAATGTATTTGTAACGGTAACTGCAAGTAGACAACTACCGGGATGACGCCAAGCTTTGAAATTAATCAAATATTGATTCAAGTTTGAAAATCTGATAATTTCAAACTATGTATCAACAATTTGAAAATTAGTCTTGACTATATAAAAATTGATTGTTTACATTAACTCGAATCCGATTTCGGTAGATATAAATTCTGGAATTTATTTGTTCTATTTGGCATACTGGTTTATAACTATGCAATCGTTATTAGTTAAATGTATAACTGTTATCGATTCGGATTTAGGCGTAGAATTCAAATAATATCGTTTAATTACGAAATCTAAAACTATGGACGCTTGACACGAAGTTCACTATGTCAAATAAGGAATACAGAAAAAAAGTTACAAATTTTAGAAAACTGGAAATGAATATAGAGCCATACCTGAAGTTATATAACACTATATTAACATAAATACATAGTATTTTGAATTTATGGAACTCACGTAATACAGACAGATAATTCCCAACTTAAGCCGTACGCTATTTCGCGATGTTATCATGAAGGTAAAAAATAAAGCGAAAGAGAGACGGTTATTAGTTAAGTCTGTATATATAATATATATATATATAAACAGATAAAGTCTAAAACTGTATTATCAATATCATAAAACAACTCATACACAATATTATTTTATGTATATTAGTAAAAAATAAAATATTGAACTGTATATAAAGTCCAGGTTTTTCTAAACAATTTATAAAGTAATATTTTATAGGAGAAATGTTTACTAATTCACTTTTCGTACCTGGAGATATTAATTTTAGTGAAAAGAAGACCTAGGTAAAAAATTTGGCGTTAACTTTTAAAATATGTCACAGCAAAAGCTTTTGGGGACCCAAAAATGATAGATGTGTAGTGCTTTATCCAATACGAAAATTGAAAATTTTATCTAGACGCTTCATCCGGAAAAGGACGGAAAGAAAACGAAAAAAAAAGACAGAGCCGAAAGCGTACTTTTTGTGTTGGAAAAACATCTATTACTGGAAGAGCGAGAAGGTGGAAATGGATAGATGTTGTCTGCCTAAGACAGTGATTGTTGCGTAACATCATTCGAGCATTCGTATAATCGTCAAATCAAACATGATGACGCCGTTAATCCGGGTTCGACTCCCAACAGTGTACAAAGAACGCTTACTCAGAGATCTCATAAAAAGATCGCACTGCTCACTGTAGTCCGGGGTTTGGTTCCCTAGGCCATAAGAGGTTCGGATTCCTCGGAAAACAGTAGGTCCCGGCGCAGCATGACCATTGTAGTCTTTGAGCCGTAAAACCACAAAACAAACAAACAAACAAACATGATGAAATCCATGTAGGCATTGGCGCCGACGGCATAAAAATATTGGGGGGGGGGACAATATACCAGTAGAAGGCATTTTGTTTGAAATTGAAGGGGGATATGGAACCCTAATACCAACATTGGGGGGAATGGGTCCCCCTTCTCCCCCCCGCTAACGGCGCCCGTGCATCATGCACTGGCGCCGATGGCATAAAAATATTGGGGGACAATACACCAGTAGAAGGCATTTTGTTTGAAATTGAAGGGGGATATGGAACCTTAATACCAACATTGGAGGGACGGGTCCCCCCTGTCCCCCCCGCTAACGGCGCCCGTACATGTAAACAATTAAACTTTCGAGCAAATAGGCATGGCAGAATAGAATTGTCAAAGAAATAATAGTATCGACACGTATAGTAGTAACATATAAAATATAGGACCAATTTATATATATGGAAAGAGTCTCACACTGATTAATGGTGAGTAGAGCTGTGAAACTCAGGTAAAATGCCATGACTATTTGCTGATTTTTAAAAATTTTTCGTGAAAGGCCTTTTTTTCTTCCTTTCTCCTGTCATAAATGATTATTTCGACACTGTCTTGCATTTTATATACTTTTTCGAAACCTTATATATATATATACAGTAAACCTATCTTAACAGACATGCTTCAGATTCGATCAGATAAAAATTTCCAACCGGCAAAAATCCCGCAACCTATTCTCACACGACAAAGAAGGAACTTGGATATCAAGAATCACACTCTATTGCCTAAATTTTGACAAAATTGTTGAAATTGTAAACAGTGTTTTGAATAAGAAATCAGTAAATATAGAATGAAGCAAATATCTATTTGGCAGTTCTAAACTGAAAAATGGATTAACATTCATTTTGACATTATTTGGAAAACATCCAGAATTTATTGACTCTGTGTAAAAAATACCCCATATTTGGATCTAAATCACATTATAAACATTATTAGCAATATTTTACAAGCTCTTACGTTTGTGTGTGTGTGTCTTTTGTAAAACTGGTGAAATCACAAAGAAAAAATAAACGTGATTTATGAAAATCAGAGCATTGAATCTATTATGGATACAAGAATACCTCTTAGTGGTGATGCTATATTAGAACACACCTATCAAGGAACGTTGCTTTAAATATGCGCCCGTAATTTCAGTTGAAGTGGAGAAATCCTTTTCACAATTTAAGATGATATTACCTGATTGATATAAGAATTTTACGTTTGAAAATTGAAAGAAACATGTACTTACTATGTTCAATAAGAAATTAGTAAGTCTGTAGAGATGTCTGCAATTATAGAGGTGGTTACTGGATTGCCAATTGTAATGAGCTTACCATGCTGCGACAGGGCCGTCGCCATCCATTTAAATGTCGGCTGTTATGGGACCGATAATATGCGGGACCTCTACAAATATGATTGGTTATCGTTCTTTGATAGATTGAAGAACGATGGGGTGGCGATAGACTCCATAATATCGCCGATAGCTTACAAGTCAAATCAGAAGGAGTTTAGCTCCTGCGACAACTCACGTGGAATGTTACCCTGGAACCTTATCTCAGTTAAGTCAGGGATACCAAGAATCGAATGAACTATGTAGACAGCATTGTCACTCTGGGTTAAACAATTTATTCACAATCAAGTAGCAAAATAAGTTAAATTGTTACGATTAAGAATTGACATTATTATTATGCGTCATTACGAATGTCCCTCGTAAGTAGTGTGACCATCTCGTTGTGAAGCCATCCGAAAGATTGTCATTGCCTGGTGTTCGCCTCATCGTCTCTACACTCGCAATGATCTTATTGGCTGTTCACCCTTTTCATACGCAAATGTTCATTGGTTACCCCTTTAACACTAATTGATGATTTGCTGTTCCACTCAAGGGTTCGTGGTGTCACACTCGGAGGGTCGTAATCATCATGTCCAGTAGGGGTACTTGTAAGCAGGAAACGCTTGTCAAGGAGTTTGACGAAATGCGATTAAGTAATCTTTGCTCCGTACCGTGTTGTACACTAAACTCAATCGTCGCCTGCAGCCAATGTCTTTTCCGTCGCCGGGAACAGAGCAAACCGCTGATGAGTCGGTCCATCTGGATTCTGGATGGGAAAAGCGTATGTACGGGGAAACAAAATGGTGAACATTAAATCATGATTAAACCTTTTGGAAATGTGGGTTCATGTACCAATGATCGTTGATTCATGAGTTCCTACAAGTCTTTTAAACATATCTACCATAAATACCCTTCTAAGTAAACTTTTTCAATTTCAAGTATTGTGCTTTTTGTAATATTGAATTGTTAACTAATTTTTTGCAATAATAGCAAATTCGTTTATTCAAGATTTAAGAGAGCAGCTAGGAAATATGTACATCAGACTTCTATAGTCGGCCTTTAAACCTTAAATTTCTTTCTGAAGTATTTAGTTAACTTTTCAACAATTTCTTTTTGCTTTATTTTACATGCCTTTTCCATAATTTTGAATGACTATTTTAAACGCCTATTTTAAATTCCTTAAGTGCTAGTAGTATACAAAAGGCCGGTTCTGGCTCACTTCCGGTTAATTTCCTCCCATGTTAACCTTATGGGGACTTTGCGAACCGAAATACCCTTCGGACGTTAACCTGTGGTTAACCAGAACCGGTTCTGTCCAACCACATCAGTGTGACGTTGCATAGTTGTCGTGTGGGTATGTCTTTTATCGGATTTTTTTTCTTAATTTTTAATTTTTTCAACAACTTTTTCCAAATTTTTCCTTTTTAATTTTTTTTTTAATTGTTTTTAAGGAATTTAATTTTAATTTTAAATTATTATCTTTTAATATTTTTGCCATTTTTAGCATTTTTTAATTGTCATTTTAATATTTAAATTTTATCGTTTCTACCTAATAGTTTTTTAATCATATTACTTTTAAAATATATTTAACTTTTTTTTAATTTCTTTTAGGCTTTATTATTTCAATAGCTTTTCATTTTTTTAACACTACTTATCTATGATTTTAACAACTACGTCCGGTCTTCAACAGGAAACTGAGTATTTCAGTTGGGGTTCATCCCGTTAAGGGTGCCCTATGTAGTTGTTTTACAGCTTTTCGACTTCTATTCCTGTAAGGTTTCTGTAAAATATGAATATACATACATCATCATAACTTTCTTTCTCTCCCGCATTCACACACGTACACATTACTC
>QLNU02015360.1:225401189-225411694 GCA_006491805.2 Dysdera silvatica
GGTTCCCATTTTTTTTTTTCTCATCCCAAGTTGGACAAAGTTCAAGTTCAGAAGGTGGAGTCCATAAATCTCGAAAGGGCATTCAAATGACATAGTTTTCAAACGTTAAAGTAATAAAATCTTACACAATGAAGGACGTTTTTACGGCTTTTAAACGCCATTTGAAGATCTTCTCCACTTGCCTTAATTGGGTCATTTCTGGGGGATTTCTATGAAGAAAGGTTTTTTATATTTTAAACAAATCGGTATTGAGGTTAGCTATGTCCGTCAAGTTTTTGTTAAGTAAGAAGCATACCCATTTCTTTTGTACAAAATTAGATTGGAATATAAAAACATAAAATAACATGAAACAAATTTATATACAAAAGGCTAAACACTAGTAAAGCAGCAAATGAAGAAGATGACCCAAGGTTTCAAGTGCGTTATTAACAATTCTTCTTCAAAGGCAATGTCTGTGGAGAGCCCTTGCCTTTTTTTAAACCCGAGACTTCTGCCAAAATATATTTCCTGTGTAGTCCCCCAGTATGAAAACTCCACAGTGGGTTTCCCCCCTACTATATGAAATTCTTGTACATTTCTGTACGCCTAATGATGATCCTCGTCATAAGTTTTATCACCAAGTGCCTGGGTGTATGAATTTGCTGGACCTTAGCTTTATGATATGATTTAATCAAGATTTTACCAATTTGTAAATAGGCTTAAATTGTTTTCTAGCATCTGAGACAAATGCATCCTTAATACCGTAATATTTTAGTTAAGACTAAAAATTGAAAATTATAGCCAATTTATAGTTGTATTTTTTACGAGTGAATTTGATATTAATTTTACACTCATAGATTGGCCCTTCTTTGGTAAATAAAAGACGGAATCATTATTACGGCTTTTGAAAAAAAATAATTACGACAATATCCGCGCGTAATTGCTTCCAAGATAGATGAAATTAACGGTCAGATTATGACATTGAAGAGATAGAAAAAGAAAAGTGTCGTCATTTGGAAACTAAACATTTCCGATGACTATGTATGTGGAATGTTTCTTAAGTAAAATAACTTGTAGTTTCTGAATTTTTCCTTCGATGGCTTAGTAGGGGGACACCTTGTATGCTTATATGTAATGTGCATGCGAATAAGGCAGGTGTATAAAGCTGGGTTTTCTAAATTACGCACATGGAGTTATAAATTATGATTCATATTAAATAGTGTAAAGCCGAATATATTTTAAAGCAATAGCGCTATAATTCAGGTTTGAAAGTTATTTGGCACATTTTACGATCGTCGTCGAGTATATTCTCTAAATGAAAAATGCCAACCAAGCGGCAATAAACTCAGACAATGTACTATAAAAGCGAAATATACTGCAACGGCGTTATTTATTACGTTTGCATGTCTTATGGAAGCAATAAAATGCTATTATGCATAATTTGATTGAATATAAAGTGGATGGATTTTTTTTTTCCACCTTCCGCTAGCAAAAAGAATTAAAAAAATCGGATGCTGTGCATCAAATGTTTTCCTACCGGTCGCACAGTTTAACAAAAAATAGATAAACTAAAAAACAGTCCAGACTAATGGAAAAAAATAGATACAAGCTTCTTGTGAGTTTGATTTTTATGTGTATGGAAATGTTTTATTGCATTAAAGTTGGAAATGTTCAATAAATTTAAAAATAACATGAATTATAGCATATATATATATCGCAAAGTAAAAATTTTAAAATGAAATTTCAATGAATTATATTAAAAAGCAAAAATAGAGGATATACATTGACAAGTTATTTTTTTTATCTTTTAAAATGTCTTTATATGCAAGAGAATGTGGTATTATGAACCCCATTTTGTTTTTAATTTTTTAAAAATTATTTTAAAAGTTTTTTGAGCAAATTTTTATGATAAATTTAACTAGCACTATTCATAAAACTGCGGTTAAAATATAAAACATTTTGAATAAAATTATGAAATAAAATGATATAAAATGAAAAAAAATTAAAATCAAGTTATCATTTCGTTGGAAAAAAATTTCGAGTTGGAAATATGAGCCCTCAGGGAAAATAAATATAATAACTGGTTTAGAAAACTGTATGACAAATTTGATGAAACAAACAACATTTTATTCGCCTAGCATTTTTCATGGCATCTAAAACAAAAGTGCCACTCCTGTAGTATATATAATATGAGCCCATTGAAGTTTGGGATTCATTTTACAACTCTCGTCATATTGTAATTTGAACAAGCATAACTAATCTTTGTTACTTACAAAATTACATAGTATCTACATAAAAAATATCTTTTATACATGCTTTGTCCAATGCAATAATGCACTAGGATGAATTTAAACGGAAAAGTACTGCAATTAAAAGCAAAACACTTACCTTTCAAAGTTTTTCAAAACGAGAAAACAAAAACAACAGGTTTACTCACAAACTATCAGCTACAACTGAACGCAAACGCTCTGGCGGCAATAGACATTACTAAACGTGTAATTCAAGTCGTTACCGGCAAGTTCAGTGCGCTGTATTGAAAGATATTGAGGGGGGGCTCATAATATATGAATGGCCCATAATACCACATTATCCTCTATAATGATATTCATATTATACTTATATTAATAACACAGTTTCCACAGAGATAATCACCCTCAAGAGAACAAAGGAGACCAATTCTGTTTTTTCTTTTTAAGGTATTTATAATATTGAGAAGATGATATCTCATTATTAAAGATGGAAGTTCATAGGCACTAAAAATATCAAAATAGGCAATAGTAGTATATAAAAGGCCGGTTTTAGCTCACTTCCGGTTAATTCCTCTCATGTTAATCCTATGGGGATTTTTTAAACCTCAATGCCCATGGGCGCTTAACCTGCGGTTAACCAGAACCACTTCTGTCCCACCACATCAGTGTGACGTTGAATAATTGTCGTGTGGTTATTTTTTTTATCGGATTTTCTCCCTAATTTTTAATTTTTTTAATAACTTTTTCCAAATTTTTCCTTTTTAATTTTTTTTCGAAATTTTAATTTAATTTTTTAGTAAATTGTAACTTTTTAATAGTTTTTAATTGTCATTTTTTAATATTTAAATTTTATCATTTCTACTTAATAGATTTTTTAATCATATTACATTTACAAATATATTTAAGTTTAACTTTCTTTTGTGTTTTATTATTTCTATAGATTTTCATTTTTTAAGACTACTTATTTATGATTTTAACAACTACGTCCGGTCTTCAGCAGGAAACTGAGTATTTCAGTCGGGGTCCATCCCTTTAAGGGTGCTCTATGTAGTTGTATTACACCTTTTCGACCTCTATTCCTGTAAGGTTTTTGTAAAATATGAATATACATATATCATCATCATAATTTTCTTTCTCTCCCGCATTCACACACACCCATTATTCTACATACTTTTTATATTATTATTTATTTATTCATATTGTGTCAAGACGTTGCCTTCAAAATTTTTAAATTGAAAGTGTACTGATGGTTTCGCCCGTTCTCGCAATAAGAGTTGAGGAGATTCCCCCAGTTACATCCACATATTGAGTTTTCTTCGTTCTCGTTATGAGAGTTGAAGGGTCTCTCAGTAACATCCACGTACTAATGGTTTCCCCCGTTCTGGTTATGAGAGTTAAAGGGGTCCCTCAGAAACATACACACATTCATGGTTTCCCCCCGTTCTCGTTATGAGAGTTGAAGGGGTCCCTCAATAGCATTCACACATTGATGGTTTCTCCCGCTTTCTTCACGAAAGTTGAAGGAGCCCCTCTATAGCATGCACACACACACACGTGCATAATAACTGTCTTTTGCTCTTTCTTTAAGATTTCGGGAAGTTTGTACATATATATAGCTTACAACAATATATCGAATAAACAAGTAATTTTACACAAAAATATTATAGATGTTTTTCAAGTTCATTCACCGTTCCATTCGTTCCTGATGTATACGTGTATATTCATACTTTACGTCCTTTTTTTCATAAAACATAATAAAATTGCATAAATTTACATTATCGTGCAAATGAAATATACAAAATTCAAAAACTTTTCAAAAAAGCAGATGGATATAATAAATAAATGAATTTTAAATTCATTTTCAGTTGTTTTATAATGTCCGTAGGCTAAAGTGTCACATCCGTTATTTCAAATAAAGCGCTTGTCATCATAATTCATTGGACATAAGCTTTTTCTCCTTATATTTACCCTAAACAAACTATGTCACTTTTTGATTCATGTCTGTATAAAACGCCTTATTATCAAACAAGGACTCTTTAAAATGTTCATGCTTCGATTTCTTTTTAGCAGCATTCTTAGAGATACCTTTAACGGCATGTTTTTGCTGAGTTTCAGTTATGAAACTATAAAGTTTAGAGCGCAATCCTACAAATTCTACTATGAGGTCACCTGAAGTTCCGTGTCTCATTTTCCCGATTACTTTTCCATTATGAGTACTATAGAGAAAATAGGTTTGTTGATAATCAGAAGTGTCGAATTTTTCTAAATCCATAGACATGACGCGGTATAAAACTCCAGTCTCTATCTCATACATTAAGGAATCAGTATCTGTGAAAAGTAATTTTGCACGTTCAGCATATTTTTCTTGATATAATTGAAATGGAAATTATGCATCAGACACTGATATAGGACGAATTAACACCAAACTTGCTTTGTGCATCTGAAACACAACAAAATTTTCATTTATCTGTATGAACGAATGAAATGGGGGTGATGCTATTAATTTTATTAATTTCTTTTCGCAAGTTACCAATTTAATGTTTTTACGCTTCCCCAAATTTTCCATTGTTTTTCCGAAGTAATTTGAAAAAATCCTTTTCAAATTCATTTTTTGCCATCGCCCGCTTTTGAGTGTTCAAATCAATATGTTTTTTAATCCAAGGCTCTTGGGCAAACGTCCGCACTCGGTATATTTTTACAAGTGTCATGCCTAACTGCATATAGAGCTTTAAATCATAATAGTGCAGTATATACTTAACTTTTTCGTCTAAATTAGACACTAAATACTATTCATTGCGGGGCTAATCTGTAATTTCAATCAGTTCTTTTGAATATCCTGAAAAGATATAATTTATTTCAACTTTTTTGGGAGCCAAAGGATAATCGCTTTGCGAGTCGTGTAAATTCTTTTCATAGTCAAGATCTACTGTCAAAATATAACCAATGTCACTGTCGTCATTAATTTCAGTGATATTCAAATTATCGATTTCATCGTAAGTTAACCATCGAAAATTGTTAACCGGTAAATTCTGGCTCATTCCATAACCATACAAATTGTTTGCATCAAGATATGCTATATATTTGCTAGCTTTAGAAGGGTCGAAAGTGGGGAGATACTTGTTGTTTGACTTACTATATATCGGTTGCGTATCATAAATAAACCCCCCTCACACCCTTTTCTATAAACAGATGCATGTCAGGGTCTGTTAGCAATTCTAATCTAACTTTCGTCATCTTAATGTATGCCTCCCAACTAAATCCGGGTGCAATATATCAATGGCAAGGGTCGATTCCATAAAATTTCAAAACTAAAGCACTAAATTCTTGGAACACGTCGGCTAGAAGCAGTACATCAGATAAGACATATAAATCATAATACATCCTCATATTTTCTATATTAAAACTTTTCCACAATTTTTTTGCATGTTCATAATCATGCTGATAATATAATATCAGTCTGATCGATGAAAACAAGTTTAGGTGAACTGTTTGCATGAACCTGAGGTACCATGGGTTAAAATACCGTTTCAAGGCCCCACAAGTACAAACAAGATGCTAAACATGTGAATATGTAGGCGCCCCAGAAACCTAAGGATATTAACTCCGAGTGATGTTTTGAACCCCCTTAGTCAGCGTGTTCAAACTGTTTGCAACAAGAGGAGAATCTTATGCGTATCTTGTGGTGAATCTACTATACGATTTAGTAACTTGTTTAATTTGAATTGTCTTAAATAATGTTTTTATCCTTTTGACAGGATATAGAAATTTGCATGTTTCTTTTTAAAGCTTATTTATAAACATTAATTTTTATACATTTTATAAAGTTTCTCTCAACCAATCAAAATTTAGAAAGCTTTCAACTAGCCAATCAAATACGTTATATTATTAAAACAAAATTTTGTTTTGTGCGTATATTGGTGTGATTATAAAACTCGAGGATCATTTTCACTGCGATCGCTCGGTTGAATGCTGGCATTATAATATCTTTGGCGATTTTACTGCATTTGTGTTGTTTTCAATTATCATTTTTTGGTTGATTTAAGAACGGTATTTGATAAGCTTTTCATGACGATGTTTGTCTGTATTGAATGCGGTAAGAAGTATACAAAATTGAGTGCTTTAAGTCGTCACCTCCGCTTACAACATAAGGCAAAGAAGGAACTCGCTTATTCTTGTATTCACTGTGAAAACAGTCATACAGGACTTGACAGCTTAAATTGACACCTTCGTGACATGAAAACATAACATGGAAATCGTGTACAAGTGCCCAAAATGTATAATGGTATTTGACAGAAGAGATGATCTTTTACACCACATGGAAACTCATTCAGGTAATCGTAAACTTAATGAAATAAATTCTGGATCTGTTAAAAATATGAGAATGAAACATCATAATGCAGAAACTGAAGGTGATGATACTGATGTATGTAAAATGACTGATACTCCGTGTGAATTTCGTTCTGCCCTAAATAATACAGTTAAGTTTTATAAATTTTTAGTGAAAAAGTCCGAAAAAAAGATATTTTAATGTTTTTAAAGAGTTATCGTTCTAAACTAACAGATATTTTAATAAGTAATGCTACAGAACACCATGGTATATAATGGTATTTTTTTATAAGTGTTAGATATGTGCGTATGGATAATGAGGGTGCTAAGGAAGAGGCTTTCTCATGTTTTAGAAGTAAATATCATATCGCTCTTTCTGAAACGGATGTAAGTGAAAAGATAAACATTGCCTTCGCTTCTATAATTAATGCCTCTCAAGAATTTCAAAAAAGTGGGAGTTACTGGATATTTGATGATATCAAGTTTTTAGAACTTAAAGTTGGAAAATTCATTCCTCTGCGTGGATCCAGTTATTTACCGCTTCCAAGGGAATTAAACTTAAAGCACGCTATTCTCAAGATAAAAAATAATGACCATAAGTGTTTCTTGTGGTCAAAATTGTGGAAAAAATTCTGAGAGTGTTTCTAAATATTTGGAATGCGAAAGCGAATTGAATGTTAGTGGTATTGATTTTCCAATGAAATTAGCACAAATAGCGAAATTCGTAAAACAAAACCAGATTTCGATTAGTGTATACGGGTATGAAAACGAGATTTTCCCCCTATCTAAAAAAAATTTGGTAAACACATCGATTTGTTATATATATCAGAAAATAAAACTTCGCATTTCTGTCTCATTAAAAATTTAAACAGGCTTTTATGTTCCTTAACTAAGCATGAGCATCGAAGGTATTTTTGTAAATATTGCTTACATGGTTTTTCGAAAGAGTCATTATGTAATGAACATGTATTATGTTGTATGCATGGTGCCTAAAGTTAAATTTCCTGAGGGTGATATGAGGTGGTTAAAATACAAAAATCATTTTATGCAATTAAAGGTGCCATATTATCTTGGCGCCGATTTTGAATGTATTTGAAAAAAATTGCCACAAGCATCTAGTACGAAGTTCACTAACAAGTTAGCTTTACATATCCCATCCTGCTATTGTTATGCGATTGTGAACTATGATTGTAATTGTTCTAAAAAGCCAACAGAGTTTACAGAGGTCCTGATGCTATTGGACAATTTTTGGGAGGTCTTCTTCGTGAAGAGGAGGCTATTAACAGTTCATTAAAAGATAATAAACCTGTAAAGATCGCTGACCAAGGCTTGTCTGAATTGCATTTGAATCTGCCACCGAATATCATATTTGTGATAAACCGTTGAATAATGATAAGGTGCTAGATCACTGTCATGCTAGTAAGCAGTGTAATTATGTAATGAACATATATCATTTTGTTGTGTGCATGGTGCCCAAAAGGTTAAATTTCCCGAGGGTGACATGAGGTGGTTAGAATACAAAAGCCATTTTATGCAATTAACGGTGCCATATGTTATCTATGCCGATTTTGAATGTATTTTGCAAAAATTACCACAAGCATCTGGTACGAAGTCTACTAACAAGTTAGCCTCACATATCCCATCCGGTTATTGTTATGCGATTGTGGACTACGATGGTAATTTTCTTAAAAAGCCAACAGTTTACAGAGGTCCCGGTGTTATTGACTATTTCTTATGGTCTTCTTCGTGAAGAGGAGACTATTAACAGTTTATTAAAAGCTAATAAACCTGTAACGATGACTATGGTTGATTATATTGCATTTGAATCCGCCACCGAATGTCATATTTGTGATAAACTGTTCAATAATGATAAGGTGCTAGATCACTGTCATGCTAGCGGGAGGTATAGAGGATCTGCACATAACTCCTGCAATTTGAATTTTAAGATGAAATCTAAAATTCCTGTGTTTTTTTATAATTTACATCACTATGACTCTCACCTTATTATGAAGGGTTTAGGAAAAATAAAAGATCGTATAATTAATTTTATACTCAGCAACGATGGATGGATGGATGGATGGATGGACAAACAGACAGATAATTTATTGAAACCCTACAGGATGTACACTGACGCTGGGAGTTGTATGTGTAGTATGGCTACATTGACATGGTAGGTGGTACATTTTGTGAACAAATAGACATACCCACAATAGATAACAACAGATAACAGACAATGGTGAAATGGGTGAATTGACAAGAGAAAGGTTCTTAGAAAGTTCATGAGCATGCACATTGGTAATGGCTGTGTTGGCAAGGAAAGGTTCTTGAAAAGCTTAAGATCGTGCACATCAGTAAGGAAAACATTTCATGAAGCGTGAAAGGTCATAGTTCTCCAGATCACGCGTAAAGGTTGAAGTTGTGGTGCATGTCGCAATGGATTCAGGTAGTGCATTCCAGATTCTTCCTGTTCTAAGGGTAAAGAAATTAAAGCGGGCGTTTCCTCTTGCTATTGGTACTCTTACACCAAGAGAGTGGCTCCTTGTCTGTGATGTGTTATCTAGGAATTGAACCGTTTCGTAATTTCCTCTATTGGAAGATTGGTCAGTGATCAGCTGGTAGTAAAGTTTGAGGTCAGTTTGTAGGCGTCGCCATTCCAAGGAGTGTAAGCCCAACGTATTAAGGCGGTTACGACAGGTAAGTCCTCTCAACGTATCTATATTCCTTGTGAACTTTCTGAGTGTGGATTCGAGCTGCTTAATATCGCATTTTTTAAGTGGGTTCCAGATTGGGGAGGCATATTCCATAACAGGAAGGATGTAGGTTTTAAAGACTAGAACCAGTGTTGGTATATCACATTTGGAGAAAGTCTTGGTGAGTAGAAAACAAAGGTGGTTTGCTTTTGATATTATGCATCTATAGTGGGCTGAAAAATCCAAGTTATCTGTGATTAAAATACCAAGGTCTTCTCGCTCAGTGTAGTGTACCAGGCTACCATACATGACCTTGTGTTGTAAAAGTGAAAACTTCCAGGCCAGAGGGACCGAGAAATTTTAATGGCACATTTTGACATACATATCACATCTGCACACTAACTAGTAACTGGTATGTCGCAGTTACTAGTAAATAGTAACTAAATAAATATAACCAGTAAATAAGTAACTCTGTAATGTAAATATTTGCGGATTAACGAAAATTACTTTTCAAAATGCCAGAATTGTGATGGGCACATGCGTTCGTTATGACGGTAAGTTTAGAAAAGTCATATGAAGTTGAATTTAAAGTAGAGAAACAATGCTGAACTTAAATTACAGGTAAAAAATGAAGTTAAATTCAAATTAGAGAAAAAAGAACTTGAATTAGAAAAAGAAAAAGTGGTATTCAAATTAAGGGGACCAGGGCCTCACTGGCACTCGGCTGCTCTGTGGTTATTCTTTTAATCAAAAACAATAAAAATTCATCAGAATAATTGTTTTTTAACTTACATTTAAATTGGAATAAAAAAAACGAAGTTGAATTTAAATTAGAAAAAAAATGGATAGTGTTAAAGTAAAAACTGAAATTATGGGACATGGAAAGAAAAAACGAGTGTCACCACTACAACACGCTTAACAGTGAAATTGGGAATTACAAAAGGTTGCAATAAAGGGCAGTAGAAAGGCAGAGAAGTGGGTTACCATATTGATTTGGCACCCATACCGGATTGTAAATAAGTGCCAAATATTTATATACTTAGGTATTTTTATCCAATGCCATTTTCAAGACTTTTGGCAATCTATGTTCTAGTGACCTAATAATGGTTTGAAAGGTTAAAGCAGGGGTCTTCAACCTTTTTTCAGTCCAAGGGCCAATTTTGCTTATTCTTGTAGGCCCACGGGCCGCACTACTGTATCAGCAATATCAGGACTGAACAAAGGTGGCTCAAGGAGTGCACCGTCCCTCCCCTACTGGATC